>WOXC01008658.1:0-367458 GCA_011680675.1 Gymnobelideus leadbeateri | reverse complement strand
CAGGCTCCAGAGGGCCATTACGAGTTACGAAGGAGGCGGGTGTTTTTGTGCTCTCTTCCTTCCAGTGGGCTCTCGGCCGCAACTCCTGCCTCGTTGGCCAATCGGAAGGCGCAGAACCCCGCACTCCCTGTACTCTGATTGGAAGATTCAGACTCAAGTCCGCTTTCAAATCTCTAACGGGTAGCGAGTTGAGTTGCAGCAGCTGGATTAGCTTTGCGCTGTTTGTACGGACTGGAGGTAAGTAAAAGGGTTACCTGTTCCCGCCGTCCCCTTACTCCTTTCGGAGCCCCGCAGCCTCCTGGGGGAACTCGGGGGGCTGTAGACATGCCGCGCCTTGTGGAGGCCGCCTGCCTCGTTTCCCGGGACTCCTCCCCGGCCTCTCCCGTAGAGCTGGAGGTCTGGGTGGGCCTCGTTCCCTACCTCCTACTTTGTTATTCTCTTCCTCTTTTCTCGGGAGAAACGGTGATGGGAGCGTGGAGGGGTCCAGCCTCCCACTTCCCTGACCGGAGTAGGGGAAGCCTCTGGCATAAGAGCAGCAGCTTCTGTTTCCTTGTGTTTTCCAATCTGCAGCCCCCCGAGATGGGAAGAGAATGGGTATCATAGGCCCTCTTGTACATCCCTTCCCAGGCTGTAGCACCCAAGTCAGGGAAGTGAAGGACCCGAGATCGCTCAATTACTGAGAGTTAGAACTGGAACTCAGGTTTTCTGAGTCCCAGGAATGTGGGTGGGTGGTTTGTTTTTTGCTTTTGTTTTCTCATTTTTATGTAAAGTTTACAAAGCCCTTTTGCTTCCAGTATCTACACCCCCCCGTCCCAGTCACTATTAAAATCCAGAGACATTAAGTACCTACTATGTGCTCAGCCCGATGGTAGGGAGTGGTGATGAAAAAACTTACTTTTCCCTGAAAAGTGGATTTGGAGTCGGAGGAATTAGGTGTGAATATCCACTCTGCTATTTGAAACCTCTAGGACCTGGGCAAATTTCTTCACCTCTTTTGGCCTCAGTTTCTTTATCTGTAAAACTAAGGGAGGTGGGACTGGATGATGGCCCAGGGACTATTCTAGTTTTAAATCTATGATCATTCCCTATCTCCTCAAGGAACTTGCTTTGTATTGGGCAGACTAGACTTGTAGGTAGAGTGACTAGTAAAAGACTTACGACTTCCCACGCTGGGACTCTAACCTATCTTTTCTGATCTATTGATATTCTTTCTACTAGGAACGGGTAGCATTCTTATTTTAAACGCTTGGAAACCGAACCTTAGAGAGGAGGGAGTCATTGTGGTACAGTCAGCATGTTACTGTAGTTTTATTTCTTTGTTGATTCCCTTCTCCCATTTTATTGTACATAAAGTAACAGGTGGACCTGCACTGGCATAAAATATTTTTTAAACTAAGTGGCTAATGGTATGTTTTGTTTTGTTCAACATCAAATGAAGATGGGGAGGGGAAAAAGCACTAGTTCTGTGAAAAATATCCCATTTTCCATTAGTTGCATGCTAATTCAGCTTTTATCTTTATATTCTGGTAAGTTGTTTTGCTCTTAATGTTGAACAACGACAAAAAAAAACCCCACAAAAAAACTCATGCATACCTTGTTTGATTGGAATGTTTCAATGATTTTCTTTTATTGTAAAGCCAAGGACGATTTTATAATTTTTTTGTTATGTAGCTGTTACTTATAGGGCAATCTCTGTCTTTAAGTAGGTATAAATTAATATAAAGAAATTAATATTTTCCCTTCGAGTCAGACATCTTGTTGTTTAAATAAACTTGTTGTTTAAAATAAATAAAATTAAGGGAGTTTAGACTAGAATCCCTCTGAAGGTCCCTCCTAGCTCTAAATCTATGAACTAAAGCAACTCAACCAGTCACACAGCTAGGGAGGACACCCCCCTCTTGGAGCCCAGGTGTTGTAGAGCTACTATCCACGTGGTATAGTGGAAAGAGCATCAGATTTGTGGTTGGGAGACCTGGGTAAAGTTGAAAACACTATGGAAATAAAAGCTATCAGTCAACCAATATTGATTAATCAATATGTGTCAGACACTATGGTAAGCCCTAGATATAAATCTAGTGCTTTTTTGCATGACATTACTTCTGACTTCCTTCTCTCGAATTAATAATTAATGTTGCATCTTTCTCCCTTGGACATCTTTTTCCTGCCTCCCCAGTCCCTGGTTATCTTGAGGGCAAGAAAAGCTCTTGATTCCCCAGTGCTTTTCCTAGGATACTTCTTTTGTTTAGGTGGTTTTGCTCAAGTACCTATTCTGGGATGGACTTTCCTTCTCTCACAGTGTTCCCATTGAATTTCTATCATTCATCATTGTAGGCTGGACTAACTATGTGTTAGACACTTTGGGAATGCAGAAGTATGAAATATAACACCTACTCCAAAGGAGCTTCCTTTTTATTTAACATGTATAAAACATTTTAGACTAATATGTTATTTTCTAATATATATCTTTCAAGGAACTGTGAATGATTTTGATGTATGTGTGGGAGACATCTTGTTGGAGGAGAATCTTTAAGATGCTGTTCAAATTTTTTTTTTCCGTGATCAATAGACAATAAGCACATTGAATGAACTTGCATTCTCTTGTCTTTCAGACTGTTCATGATGGTAAAGATTTGGTTCATTGTGCAATATGACAAAAGTCTGCCTATTTCTTACTAAAATCCTTCATTGAGGGTGATCAGTGTGTGTGTTGATGTGTCATAGAGATTTTGTTTAGCTTCGAGACAAGTGCAATCTCTTATGTGTTGAAAATATCACCCAGAAGGCAATGGGGGTATACATGGTGAGTGTGAGCAGGTTAATAAAAGTCATCAGTGAGGGGAAGAGCAGGAGTAAAATAGGAATAAAGGAAGACATCAGGAAAATGTAGGACAGAAAAGCATATGCACTGATCATGTTGGGGACAGTGGACGGCCCGAGTGGTACCAACTGGTAGCCTTTTTATGTCAAGAGAAAGCAAGAAAGGCCTTCATCTTATGTGTATCTTGATCTAATATGTCTTAACATATGGGTTGGCAGGAATAGTTTGGGATCTGTGTGTTGGAAGGGACATCAAATGAATGAGATTACAGATGTATCTTAGTATAAACTGGTTTATCATTTAGTTCTCTGTTGTGTGGTACATACTGTAAGGCTTGATAGCCAGGAGAGAGCTTCCTAGAGAAGCTACAAGGAAGTAGTGAATTCTCTGTCAATAGTGGTCTTCAAGCAGAGCCAGACAGAAACACATTTTCATGGTGTTATAGAGATGTTTAATGTTTCAGGTATTAATTGAACTAGCTGACCTCTAAGAGTCTGTTCATTGAGGGATAGAGTTATTTTGGGAATGCTTTCATAGAGAGGATGGAAAAGATTTAGACTCCTTAACTAAAGGTCCATGAACTTAAACATTTTTGATAACTGTATTTCAATATAATTGGTATCTTTTGTAATCTCACATATTTTAATTTTATTCATTTAAAAACATTTTTCTGAATAAGGATGCATAGACCTCACTAGCCTGATAAAGGAGCCCATGATACAGAAAGGGTTAAGAACCTGTGATTTAGACAGAAGAGAGAAGAAATGAGGGGAATGAGCCTATCTAGTGCCCATGGACTGTCTTTTTAACTATTATCTGATGGACTGGTATTTAGACTTTGACTTCAGCATGATTTAAATAGCCAGTTCATTATATTCAGCCTTTTTGGAAAGTTGTCTTAAACTTCTGTTTAAATTATTTGGATTAAGAAGGAGTAGTTTTTCTTTAGTATAAATCCAGCCTTAGATTTGTCAGTTCAGCTGTCATGAAATTGACTTCTTACCTCACTAAAAAGGGAGATGTCCAATAGAAATTATTATTATTATTATTTTGCTTTTTGGAGGGGCAATTGGGGTTAAGTGACTTGCCCAAAGTCACATGGCTAGTTAAGTCTTAAGGCCAAGGTCGGATTTGAACTCAGGTCCTCCTAACTCCAGTGGTGCTCTATTCAGTGTGCCACCTAGCCACCCCTACAGTAGAAATTCTTTGTTGTTCAAATAATTAGTTCCTTTTTTTGAAATGAGCACAATTCTTTTTTTTTTAATTTTTTGCTTTTTGGAGGGCAATTGGGGTTAAGTGAATTGCCCAAGGTTTTTGTGTTAAGTGTCTGAGGCCGGATTTGAACTCAGTTCCTCCTAACTCCAGGATCGGTACTCTATTCACTGTGCCACCTAGCCGCCCCATGAACACAATTTTTGAAAGTCTTTGTGTGTTTGTGAGAGATCAGGGAGACACCTCCAGCACCATTGATTTCTCCCCAGGGTGTCAGATATGGGAAGGCGTTAATTCATTAATATGAAAGAGTTAACTCTTTTAATGAAACAAGAATCTGTGATAATCCAAGTTAAAGAAGATGACTTGTCTCCAGGAAATACATATCATTTTGTAAAGGGGGTCCATAGAGTATTACTCTGAGTAAGAAATTATAAGTTCAGAGAAACATGAAAAGATCTGTATGAAATGATGCAGAGCAAAATAAATAGAACCAAATAAAAATATACACAGTGAAATAAAATATATCGTGTATAATATGATAAATAATGTTCACCACTGTAAATGAAATGACCACTAAAAGGAAGTTGAAGATGATGAAACATACATGGGACCTCATCTTCCTTCACTTCCTTCCTAGGGGTTATCCCTCTTCTCTTATCCCTCCCTATGCCGTCCTACTCTTCTCTTTCTCTGATAATTGTAACGGAATCACCATTACCAGTAACAAACCTGGGAGGGTGAAGGGCATGCTGGTACATTAATGGACTTCTCTCTTGTTCCACTCGTTTCTGTGACTTCTTTCCCGGCCCGCCCACTGTTTTCCCATTGTCTTTCCATATTATTAGAACATGCTTAAGGGCTGGGGCTGTCTCTTTTATATTTATATCCTTATACTTGACTGGTTGTAAGAGCTTAATGAAGGTTTTCATTCATTCATCTTGACAGTCTTGCCAGGGACTTGGGTACTGACCTTCTTGCAGCTTTTCCTTCTGTGTCTCTTTTGACTTCCCTCATTCAAAAGTGTCTCTTCACAAGAGGTGGATTTTTTTGAGACTATGTTAATCCATAATCATCCACTTACATATCTTTAGTTCATTAAGGTATACAGAGTTTGGTATTTTAAAACAGCTCCCGAAGGGAGGTGGGCTGAGTGTTATCATCACTTTATAGATGGAGATCACAGACTGGGGGAAATTAGGGGACTTGCCTAGGATCATATAGCTAGTAAGTACCAGGTGTCCTGACTCCAAGACCATTGATTTTTTTTCCTTGATATACCATGATATAGCCTGGTCTTCCCATTCCCACCTTCCAGAGGTTGCAAAAGTAGCTAAGCTAGGTGCAAAGTGCATGACTATTGCTATAATAATGACATTGGAAAAAATTTTTTATAGGATGAAATATTTACTCATTGCATTGTCACTGCTTCTTCAACCCTCTCTAGATTTTCTGACCAACCATCTACTCTGGGCTTTTGCCTCCTGTTCACTGTCTGTTCCTTCACTCCCTACCTCTTTTACTCCATCTAGTTACCTACTACAAGAATTTACATCCATGCCAAGCAAGCCCTACTTGTTTCTTCTAGGACGGCTGTTGGCAGAAGGTTGCATTCCAGTCTTTCAGATAATTTGGGAGAGGTTACACTGGGCTTTCACTCCCAGCCTGTGGGCAAGTGGACCCGCAGACTGACAGGTAAGCTGGAGGTTAGGGTTTGTTTCTAGAATGAAACATGCAAAAAATAAGGGATAAAGGGAAAATGACTTTAAGCTAATTTGATAATTTTATTGGTTATCTCAAAATTTGTTGTCTACTTTGATAAGAAGAGAGGGAAGAAGATGATTAGTATGTTGCTACCTGTAATGGGGTTAAAACAAATGGCTGAACCAATGGATTTGGAAGGAGGATTCAGAGAGAATACTGCTTTACCCTGACCAGGTGTCCCAGCTAGATCATATTATAATAAACTAGAAAAGGTTGTTAAATGCTTTTTTTTTTTAAAGGCAAGATGAACTTATTTTGAAGGAAAACAGGTGCATAATCAGACTATTAAGAGTTGTCAGGGGCCTCATAAAAGTCTTATGAATAATAGTCTGTTTTCTGATAATTTTATTTAGTCCAACTCCCTTATTATATAGATGAGACAATTTGAGATTCAGAGAAGGAAAGTGTTAGTGGCAGACCTACCTGTCCTCAGCTTCCTGATCCTTTCTGTTATATATAATCTTTAGTTTTGTTGAGTTAGGGGATAGCATGGTTATTTAAAAACACACACAAACTAAATAAGTGCTTATCAATGGAACGTTAATTCAGTTGAATTGCATATCATTTTGAGATTTCTTTTGGTATTTTGGTTTTAACTCTTAAGTCTCTTGAAGATTTAATTCTCAGATTATTAGAGCTGAAAGAGACCCGTTGAGTTCAGCCTATCAGGTTGTTCATTCAATATTTGATGTACCTTCGACTTGGTTTTTTTTTTTCATTTCTAGTGAGTCCTGAAACCAGAAAGCTTGTTACTTTGAGTACCAGTAACATCAGTTTCCACTTAGGGCCTAAGGCATGACTAAAAGTGGACTCTTATTTATAGACTTCTGGAGACAATGGTCTATTCCCTGAGGGAATGTTAAGATCTCTGAATCTCTTTGTTTTCTCCTTAAGAGAAAATTTTTTACTTTTTAAGGATAACACGAAATAGCCTATAAGGGGTGGAGTAAGGGAAATGTTGGAAATATTATATTTGCTTCATGTTTCTTGACAGTGATGGATTAAAACAAGTGTTGTGTCCTATGCTGACTTCTGGGTGTTTGGACGCTGCGGGATTGTCATTGGATTTTAAATTGACCCAATTTTGGAAGCTTCTTAGATCTGTTTCTGTAAACAGATCTGGTTTCAACGTTGAAGAAGTTAGCAAATTTAAATGTGGAAACACAAAGTCCATTAAACTTCCTTCAGACTTAGTCTGTGACTTTGATTAACAGTTAAGACTGCATGCTGGATTATGTTGCCATTTACTGGCTCCTGCTAATCCCTTATGTACAAGAAAAAAATATGTAGGTGTTTTCTCCCTGGGCATGATGAAAATAACTTGACTCCTTTTAACTTGTGTGCTGTAACTAGATCTCTCCTCCCTTGTGAAGGGAGGCAGGGGTGTCCCTTGGGAAATGGCACTAATCGGATGACTTGTTGGTCCAACTAGTGGTACTTGCTACCTTGTTTTTTTCCTAGATTATTTTGCTAACTTTGATTTAACCCCAAGAAGTGATCTCTACCCGCTACTCGCAAAACTCAAAACATTTCATGATTTATTTTTCTTCTACTATTTTAAATAGCAAAGTTAGTTGGGGATCTTACCTTTAAGCTCCTTTCAGGAGAATTTGCTGAGGTACTTTATGATTTCAGTTTCAAAACACAGAAAAAAGTAATCTTTTGAAAGCAATTAAGTGTTCAAAGTTTTAACTTCACATTTTGCCTACTGCATCATGTAATTTAATTTACAATCTTTCATCATGAAATTGAGGCCAACATAACTTTACAAGCTGGATGGAGGCTGGGGGTCTGTTTTACTTAGAATATTGCAGAGACTTGACCACTGTCTCAACACTGTGTAGAATATACTGTCTTGCAGCTAACTACCTTCCACAAGCTGGACCATTTGATTTATGGAACTTGTCAAGTCTAGTCTATTTTTGGATGGAGAGTGAAGAGAGGCTATGAGTGACTGATATCAGGAATACATGGAAATTGAGGGATTATGTTGCAATTTCTGCAACTCTTTCTTAGAAATACTTATTTTTCTGGTTCTTCTTTTTCCATCAGTCCTCTGAAAGCCCATGCAGAAGCTTAAAGTTTGTTGGAGACCCATGAACTTTATAGCTCACTAACACTTTCTTTTTTGCCAAGGGCTTTAAACACTGATAGGTGCTCATTACTTACAAAGTTGCAGGAATTGCAGTAGAGATTTAGCATTAGCAATAGGATTGCAAATATGGATAGCTCTAATTAGGGACCAGATTTTCAACAAATATTTGAGCACGTTATGAGCAAAGTACTGTGCCAGGCATTCTAGATGTCATATCCAAAGACATATGTTGTAGAAGACAGATGCTATAGTCACGAAATTTAAAGTCTGACAGAGATAACCATTAAGTTTTAAACTGTGTTGCCAGATCCCAAGTACAATAGACATTCATGGAATGGAATGTGATCTCATTGGCTGGTGATGGTGGATTTAGAGCTGGCCCAGGGCATTAGTACATCTAGGTCATCTAGACCAATCCCCTCATTTCAAAGATGAGGAAATAGGCCCAGAGCAGTTTAGTCATTTGCCCAAGGTCACAAAGGTGCTATAGTTGTCATAGATCTGGGCCATCTGACTCCAAACCCATGTCTCTTTCCACTCTGTCACCCTACCTATGTACTCATTCTAGGCTGGGATACTCAGGGAAGGCTGAGGGAGGAGCTATGGGATGTGAACAAGACTTTGAAGAATAGGTATTCTTTAGGGAGGGATACATTTTGGGCATTAATAATGTAAGTGAAGCCATAAACAAAATGTAAGCAAGTGGGAATATGTATTCCCATCCATGTTACAGGAAGGATTAAGAACATGGATCTGACAGGGGAGAAGGCTGCTTCTTGGAGGGCTAAGACTAAATAATGAGGGTGAAGTCTGATTTGTGGAGGACCTTAAGAGGCCTGAAGAGCCTGAACTTGATACAGTAGGGGGCCTGTTATAGGTTCTTGGTCAGGAGAGTGACAAACACTCTGCACTTTCAAATGAAGAAGTGTTTGTTAAGCACCTCTGTGCCTTCTATGCCAGGCATTCTGGGGGTTCCTTGAGGGAGCCAGAATTCATACTCTCATACTGCTGACAATCGAAAGTCTTAAGATAGAAACAGGCATCATCTCTTGAGTACTGACAAGAATGATGATTTGGTTTTTCTGACACTTGTTTTAGACCATATTGTCTTGTTTCTGTTATTTGTTTACTTTACATTTCAGTGACAGAAGTGCTACTCTAAAGTTATTTCTAGAATGCTACCTGAAAATTAGAAAATTTTAGATAATTGTGGAGGTATATAAAACCATTTATTTGGAACCTCAACTTTAGATACATATAGTCTAATTACCTTATTGTCTAGTCTAATATTATTTGACAGATGAGGAAATTAAGGTCCTGGGAGGGGAAATGGCCTTGCCCAGTTAGTGGCAGAAGCCAGAGTATGATTCACGTCTTCTGATTGCCAGTCTACGGCTCTTTATATATTATATTGTCCTTTTTTTGCATTTTCATAACTTGCATTCACTTGAATTATAGCATTTGAATTCTCCTCCATGTTAGTAGATGTCAACTCTTACAAGTTTTCAAAGCACAGTAAAAGATTTCTCCTTTCATACCTGGTTGATATATGACATGAAGTAAAAACAGGCAGACATAGATACTTCTGTAAAAAGCCTAAAGTTGGAATGGAGGGATTCTGGAGGTCAAGAAACCTATTCTAATCTCAACTTTTCTACTTGGATAAATTACTTCTTTTCAGGTCTCAGCTACCTTCCGTGTCAAACGGACTAGATAGTGTTTGAAAAAACTGGACATCTACAGTTCATTGTGTGAAATGACTTCCTTGCAGATACGTTCAAACCTTGATTTAACAGGAATGCTTGGACAAGTGGGGAATATTGAGCCAGAAGAAACTTTAGATATCCTTCCGCCCCTTCTTCTACATGAGATCCAGTACAGAAAGCTTCCTTGCCCAATGTCACACAGCTAGTTAGTGGCAGAGCTGGGACTAGAACCAGTTTCCTGATGTGTAATCTGATGTTCTTTTCTCATTAGTCCAAGTTTAATTGAACTTATCAGTAAACAGAGGACCAAGCACCAAAGCCTTTTTGTTTCAGTCCTTATTGAAAAAGCTTTTCTAAAACCCCAAAGTCTGCTCTTCTTCATTAATAAAAAGAATAGACAAATAAGGGGGGCAGCTAGGTGGCGCAGTGAGTAGAGTGTTGGCGCTGGAGTCAGAAGGACCTGAGTTCGGACCAGGCCTCAGATACTTAATGCACACACAAACAAACAAACAAACAAAAAAAAACACCCTAGCCGTGTGACCCTTGGCCCAATTGCCCTCCAAAAAAGCAAAAAAAAAAATAGATAAATAAAATGGACAAAATTGGATTTTTTTTTTTTGAGATCTCAATTGGGACTCAGTTGTCTTTCCATTTATTAATACTTGGGACTAGACAAAGTGAAGGTATGGGAGAGAGAAGTTCTCATTGCTTTTTACCTGGATTATTGTAAGTAATAGTTTATTGACTAAACTACTCCCATTTTCTATATTTCCAGCTCCCAACCTCCCATCATATTACTGCCAAAGTAATCTCAATGCACAGTGCTGATCATATTACTCCCCATTTGAAAGTTTTTAGTTTCCTGATAAGTACAATTTGAACAATTTAGCTTGGTATTCAAGGCCCTATATAATGGCTAGCATTCCTTTCTAGTCTTACATCTCCATCACTAGTCTACTTCACTCATTCCACATTACAGCCAATTGGGCTCTTCACCATTCCTCAGCTTCCTTTAGCCCTCTTCTGGCTCTGCTTTTGTTGACCATTGGAATGATAACCTATCTCTTCCTGTTGCAGCCCTTTTCTTTAGGACCTGGGTCACTTCCTTTTTGAATTTTCTTTGGAGTTTGACCCTGATTACTCAGCTAGAAGTGATACCTACCTCTTCATATCTCTATTGATCTCTTATATGTTTTCATATTATTATTATGTGTTCATGTTTTATCTGATACCCCCACCTAGCCCACATCCTGAATTCCTTGAGGATGAAGATTGTGCCATTGTTCATCTTTTTATCCTCAAGGCCTAGTGCCTTGTGTTTGCTTCTACCATTCTCTTCCCCTCTCTCCCAGCCTTTTGAAAAATCTTCCCATTCCTTAAAACTCTGTTCACATGTAATCAGTTCCCTGATGTCTCTCATCTTTCTGCTTTTGGGCCTACCTAGGGTTTGTACCTCTCATTTATGCTTGGTTTTGAACTGTAGTATTTTGTATGTCATACTCTGCTAGACTGTAAGCTTGATGGAGGGAGGGACCATTTTTAAACTTACCTTAGTATAACTTTCAGTGCTGAGCATAGCTTTCTGAGGATAATAGTTCCTTGAGTTAAAATATTTTCTCTTGCTTTCTTACAGGACAGTGGTCATAAATAGCTGCCTTCCAATGAAGGGGTTCCTAATTTTGCCACACTAAAGCTCTGGCTTTTTGCATCAGAATCAGCTAATTTTGAACCGTGATGCTGGATCTCTTAGTTGGCAGCTTGGCTTGTTTGGGGGAATGCGATGACGCATGTGCCTTTTTTTTAAAGTGAGGAGTGTTGACAGAAATTCAATCCTGATTGAAGGGTAAAGGAAAACATCCAACTCCCACCATGCCTGCAGCTCTGTTAACAGTTGGTTTTGGCCTTGGCTTATTCCATCTCCCACTTAACTCCTGTGGGCTTTAAAAAAAAGTTCCTACAACCTGAATTTGCCCAAGGTACTTACCTTGATTCAAGTATTGGTGTCATTTCTGTACTTAAACAAGTCATTTGACCTCATGTGTAGAGTAAGGGGATTCTGTTGCGTCTTCCTAGCACTCTGATCACATTTCTGATATCTTAGTTAAGTAAAACAATTGTTTAATTGAAGAGGGTCTGGGCTGGCTTTTGTGGAAGCAGAGAGAAGGAAAGAGTCTGGTCTGCTAAGAAAACTGGTATATGAATGTAATGAAATATGAGTAATTCATATTCAAAGAAATGTGAGAAAACCAAGTTGTGACATGTTCAGGGTCTCTTGCATACTAGCACTCCAGTGTGCTAGAAAATATAGCAACTCAGGAAGACGGGTTAAATTGGCTTCAGGGCAACGCTTGTTATCATAAAAGTCCTGCGATAAATATTTCGGGATATATTAGAGCTTTGATTTTGTCTTTCATTTCCTTAGGGAGTATGTGCTGCCATAGAATTTCTAGGTCAAAGAGTGTTAACAATTTGGTTACTTTTATTGTATAATTCCAAATTGTTATCAAGAATGATTGGGCCAATTCACAGTTTCACAAACATATTAAGATTAATTTTTAAATTTCACCTAGATAAAGGTTAAGCACTTTTCTCTGTGGGCGCTTTCTTTTTTTTCCCCAGAAGCAATTATTTTCTTGACCATAAGCCTGATGTTTTAAAGTTTTGTAAAGTTTTAGGAAAACTTCATATATAAAAATCTGAAAGAAATGCATTTGCCTCCAAAGGAGGTCACTTTAAACAGTGAGATATTTAAACTGGGATTTCATTGATGAAAATGTTTTATGAACATCTTTCTTTTAAATGCCCAGGCACTAAACTTAAATTATAATTTAATAATAATAATAATAATAAATTATAATAGGTCTGCATTATGAGATAGTATTGATTTAGCAGGAATCTAGGATCTGCTAGCCTGTGAAGAAGTGTGTTTAGGGAGATGCAAAAATCTGTATCTGGTTTTGTAGCTCTTAAAAGATTAAAAGGACCAAAACAAAATTAAATAATATTGTATAAGGTGTTTTGCAAGTCTTAAGATACTGTATAAATTTCAGGTATTACTGTTAAATATTCTTGTCTTTGCACCCCTCCCACCTTGTTTCAGCCCCATAATCTAGTTGAGTTGCTGTTTGCAAAATGCCATGAGAGGTTGATGGATTACGTTCTCTTCCCTTACCTCCTTCCTTTTTCCCTTTGGTCTCTTCCATCATATTCCAGCCTGGGAAGCATGCCCGGTGACCTAGGGTAGGCACTGGATCATGGAAATTTTAGATTTTTCCCATGCCCACTAGTGTTTGGTTTACCCAAGTAGGAAAACCATATAAGATTGTTGGGTACAGTCCTCCTCCAAGATTGTCCCAGGGGCATTTTAATCACCGTCACTGAGGAATAGTTTGAGAGCCAGTCATATCCTGCTGAATGGCTTCCTTGGTAGAGGTGCTTTGAATGAAAATGGAGAGAGAAAGAAGCCATTCATAGTGTGGCCCTTGGAACAGAGGCTCCAGTTTGTCTGGCCTCTAGTTAGAAAGGTAAAAAGAAAGGAGAGGAGCTTTCTCTTACACTTTTTGGACTTTCCTTTTCTAGGTCTTTTGGAACTTAGTCTGTAGAAAGACTTTAAAGTAAACTAGAAAAAGTATTATGTGTAGATTTGGGAAATTTGAGTTAAGATCCTAGCTTTGACATTGGTCGTTTTTCCATAAACAAGTTTTAACCTTTCTGAATCGCTGCCTTGTGCCTTCTTTCTCCACTCCTTTTTCTCAGGCTCCCCTTTCCCCCCTCCTCTCTGCATCATCTGTCTGTATTCCTGTCTCTTACCCTTAACTGTCTTTTTGCCTGTTCTGCCCGTCCCTCTCCCTCAGTCTTATTCCCTCTTGACTTTTCTCTTTCTCTTTCCTTTTCTCCTTCCTTCTGCCCCTCACCCCAACCAGGCTCCTTCATGCTTTCTTCACTTGACCTGCCCATCCTCTCCAGCTATCTTTGGGAGGATGCTGGATACAGTGCAGAGGGCACTTGGGTTCATGTCTCCCCTATGACACTTAATCTCTGTGTGGCTGGCGGCAAACCACTTAATCTCCCTGTATGGTCTGGGAAGTAGACAAGGTAACCTCTGTGGTCCCTTCTGACTCTAGATCGCTGATGCTGTAGTTCTATTAGATTTTTCCCCTTTGGTAACTAAACTCCTAAAAAGAGTTATCTATGCTTGTTTTCTCCATTCTCCTAAATACTCTCATTTCCCTTGGGGTCTGTGATATTACCTTCTCTTGACCTTGCCTACTTCTCTCTCTTGTCCTACACTCTTTCCTTTGCTGGATCATCACTCACCTCCAGCCTTTTTAACATTAGTGTCCTTCAGTGTCCTAGATGCCCTCTGTCTTCCCTGTGTTGGTGACCTTGTCAGCCCCTATGGATTCAGTTATCACCTCTGTGGCAATGACTTCCCAAAATGTCCTTCCCAAGCTCTCTCCTAAACTGAGATCCGATAGCCCCAGCTTCCTGCTGGCCATCACTTGCATGTCCTTTCAGTATTGTTGATGGAACTTGCCTTTTAGGCAGCATGGAGTAGTGAGAAGAGGCTAGATTGGGTGTCAGAGGACATGGGCTTGAGTCCTTGCTCTCATACTTAAGGTTCCTTGTATGACACTGGATAATTCACTTGACCTTTTTGGACTTGAGTTTTCATGTCTATAAAATGAGGGAGTTGGACTATCTGACTTATACCATCCCTTTCACCTCTAAACTTGTGATTGTCTCCAAAACTACCCTTCCTTCAGACTTCCCCCTCCCCGTTTAGTGCACATCCATCATCTCCGTAGCCCAAGGTCAAAATGTTGGTGTTATCTTGAGTCTTCCCTCGCCATTTGCATATCTAACAACTTACCAGTCTGGATTCTGCCTCTGTGTTGCCTCAAATCAGTTACTTCTTTACCATCCTAATTGAGGTCTTCATTACCTTTCCCTGTGGTAATAGTCTTCTTGGTTCAGTTTTCTTCCCTTCTCCAAGCTATCTTCCTCATAGCTGCCTGTCTTCATTAGGTCTGGCTCAGACTATGCCACTAAGCTGCCCTAGAGCCTTTAGTGAACTCCTTATGGCCCCAGGGGAAAATATAAAGTCTTCTTGCTGACCTGGCACACAGGAGAGTTGTAACCTCCTTCACTAGCTAGACTTCCTATTCCCTCCCCTTTGTGCATTCTACATTCTGGACAAACTGTGCTTGTACTTGTTTTCATGCCTTCACACAAACTCTTCTCTCTGCCTGGAATGTGCTCCCCTTCTCTCTACCCCAGAATCCTTCCTTTCTTCAGGTTCAGCTCTTTTGTTACAATTTCAGGGAAATCTCTACTAACTTCTCTCTCTCTTATCCCCCAAGTTGGTTAGTGCTCTCTCCTGTTTCAGCTTTCCTTAAATTAAATTTTAAAAATTTTAAAATTTTAAAAATAAAATAAAATTTTAAAAATTCCTTAAATTTTCCTTAAATTTCCTTAAATTTAGCTTCTCTTGGTTAATTTTGTATCTTTATTATTTCTTTGAGTTCAAGGCTTATTTAATTTTTAACTTTTTAAAAAATTCTATCAAAATATCTTTCATGTAGTATGTACTTAGTACATATTAGTTATATTGAATTGAATATGTTGACAGCAAGATTGTACCACATCACCAGGTGTTGAAATACCCCAAAGGTTAGGAAATATCATCTTAGGTCATCAGCTCTCAGACTAATTTGACTGCAGAATACTCACTATATGGAGGGATTTGGAAAATTTGAAGGCAGTATGGAAAAAATCAATTCTATTTTATATCAGGAAGTTACTGTTTGGATTAAGGATTTTTTATATAAACATGTTATTTAAAATTTATATCATAATTTTCATCATCATAATTTTCTCATTGTAGCCTTTTCCATCACATTTCATTGAGTACATTTTGAGCATTGTGCATTAGACTGCTCCATTGTCCCACTCACAACTTGTTTTTTTCTCAGACAGTGGTTGCACCAGCTAGAGGGACTTGCTTCTGAATAAAGACTCAGCAGCGGTGATGTTCCAGAGCAAAGCCTCTTATACCTTTGATGCTCCGACAGCCTTCATCAATTTCACATCTTTGAATAGTGAAGATACATATAATGTGGACTCCTGGTTTGGTAGGTGTCTGCCTTCTTTGGCAGCTTTGAGGACTGTCTCTGTGCCAATTGGCATCCCTTTCTGCCTACATTAGGTTTTCATTCAAGTTGTGCCCCCTTTATTTATAAGGAGTGATTATTTATTGCCTGTGAAACTGAATTCCCAATCAATCAACAAACACATGTAAGTGCTTCCTGTGTGCCAGGTTGCTGGGGATAACAAGACTGCTGTGCTCAAGGAGCTTACGTTCTGTTAGTAGCAGCAGTGCATATGTGTGTGTTTATGTATGTGTATACACATATGCATGAATAACATACACACATGTACATATATACACACAGAAAATATATCCTAATTTTTAAGGGGTGAGAAAGCACTGGTAGCTGGGAGAGTCATGAGAGTCATGAAGAATGAGGCGTTTGAAGGAAATGAGGAGTTTTGAGAGCCTGTATAAAGGCATGGACATGGGAGATGGAGCACTGTATGAAGAGTAACAAGGGACTGGTTTGGCCAGACGGGAGTGCACCAAGAGGAGTGGTATATGATGAAATTGGAGGCAGGCTGGAGTGAGGTTATGAAGGGCTTGAAGTGTTTGTGTTTTATCCTAGCAGTAATTGGGGAGCAGGGCAGTGATATGGTCAGGCCTGTGTATTTTAAGAGTATCGTTTTGGCAGCCTTGTGGAAGATGGATTGGAGAGGTAAGAGTCTTGGGGACAGAGTATGATTCTCTTTATTTTTAATTTGGAGCCTATTGAAAGTGCCAACTGTGAGGTCAATTCTTACACTAAGTTATTTAAATAAAGATCTCTTTTTATCGGTACCTTGTTCTGAGTTTCTGTCAGGCTAGAAGCATGGAAGGATAACTGCAACTGTCACACCACGCTTTGGTTAAAAAACAACAAAGGGTTTGGATAGGGAGTAAATATTGAGGCATAGAGTGCAAGGGCTATGGCTAGACAGCCATCCATGTGACCTAAAGCCAGACCTAGTGTTATAAAGTCATTGTGAGTGCAGTGTGATTGCTTAAAAAACCAACTTGATCTTAGTCCAAGTGAATAGAAAGGGGGAGGTCATAGGCCCTCTGTCCTCTGCCACGGTCAGATCATGTCTGCAACATTATGCTCAGCTCTGGGCTTCACATCTTAAGGAAGGTCGATGACAAGCTGGATCAAGTTGGAGTATACTACAGACTACCGGGACAGAAAGCAAATAGATAAGAAACTTGTGAAATAAATCACAAGCCAGGGAAGGGAAGGGAATAAGCATTTATATAGCATCCACTGTGTGCCAGGCATTGCACTAAGTGCTTTGCAGATGTTTTCTCTTTTGATCCTCACAACAACCCTGGGAGGTAGCTGCTATTATCCCCATTTTATAGTTTAGGAAACTGAGGCAGACAGAGGTTACTGTGACATGTCCAAGGTTACATAGCTAGTAAATTTCCAGGTCTGGATTTGAACTCAGATCTTCCTGGCTTTAGGCACAGTGCTTTATACCCTGTGCCACCTAGCTGCTTGGCAGTGGAATATTATTACTACGTTGTAGTGGTATCAGTTATTTTTTTTAACTTTTTCCAAAGTTATCTTCCTCTTCAAAAACAGAACAGCTTGACTTGATTGTAATTTTATCCTTCAGAAAGTAGTGGCTATAAATGAGGGGGAATTTCTATTCTGGATCTGATTGTCATCAGGGAAAAAGAATCATTGTTGGGGTTTTCATCCATTTTCATGATGGAAATCTTGGGGGACACATAATCACTCAATTTTAGAATTTCTGATAGAGCGCCTTCAAAGTTTTTAGGAGAGCACATTTTGTAGGATTTAGATGCTGTGATCTTATGAACTAAAATTCTGTGGGGGAAGCCAGCCCAAGAAGGTTGATGCTCTCATGAATAGAATCCTGAAGATACAAAGAGAAACTATTCCAATGAAGAGGTAAAGGGGGAGTTGTCTATAAAGACCCATGTGGATACATAGGGTCAAACAGTTTAAACTATTGAAGTCTATGTACACAGAATGGAAGCAAAGGCAGGAAATGCCATGAACACAGGAGCGTTAGATGGTCCTGCAATGGTGATGGAGTGTGCTGAAGTTCAGGATGAGCCGAGGGGGTGAATGAAGCCCAGGATAATGGGGAACGTTTGTAAGCGGTACTGGGATGAGATGTAGAAGAGGGTCACACAAGGGCAGCAGGACAGTGGCTTTGTGGGGTGGAATGCTAATGGCTGCCAGAACACAGAGCTTGCTACTTAACTCTTATTTTTCTTGTTTTTCCTGGGAAGGACAGAAAAAGGGCTAATAGGGAATTGATACCCAGTATACCTTTAAGGAGATAGATAATAGGAGAGCATCTAGGGCTACCTTGGGATTTGTCACCAAGATGAGATGAAGTGTGTTTTGGGGCACTGAAGGCACTGGCAGATATGATTACTGAGGCACTGTTAGTGACCTTTTGAAAGATCATGGAGTTTGGGGCAGTACCCCAGGTCTGGGTGGTGGCCGATGTCTTGATTTTCAGAATAAAAGGAAGAGAAGAAAGCCGGGAAATTGTTGGCCAGTGAGCTTAATTTAGATTCCTGGGAAAATTCTAGATTAAAGAGATGGTTAGTGGGCATCTAGAAAAGGAAGTAGTGATTACAAAGAGTCGACATAGTTTCATCCAAAACCAGTCTTGCCAGACTATTTTCTCCAATTTAGTGGGTAAATCAGGTGAGTGCTGCAAATTCACTTTTACTGATATTTTAGCAAAGCATTAGACTGTTTCATGCCATTCTATAGAAAAGATAGAGGAGATAAGCTATAATATAGATAGGTGACATGTTTAATATAAATATCACATATATTAAAATACTGTACTGTACTTACTATATTATATATGTACTATATATAGTATTACTATACTATATATAGTATACACACAAATATCTATATCTATATATCTATAACAGGTGAATCTGGAGCTGGTTGAAGGACACAATTCAAAGAATTTAGTTATTAATGGCCCAAATGAGTTTGGAAAATCTTTAGTTCAGTGTTATGGAGTCTACCTTTAGTTTTGATACTTAATATTATCAGTGACTTGGATAGGTCCAAAAATGGTGTGCTTATCACATTTGCAAATAAGATGGCTAGAGAGAAAGCACTTTGTATGACAAAGTCAGGATCCAAGAAGATCTCTACAGGCTAGAATGTTGAGTTAAAGCTAATTAAATGAAAATTTGTATCACTAAATGTAAAGTTTTATATTTGGGTCCAGAAGAAATTAACTTAATGAGAACGAGGGGGATACATGGCCAGCTATCAGTTTGTCTGTAAAATATCTGGGTATTGTAATGGACTGTAACACAGTGATAGTTAATACTCTGATATTATGGTAGTTAGAAAATTTTAATATAATCTTAGAGTGCATTGAGAAACACAGGGTACAGTACAAGGGAAGAAAAAGTCTTACTGTAGTCTGCCTTGGCCAGGCTGTACAGTGAGTTCTATACCTCATTGTAGAAAGGACATTGGGTAAACTGAAAAGTATCTGAAGCCTATTAATCTAGACAGTGAAGGGCTGCCTTGACATCTTGCCATGTGAAGACATGTTGAAGAACCTTGGAAGTTTAGCCTGGGGAAAGGACATAGAAAGGATCTGAGAGGCTGTGGTATGAAGGAAGAATGAAACTTACTACATTTGACTTTTGAGGGCAGAATTGGGGACGGTGCGTGGGAATTGCACTTGGCTAAATTTAAGCTTGAAGTAAGGAAAAAAAAATTCCTAGAAGTTTGGAGTTCTTCCAAAGTAGAATGGGCTGCCTTAGGAGGTAGCTGACTCCCCCTCACTGGAGGTCTTAAAGCCAACACTGGATAACTGTCAGGAATCCCCTACAAGGGATTGTGTTAAAGCATGACTAGACAGGGTGGCCTCTGAGTTAGTTCCCTTCCAACTTATAGTCCTTGATGTCTATAGGAGAGCAACCAGAAAGTTAGGAAGACTGGAGACCAATGTTGTATAAGCATCAGTTGGTTAGCCTGGAGAGGGGAAAATATAAGGGAGGCATGGTGGTTATTTTCAAATGTTTGAGGAACAATTATATAGACATTGTATACCTATTTTGTGTATCATTTTTCTGGAATAGATTTCAGCTCAGTCTAAGGAATGACTTCCAGATTACTAAGAGGTATTAAAAAATGTGATTAATTATCATCAGTATCCAGGTGACCGACCAATTGGAGCTGGCTTTTCTATCTGCTTCTCTGAAAAGGAATCTGATATTGGTTGGAATAATGACCATACTTGTTATACTCTAATAATGGCTTGTCTAGAAGCTGAATGTAACCTATGATTGGTGTTATTTTTCTATTTGTATCCATTTACTTTGCTTCTATTCTAAAGAGATCTCATTTTAGGCATGTCGCCTATTTTGGGAACAATAAGGAAGAGCCCATTAGTGTAGAGAGTGGATGAAGGTGTAACCTCCAGTAGGGTTATCTCCTTCCCCATCCCCCATCACTTCATTCCATGTCCTTGACCTCTCAAAATACCTGTATATAAAATGCTTAGAGAGCCTGGTGGGACTGTCAGAAGGTCTTGGTTGCTGTTTGAGCTGGGTTTCTTCTTTCCAGTAGAGTCCTGACTGTAGGCCCCTGGTAACACTTCTTAATATCACAAAACTTTCAGCTACAGTCAGAAGACCCAAGACCTAAGAGAGGAGCACTTGCAAGAGAGCAGCTATGCAGCCAAGATTTGGAATCTCCTTGTAGATAAAATAACATGACCCTTGCATAGTTTACAGATCCCTTAGGTATTAAATAGACTTGCCATTACATTTCCTTAAGAAAATCACGATCTAGTTAAGTTGTGGACAACACCACACCAGGTCTATAACATGTCCTTTGGTTTACAGTGCTGAATCCTGACTTTTACTATCTTCTAGCACTTTGTGAAGTATCTTCAGTATCTGTGGTAGAAATTTGATCCTAAGCAATTCTTCACCCTCTTTCTATGGGATCACATTTGGGTTTGTTGTCCCTACAGTGCACAACATTCTTATTTTATTTTGTGAATATTTTCCGTTTTGATTGTAAACTGGTGAGAGTTTTGGGTGCTCATCTAGGTGAATGTGCACTTGTGGCATGGCATTGACTTATACTTTCTCACCTCTTATTTGTTCTAACTGTGGCTTAAGATAATGCCACATCCCTTCATGTGACCCTGGACAAATCATCTAACCTGTCAGAGCCTTAATTTATCTATAAACTGGGAATAGGTGATGCTAATAGGGCTGTCCCATAAGTTTGTTGTGAATAAAGGGTTTTGTAAACTTTAAAGTGCAATATAATTATGTGTAGTTAACAAGGTGAACTTGCTTTCCTACAGAGGAGAGGGCCGGTTTGGAGAATAAGCCTCCTGAAGATAATGAAGCACCAGGGCCCTCCTATAGGAAGACACCTTTGAGAAAGTCCTATGTACCCCAAGCAGTTGTCATGCCTCTGAGATCAGGTAAGTGGACTAGAAAGAAAAGATAGCATAGAGAAAGGTGAAATGGTAGCATGGATGAAATGTGAGTTTAAATCTTAGCTCCATTGCCAGCTTAAGTGATCTGGGGAATAAACTAGGTACTCTGTGTCTTAGTTTCTTCTTCTCTGAAATGGTAAAATACTTACTTGTTTACAATATAATAGATATGAAACCCATGAAAATTTTATATAAATTTTGTTTTAAAGTTTTATTTAATTTTATTTTTTAGTTCAGTTTTGTTTTATTTTCAGTTCTAAATTCTCTCTTTCTCCTCTCCCTCCCCCACCCATGAGAGCAAGAAAAAACCATTACAAATAAGTATAGTCATGCAAAAGAAATTTCAACTTTAGACACATTCCAAAAGGAAAAAAAAGACAAGAAAGAAAAAATATGCTTCAATAGGCTCTCATTCTGGAGGTAGATAGCATGTTTTATCATCAGTCCTTTGTAATTGTGGTCAGTCATTATGTCGATCACAGTTATTAGTCTTTCAAAGTTGATTAACTTTACAACATTGTTGCTACTGTATAGATTGTTCTCCTGGTTCTGTTTACTTCACTTCATATAAGTCTTCCTAGGTTTTTCAGAAACCTTAATTTAATTTTTTAAGGCTTGACCTATCTCTATCATGGCCAGGCTGGGAGTTCAGCGTTCTAATCCTGCTATGGAGTGGCCCAGGAATTCATCTTCATTCATTCATTCATTTATTTACTTACATATTTGTTTATTTATTTGCTTGCTTGCCTTTTGGAAGGCAATTGGGGTTAAATAACTTGCCCAAGGTTACACGGCTGTGTGTGTGTGTGTGTGTGTGTGTGTGTGTGTGTGTGTGTGTGTGTGTGTGTTTTGAGGCCTGATCTGAACTCAGGTCTTTCTGACTCTGGGAGGCCCAGGAATTTTTAACCTATTTCCAACCTGGGCTGGTTTGTCCTCTTTAGGCAACCTAGGGACCTTCCACTTCCAGGGTCTCCCTGTATTAATGTTAGACTTAGTGAAGAAACCCAAATCAATATGTCTCCTATAGCTCAGAACTCCCAAGCTCAAAAGATCTATCAGCCCTAGCATTCCCATGTGTTGGCATCTGCCACCATACCCTGCTATATGAATATAGTATTGTTGGGGGGAAAATTGCATTGCTACAGAATATTTAACTTTCACCTGTTTACCTTAAGTATCTCCTATAGTACTGCTGACTGAAAGTTTATTCATATTCAGGTTTTGAACAAGTAATGTCACCCTGCTCATGTCATTATTTGTTTTGACAAGAGCAGGACATAAGGTATAGCGTTAAAAGGAACATTAAATGCCAGTGGAACAGCATTTTTGCACACAGAATAAACCGGATGACTATAATTAATTGCTATTCAGGGAAATTAACTTTGAAGGGCTTCGAGTATTGGAGTTATTCATTGTGGACTGGATAAGTATTACTACCACTGTAAGGCCAACTTTTTCCCCCAGGTAGAAGGAATCTCAAGGTATCATCACAGTCTCCATTCTGTTCTCACTGTTGAAGTGATTAATTGAAATGAGGAAAGAATTACATAGTGAAAACATACTCTTTTTCTGCAAAGTGGGAATTGTGTCTCAGGTTGGATGACATTACAATGGGATTTGGTTCTAATGTATTAACAACACGCTAGCAAAATGTCATTTGTTGGCATAGGATTGTCTGTATTATGTCGTTAATTCTTCTCCTGTTTGGTCATCTGTCCAGCCCTGAGTTTAACTCAGGTTAAACCTTATTATAAAACTGTAAAACATCCACCGTGCATGCATATTTTGAGTCATGTATCTCGTTTCAAAAGATGACCAGTTTCTAAATTGCTGGTTACCAAATACATGCTCAGAATCTTGTCCATTTGGTCACAACATAAGCATCCTTTAAGAGGTCATAAATCCTTCTTGTTTATTTCAACATCAAGAGCCTTCTTAAGTGTAAATCTGAAACTGACTCCAATCACATCGTTAACTAGATCTGTGGTATCACACAAATGACTGTCCTAACGAACCTGTCTTCCCTACATGGCCTGAGCTGTTAGACTGACTTGCAAATAATTAATTCTCAAAGATAGGCAGTATCACCCATCCAACAACAGTTAAATTAAGTATAGACTTCTGGGTAGCATGTTCTACTTGGAACTGGAGGAGCAGCAAAGATTAAATAAGACTTGATCTTTACCTTCAAGGGGTTTATAATTTAGTAGACTATGAGGCATATATACAGAGAAGAGTTTGATTTACATTATTTTTACTTTTGTAAGAAATGAATATTCTACATTCTTGTGGCTATTTGTATATGTCTTATCTGCCCCACGAGACTGTAAGCTCCAGGATGCTCTATTTTCTATTGTTTTAAAAAATTTTTAATTTAAATTTAAAAAAATTTCCCATATCTTTGAGTGTAGTATTTTGCCTATAGTTGACCCTCAGCAAATTTTTGTGGAATGACTTAAGGGCTTTGTGCTTATTTGGTCTTTGTGTTTCCTTTAATTAGAAAGAGATGTAATGTTTGCCCAGTTTCTCTCCCTCTCCCTCTTTCCCTTCCTCTCTCTCTTTCCAATAAAGTCTGAAATGAGTAGCAGTAATTAATAGAAATTCCACCCCCAACTCTAGTGTAGTAATACTTTTCCTCATTTAATGATTACATAACTTAGCAACTTCAGTTATCAGGAAAATGAAAATACGTGGAAAGAAGATTTCTGAGCAACTGAAATGTCAGATAGCAAAGTATCCACATTAAAAGCCCATATATGTTATTCATAGTAAACCCCCCAGGCCCTTACTCCCAGCCTTTCACCTCTTATTTTTGAACAGTTCTAGCAAGACTCATTGTCTGCTTTCTCACTGTAGTAAATTAGAGGTGGGAGGGACATGTCAAGAGGAGATTAGCCAAAAGAAACGAGGATTGACAATTTAATGGTTAGGAAAAAATAAGGGGAAAAAATGATAAAAAGCTTATACAACTTCAGAAATGTAGCAATATGAGATAATTCAGTGTAGGGCCAAAGAGTCCTACATACCACAAAAGTCCCCATGGGCAGTGTTGTATTATAGCACAATATTCGTAATGACAACCCTTTAGGCCCCAAGAGAAGTTATATTATGTTAACTATGCATAATTTAAGACAGCAGGATAGTAAACTTTAGCAGTATCTAGATGTGACCTTTCAGTAGAAGTCCCCATTTCCTGACCACAGAGAGGAACTAGTTCAGGTTTTTTAAAACTAAATCATGAAACCATTATTTAAAAACAAATAAATTCCCAAACTCCCCTTGGTGCTCTATCTGTACTCTATAGGGAAAGGAAACTGGTATACTAGAAAGTCTTTTGGATTTGGAGTCAGAAAGTCAAGACTCATGACCATGTCATGTTATTGAATTTTTCTGTGCTGCACTTTCTTCATCCATAAAATGAGGTTAATAATACTTAGATTACCTACCAGAAAGGCTTATTTTGCAGTATCAGATGAGCTAATGTATATATTTTGTAAAACATAAATTCTGTATAAATATAAATTACTATAGTTTTTATTGCAAGTATTAAATAATAACATGAGCATTTTTACCCACTGAGTAGTCCTTTGCTCTATCTAGGGGTCTATTATATAGGGTCTTTGTGTTTGATATTTTAATATTTTGATAACTACATTTAAATATGATTGGTTTCCTTTTGCAATCTCATAGACTTAAAATATTTCTGTGAAGGTGACCCAAAGTCCTCGCCAGACCACAGAAGAGGTTAAAAAGAAGAGTCTCTGGTCTAGAGCACTCTTTACTTTTTTTTTGCCTTACATCTTTGGTTTCCTGTGCTGATTCTGTGTATAATACATACACAGATATCATATATGACTCTTTGTTTTTCCATTTCTCACTGTAGTTGGCAACACTTATGTGGAAATAGAAAATCCATCAGAAGAATGTGCCCCATCAAATGCTTGCGACTCACCAGGCTTCCAGGAAACCACATCAAAAAATGCCCCTGTGTTGGGATCCGTTATTCCAGTCCAGTCCCAAAGGTAACACCAGTGCTTGGGAGCCAAGAATGACTTTGGTGGTCAAGGCCAGGCTTAAGCTGACAGAGGCAGCACATCTCTACTGAGCCCTGGACAGAGAGAGCCTCTGTCCCCTTCTCCGGGGACTGGCTCCTGCCTCTCTTCCTTTGCTCCTCCCATCTCTCCATGCTTGGAGTGGATTCTCCCCATCACTCTCTGCCCCAGTCTTTCTCTAAAGTTCTTCTTGTCCTTCAAAGCTTAATTTAGTTGGTCTCTCCATGAAGGCTTCTTGGAATCTCTTCTCCCCACCCCTCCTCAAATATGCCCCGATTCTATTTTGTGCCCTGTTTATTTGTAGGTGGTTTTCCTCTTCCCATTACCATTTGGGCCCTGAAGGCAAGCATTTGGAGGCAAGAGCTTGGGTATCCTTAGTACCTAGCACAGGTATATATCTGTGAGATAAATATCTGTGAGAGAATTAATTAAATGCTTGTTTAACGGAATGACATATTAAAATAGTAACTTTTTGCCAGAAGAAGATTCTTTATGTCTTAACAGAGTATTGTAATCCTAGTGTCTACATTCAAATTGAATTTTGTTGTCTTATTTCCTGCCTGGTAATAAAATCCCCCTGCAGTATTGAGTCGTGTGAGTTGGTGCTGTCCTAACATGCCCCAATGTGTTTTAAAATCCCAAGGAAACAGGAAAACAAAACTTTTTATTATTTATAGCATAGCTGGATGGAAGAAATGACAGATGGATTCTGGGAACCAGTGTCCTCTGGGCAGGTAACACTGGTGCGTGCTATTATTGCTTAAGCACAGCATTTATTAGCTGCAAAAACTCATATTTTGGGAAGAGAGTCTCTGTCTTAACCTTCTTTCAGATTGAATCAGAAGATGCCATGTAGACTGAAGTACGTAGAAGCAGTCTAATTGTTCCTTGTTAGAGATGCTTCACGGGGCTCTTTTTTTTTTTTTTTTAAAACAAATGCCTTATTAACTTCTGGTTTACATCATTCATTTCCGCCAGATTTTGAGTTGCAATTTTTCCCCTATTTTTCCTCTACCCATCACCCTAGAATAGCAGTCCTACAAGATATCCCCTTATCCAATCTGCTCTCTCCCGTATCTTCTCCCATACCCCCTTCGACTTTTCCATTAGAGCAAGGTGAGTCTGTGTGCCCCAATGCCTGCACATCTTATCTCCCAATTACGTGCAAAATAGTATTGATAATAGTATTTATATACATTTGAAACATTTAATTTTAAAACCTCGAATTTCAGATCCATTCCCTTGTCACCCACTACCTCATTGCCTTTCTGAGCCTCTTTTGCCATTTGAGTTAGTCTATTTTTTTTTTTTAAAGCAATTGGGGTTAAGTAACTTGCTCAAGGTTACACCGCTAGTCATTATTTATGTGTGGGTGCTCATTTTCTGAGGCCGGATTTGATCTTGGGTCATCCCAACTCCGAGGCCGGGCACTCTTATTCACTGCGCCACCTAGCCGCCCCTTTAAGGCAATTGGGGTTAAATAACTTGCCCAAGGTCACACAGCTAGGTTTTTTTGTTTGTGTGGGTTAAGTGTCTGAGGCCGGATCCGAACTCAGGTCCTTCTGACTCCAGGGCCGGCACTCTACTCACTGCGCCACCTAGCCGCCCCGTTAGTCTATTTTTTAAGGTGTTATTTTCCTCAGGCTGTTAACTGTCATTTCATACTTTTCTTGTATCTTTCTCATTTCTCTTCCCAGTTTTTCCCCCACTTCTCTTATCTGCTTCTTAAGGTCCTCTATGGCCTGTAGCCAGCTTGTATTTTCATTTGGGGCTTTTGGTGCAGGAGTTCTGACCTCACATTGCTCCTCCTGTTCCATGCTTTGATCCTCTTTGCCCCCAAAATAAGAGTCTAAAGTTGCATTTTTCTGTTTATTTTGTTTCCTTTGCCTAGGCATATTGCCACTTAATTACTTGATTTTGGGGCTTGTTGCCACAGTAGAACTCTGCCACCAGACAGAGAGCTTCCGTCCCAAACGTGGGGTCTTCACAACTTCCGGAGGTTGGGTGGCCTCTGTAAAGCCTCTGGCAAATTGGATACCCACCCCAGACCTCCCCCCAAGACCACAATCCAGATCCAAGCAGGTTAAAGCAAGAGCGATTAACTCCCAGACTGATTGCTGGATCTCTCTACAGTTCACAGACCAGGAGCTAGAGCTGTCACTGATGCTGCAAAATGGCCTCTGTGCCCCATTTCCTCAGCAGCTTTTCGCCCCCAGGGGAGGAAGCTGAGGCGTTTCCCAAATACTGGTTCCAAAGTCCATAGGGCACTAACCTCTCACTTTGTCCTAGGCATATCTGTGCTGATAATTCTGGAATCGTCATAGCTGCTGGTGTTCTGGGGTCCCTTCAGCCGGCTGCTGGCCCTTCAGCCGGCTGCTGGCCCGGCAGCCCTGGGGCTAAAACCGTGGCTCACTCGGGCCTGGGCTTGGCTCTGGGAGCACTGCGCTGTCGGTTCCCAGCACACTGTGCTGCCCGCTCTCAGAGCACTGGGCTGGCCGCTCCCTGCAGCGCTGCTGGGCTGTCCTCAGTGGGAGCTTAGCTTCTCTGTGTCATTCTGTGGGTGCTGGGGCTCCAGAAGTTGTTCAGAGTCCCCTTTTACATTGTTTGGAGGTGGTGTGGGGCAGAGCACTTTGGAAGTGCTGTTTCTACTCCGCCATCTTGGCTCTGCCTATTTTACATTTTCTAAAGTTATTTTAAGTGGAATTTCTCTTTTTGTCTCATGTTGCTGGACTTTGTTGGTAATATAAGAAATGCTGATGATTTATATGGGTTTGTTTTACATCATTCAACTTTACTGAAATTGTATTATTTTTACTAGTTTTTTAGTTGATTTTCTAAGTATACCATCATATTGTCTGCAAAGAGGGATAATTTTGTTTTCTCATTGCCTATTCTAATTTATTTGATTTATTTTTCTTCTCTTATTGCTATAGCTAACATTTTTAGTACAGTATTGAATAATAATGGTGATAATGGGCATCCTTGCCTCACTCCTGATCTTATTGGAAAGGCTTCTAGCTTATCTTCATTACAGATAATGCTTGCTGATGCTCTTAGATATTACTTACCATTTCAAGGAAATCTACATTTATTCCTATGCTCTTTAGTGTTTTTAATAGGAATGGTTGTTGTTTTTGCCAAAAGCTTTTATTTTTTGAGATAATCATATGATTTCAGTTGGTTTTTGTTATTCATGTGGTCACTTATGCTGATAGTTTTCCCAATATTGAACCAGCCCTGTATCCCTGGTATAAATCCCACCTGGTCACAGTGTATGATCATTGTGATATTTTGCTGTAATCTCCTTGCTAGTATTTTATTTAAATTTTTTCCATCAGTATTCATTAGGGAAATTGGTCTGTAGTTTTCTTTTTCTGTTTTCACTTTTTGTGGTTTAAGTATCAGCACCACATTTGTGTTGTAAAAGGAATTTTGTAGGACTCCTTCTTTGCCTATTTTTCCAAATAGTTTATGTAGTATTGGAATTAATTGTTTTTTAATTTTTAGTAGAATTCACTTATGAATCCATCTGGCCTCAAGGATTTTTCCTTAGGGAATTCACTGATGACTTGTTCAATTTCTTTTTCTGAGATAGGGTTATTTAAGTATTCTGTTTTCTTTTGTCTTAATTTGGGCCATTTATGTTTTTGTAAATTGTCCAACTTTTTTGTATATAAGTGGGTAGAGTAGCTCCAAATAATTACTTTCATTTCCTCTACATTGGTGTTGAATTCACCCTTTTCATATTTGAAAATTTGGTTTTCTTCTTCCTTTTTTAAAAATCAAATTAACTAATGGTTAATTGTATTAGGGTTTTGTTTTTTTTTCTCATAAAACTGGCTCCTACTTTTATTAGTTCAATAGTTTTCTTTTGATTTTATTAATCTCTCCTTTGTTTTTCAGGATTTCCAGTTTGGTGTTTAATTGAGGATTTATAATTTGTTCTTTTGCAAGTTTTTTAGTTACATGCCTGATTCATGGATCTCTTTCTCTGTTACACTGATATAAACATTTAGAGAGATAAATTTTCCCCTAAGTACTGCTTTGACTGCATCCCATAGCGTCCATATATAACATTTAAGAACCTAGATGATATCATGAAAAGTTTCATTCAGGAAGCATAAGAGGGGAAAAGTAAATACAAATGAAAGGCAGACCCTTTATACGTTCATGCAGTGTTCATAGGAATATCTTTGAAATTAATAGCCTGCAGTTACAACATTCCTTGTATGACTATGACCGTGGATGCATCTTGGGACTTCCATTCTCTCATTGTCAGAAGAGATCATTGGACTAGATAATTTCTTCTTTGCAAGCTCTAAAATGTTATGATTGTGTTCTAGAAGCCACTGTTAAGACTAAACAAGAAGTGATTAAATTGCTAGGATAAAAGCCACATATGTCTTTACTAGGTAAGAAATAAATCCCTACTCCTAGTACACTTGGGGCAGCTAGGTAGCACAGTGGAAAGAGTGCTGGGTCTAGAGTCAGGAAGACTCATCTCCCTGAGTTCAAATATGACCTCAGATACTTAGTAACTGTGTGACCCTGGACAAGTCACTTAACCCTGTCTGCCTCAGTTTCTTCATCTGTAAAATGAGCTGGAGAAGAAAATGGCAAACCACTCTGATGTTTTTGCCAAGAAGATACCAAATGGAATCACAAATAGTTGAACATGACTGAGAAATACTGAACAATAACAACATTAGTACACTGTATTTGATTTCTTCTCCAGGGTGACAAGGAGCTTGTCTGCTCAGAAGAAATCAGAACAAAGGCAGAAACATCAGCTCAGAATGAAAGCAGAAAGACACCTTGTTCCTGTGGTCAGTGATGAAATGCCGCCCTCCAAGAAAATGAAAGTGTGAGTAGTCAGTTGGTTGGGTTTTTCCTACTTCAGGTGACATTGCTTATCCCTTAATCTTCTCATACTCAGGCAAGAAGTAACCTTTCTTTTGACTACATTTTTTGGGTGGGTAATTGGAATTTGCTTTTGCATTTAGTATTACCGCCAATGTAAGGTTAACTTGTCTCAAGTAGGCTTGCTATATAGTCTCTGAATGTTCTGGGGACACTAAGGAAATGGTAGCTAAACTACCATTGAATGTTAGATGTTATTAGTTAGTTAGATGAATTAATTATGTGGTGAAAACATGCCTGTTTCCTAAAAAGTGGGAAATTCAAGACAGGCCTAACCACGCATGCACTGTTGACTGCCCTCTTCTCCTGGGTTTCCTCTTGTCTCTGGATTTTTGTGTCAGACACTACTCTCTTTTGCTTCCTTTCCTACATGTCTGACTATTCCTCAGTCTAATTTATTGGATCATTACCCGTGTCATGTCCACTAATAGTATGCATACCCCAAGGCTCTGTCCTGTGCTCTCTTCCCTGGTTGTTCTATATTAGCTCTCATGAGTTCACTTATCAAATCTATGCATGTCACTCCTAGATCTATATATCCAGGACTAGTCTCTCTGCTGAGTTCTGATTTCACATTATCAACTGCCTGTTGGACATTTCCAACTACTAGATGGTTCCATAAGCATTCCAGATTTGATATGGCCTAAACAGAGTTTGTCTTTCCTCTTTAAGCCCCTCCCAAACCTCTCTTCCTGTGGAAAGTATCACCGTCCCTCCAGTCTCCTAGATTCACAATTTTGGTGTCATCCTTAACCAATACATGGTAATTTACCAGAACTTACTGACTGTTTATTTCCATAGAGTGTCTGCCTTTTCCCCTTTTCTCTGTAGTCACACAGCCCCCACACTAGTTTCTGGCTCTCACCCTAAGGTCCTCTTCCTCTTTATCTGTGCCTCTTGGAATCCCTAGTTTTTTCAGGACTCAGTTCAAGCTACCTCTTCTACATGAGGATTTTCCTCCTTTCCTTAAGTGCTTGTGCTCCTTCCTGCCTCCCCCCAAGGTTGCCTTTGATTTGCTCTCTGTGTGTCTTACATGGATTCTCTTCCCCATTAGAATGTAGACTCCTCAAGAGTAGGGACTCTTTCATGTTTGTCTTTGTATCCTCAGTACCAACGCTATAACTTATGCTAGGAGGTGCTTAATAAATGCTTGTTTATTTTGATTATGTTTTGACTGATTTTATGCATGGCTCCAGGAAGATTGAGTACATTGTCTGCTTTTATCCTTTCAAACTCTAGCACTGAGGGCAAAAGTAAGTCTATGGAAAGTAGTGCTTCCAAAAATGATGCCCAGAAGAAGGAGCCTTCCCTGGGACGGCCTGCAGGCCAAGCAGCTGTGTCTTGCACACCCCCTGTAAGGTGAGGATATTCACTGGTATTTGAGCTATATTAGGCTCATGGATTCTTTTAGAAGTTTAATCGGTGACTTGATATTCCAAATGAGCCTTGACTTGGCTATGGTAACCTTAAGGAAAATGTATGTGAATTGTTTTTCAGGGCTCGTTTGAGTGTTAGCATTCTTTGTCCTCTCTCAGTCCATCTTTATTTCTGACTGGCTTGATTCGCCCTTCAGGAAGAAGGTTCTCAAAAGTACAGAAGAACAAGAGTTGGAGAAGAGACTCAGGATGCAGCAGGAGGTGGTAGAGATGCGGAAGAAGAATGAAGAGTCCTTGAAGATAGCTCTCGCAGGTAAAGGTCGGCTCTTCCTCCACCTCATTTGGGATTGCTTCTGTCCAGCATCCCCCTAGGATGGATGGAGATTTTTACAGTAAAGGCTTCCTATGATACATACAAAGGGGTGGGGAACCTGCAGCCTCCACGCCACATGTCCTTGGGTTCGACCTTTTGACTGAATCCAAGTTTTATAGAACAAACTGTTTTTATTAAGGAGATTTTATTTGTGAAGTTTGGATTTAGTCAGAGGGCTACACTTAGACCTAGAGGGCCCATGTTTACTCACCCCTGAGTCTAAGATATGATTATTAAAATACTGAGACTAAATGTGTTGTACTGCTAACTGTAGGGCCATGATTTGCCCTCTAAACACTGATCGTCCTGAGGATTGTTAGAAGCTTTGGTCTTGATGAGAGAAGGAGGAGTAAAACTAATTCTTGAAACAATTACCAGTAGTGTTACCTGATGATGGAAACCTGATGCATTTTCAAGAATAAGGCAGTATCAGGAGGATTAAAGACAGTGATTTGTTCTGTCCTTTGGCAGCATCTACAAAGACTGTTTAGGAGACTGAATTTAACCCTCTAAAAGTGCCAGTGGCAGGTTAGGAAGCTGGCAATATTATATGTCTCCAGGTCAGCCAGTTAAGAGGGTTGGTTAACCGGTATTCTCTGTTCATGGTGATTACATTTCCAAAGTTTTAGGTTTGCTTTTTTTTTTCCACTCCACACAGGGCAGCCTCTAAAGAAAACAGTCAGCCAGGTAACCAAGTCAGTTGACTTTCACTTCCACACTGATGATAGGATCAAACAGCACCCAAAGAGCCAGGAAGAATACAAAGAGGTGAATTTTACATCTGAACTTCGGAAGCATCCTCCATCTCCGGTAAGGTGATAGGCAAAGTGAGCCCCACTTACTAAGGCATTCAAGGGGACATCGGATAATTATTCTGGTGATTCTTAATTGCCTCAAAGGATATTTCTAGGAGTAAAGGTAGAGATATGCAAGTTAAGACTATGGCCAACCATTCTGCAAAATAATTTGAAATTGTACCAAGCTCTAACATACGCTTTAATCAGTCATCAGGATTACGCGTGTATGTCTTTTGAGCATCCCCAGTACAAAGCACTGGTCAGATGGAGCAAGAGTAATGATTTTAGTGAGAATGGGCAGAGACCCACATGAGGCAGGACTCTGATGACCTGTCTTAAGTCACTTTTCTAGTCTTGACCTCAGTTTCCTCATCTTTTATCACTTTACTCATGAACAGGTTTGCTGTGAGAAGAGTGCTTTATAAACTGTAGAGTGCTATAAAAATATGGAGTGTTAGTAATAATGTGATAATCCAAGAACATATTAAATCCATGTAAACTAACTTAACAACTAGAGGAAAGAATGAAGACCTTGGAGTCATTGAGCACATCCAGACCAGATATGATTAATTAGAAATAAGTTCCATGGAGTAGGCAAATCTTAATAGAGTGTCTTACATAGTAATTTACATCATTTATCTCATGAGATGCTCTACAACAGTCTCGTGATCTAAGTGGAACAAATGGACTTTATACTTATTTTACATGTGAGGAAAATAAGTCTGAGGTCATACATTAATGAATGTCAGAGCTGGAACTTGAGTCCGCTTAGTCTGAAGAGTCCATTTCCCCCACCCTGCAAAACAGCCATGGCATGGTGACAGCATTTCATAGGGAAGGAAAAGAAAGGGCTGTGCAAGGGCTGTAATAAATGTGGTTAGGATTTCCTTTTCTCAGTAGATACTGATAGAGTGTATGAAGTGATTGACCTCATTTGCTTTTCTCTGAATATATCTTACCCAAAGAGCTCCAGAATTGGAGTCAAAACAAGTAGATTTGAACCCCTAACTTTGACACTGGCCATAGTACCTTATGACAGCCCCTTAAACTTATTTGAGTTTGTTCCTCTGCCATAAAATGAAGATAATTTTGTTTGCTCTGGCTTCCTCATAGTGTTGCTATGAGTCTAGGGCTTTAGGATTTGTGCTGATCTTATTTTTGAGCATAAGACTTGTACTGCCAGGTCAGGGGTTAAGGCTGCAGCAATCATAGAAACTGCTTTTTAAAAAAATGCTTTCCTGTATTTTTTTTTTATTTTTCTAGCAGACAATTTACATAAAATCCCCCTTTAATTTAGTGTGACAACTTCCCACGATAATCTACTTAAAGAGCAGCTTTGGTCAAGAATGGAATGAAACAGCCAATCAAAAAGACATCACTGCTGATTTTTTAAAACCAATACATTCACCAATTATGTTCAAAAAACAAAAACAAAACATCTGCAAGGGATATTTTCTCAGTTTTGACTTGTGGTAGGGTCTTTCCTGTGTTCATGCAAATGCTGGAGCTGCATTCTGTCAAGTGTCTGTCATGCTAGAGAAAAGAAATACAGCTTCACATGATTCGTAGCCCCTGGATCGAAGACTCTAAAGTCTTGAAATCCCAAATTGTCATTGCTCCATCAATGCCAGTGGTACAAAATTTGCAGCAGTCTTGTTTGTCCACTTCATAAATAGACACTTGGGTGATACTGTTTTGGTGTAGCATGTCTAGAGCAGTGTTGCGATCCTCAGTCGTGGCTCTCTTGTCCATGTTGCGGAAGCGTTCCATGGCAGAAATGTTGCGCTGGATGCTCTGTTTTGGAATGTCTAATTTGGAGACGAAGGTCAAGGAGTCACGATCATCATAATTGAACAGCATTGGGCAGCAGTCATGGCCAGCAGCCACCACGCTATTCTCAGAGACAAAAGACACACTCAGGAGTGGGAGGAACTCTGTTTTCAGCTGTGAAACCATCATGTTTTTGGAGGCATCGGCAACTGATACAGTACTATCATGGCTGACCCAAGCAAGGCGGTTTCCACCGGCAGAGAAACTAACTCCATGTACCCAACCACCACTTCCAGTACCACCAAACTCTGACATCAGTTGACCAAAAGGCATCTTGGTACCCCATGGAGTACTGGCTGGCTTTTCATCAACTTCTTTAATGTAGGCAGAAAAAACTCTGCATTTGAAATCACAAGATCCAGCAGCCAGCAAAACATTGTTGGGGTGCCAGTCCAAACTCAGGACAGTAGAACGAATTGGCTTTTTTATGTGTTTGCTCACCCACCAGTCATTTTCAGACTCAAAGTAGCACGCAGAAATCAGTCGAGCTCCACTACCTACGGCAAATTTATTCTCCAAGGGAGACCATTTCACAAAGGTGGCTGCACGGTTAATCCTTAGGATCACCAGGGTTGGTTTCCAGATGCCATCCTACTGACTCCAGACATAGGCATTACGGTCTGCACCACAAGTTACAATTCGATCGCTCTTGGGAGCCCAGTCAATACCTGTGATGTGTCCGTTGTGTTCCTTCAGTTCATGGGCTTTCACCCACTGGTTCCCATTCTTCTTGTAAATGTGGACTTCATGATTATTAGGGCTAAGGGCAATCTGAGTACGGTCTCTGTTCCAAGCATGGCAGGTGATTGGCTCTAGTAAAAATTGATGTAAGGACATTATTCTTAGTGTTTTCAAAAAGGAAAAAGCTGTGATGGGGAGGGTGCGGACGGGCCCCGGAGCGGAGGATTCGCGGACTCTGGTCAGTCGACGCGAATAAGCTCCGGCGGGCGGCGGGAGAAAGACCAAAAAATGCTTTCCAAACACCAAAAAGCCATTGCTGTTTTTTTGTGGAAAAGTTCTCAAAAGAGATTTGTTACTTTGCATACATCTTTCTGTCTGCAGGCCCGAGTAGGCAAGGGGCCTACCATCATGAAGCCCTTCAATTTATCCCAAGGGAAGAAAAGACCTTTTGAAGAAACAGTCTCTACTTATGTCCCTCTTGCACAACAAGTTGAGGCTTTCCATAAACGCACACCCAGTAGGTACCACCTGAGGAGCAAGAAAAATGATGAGGGTAAGTGATTGCCTGTCTCTAAAACTGGGTGAAACACTTTTGCTTGGAAATTTTTCTTTATTCTTTGTATCTGCAGCATCCATCTGGCTTCATAAGGAACCCACAATACAGATCTAAAAAAAACCTGCCACTTGGTATAGGTAGAAGATATATAGCATAATATCTCTCTGACTTCTTGAGTCTGTGACACCTGTAAACTTGTGGATTGGGAGGAATGGTGCAGAAGGGTTTCTACCTCTTCTTCTCTGACAAGTTAATCTATTTGATCATATACTAAATCAAATTTCTACAGTGCTTTCAGGCTTAAAGAGCATGTTTATTATGGGTCGGTAGTGCAAGTATTTATCCCTAATTGACAGATGAAGTGGAATGTGTCTGATACATATAAAGTTCAGTTAAAGGTCTTGTGACTTCAGAGCTGTCTCTCATTCATGTACCAAGCTTCTATATGTCTCCACTGTTATCATTTGCTCTTTTTACCCTGGTCATTCCCCCATCTCCACCTTATTGTTGCATTGACCAAGAAGAATTAAGAAACCCAGGCAAAAATCAGTTCACTTTCTTAATGTGACTTGGAGAGCTAACAGTTTGGCTACATAAGTTAACAAGGAATCTTAAGTCCTAGAATCTTATTATAGTTTTTTGTATAGATAGCATGTAGACTTTATAACACTGTTGAGTAACACAGACGAGGAGGGACTTGTATTGTTTCATTGTTAACTTCAGTGTATCTCTGACCTTAGCAATGTAGGTATTCTTTGGAAAGGGACACTTGGCAGCCCACCTGCACTTTGTTGACCTGTTTATGTAAAAACAAGATACCTACAGGCTAACTCGGAAATAATCAACAGAGAGGAGGCACTAGAATTATGGGGGATTAGAAAAGGTGGGGTTTTATCTGGGACTTGAAGAAGCCAAGAAAGTTGGGAGGAGGAGATGAAGAAGAGCCTCCCCGGCATGGAGGACAGCCAGGCAAAATGGCTAGGAATTAGGAACAGCAAAAAGGCCAGGCCAGTGTTACAGGATTGTAGGGTATGTGCAGGGGTAGAAAGTGTTAGAGGACTGGAAAGTTAGTGGGGGAGCTTGGATAGGAAGCACTCAGATTTGAACACCAGGAGATTTTCTGTTTGATTGTAGAAGTGATAGGGAATAGCTGGAGTTTATTAAGAGAAAGAAAGAGTGAAAGAGAGAAAGAGAATGGAGAGAGAGAGAGAGAGAGAGTGAGTGAGTGAGTGAGTGTGTGTGTGTGTGTGTGTGTGTGTGTGTGTGTGTGTGTGTGTGTGTGTGTGAGAGTAGTCCAGGTGTAAGGTGATGGCTTGTTCCAGGCTAGTGGCAGCATCAGAAGAGAAGGGGGACATATGCGAGATGTTATGAAAGTGAAATTGAAAGACTTTGGCGACAGATTGGATCTGAGGGATGAGGAATAGTGAGGCATGGAGGATGACACTAGTTGTTGCCTGGTGATACCCATGACTGGAAGGATAGTGGTCCTCAGCAGGAAGATGGGAATGTTTTTGGAGGAAAGTTGAGTTCAGTTTTGGACATGTTTAAATTGCTGGAGATCTAACATGAAAAGGGTAAACTCCTTTGTTAAGGATATTTTTTTTTTTACATCCTTGATATTGAAAATAGAAGATAATTACTACAGATAAAAGTGGCATATACATTGGAGGAGACTCTTTAATGCTGCATTTTTCTCTAAAGTCCCTTTAGTAAAACACAATGGATCTTTTGTTCTATGTATACCTTTTAAGTCACTGGTGTGACTGGGGCTCTACTCTGCCATAGAAAATCACTCATCAATGCCTTCTTCCCTTCTGATATCTTTCTTTAAAAGCCTTTAAATTTACATGAAAATTTCTTAAAATACATGTATTGACTATACTCATAAAGATTTTATTAGAAAATAGGCCTGTGACTCAGTAGTAATTGATTAGTTGGCCTCTTTTGAGTAAATCAGATTGTCCATTATTTCTCCCCTCATTTGGTAAGGATCTTCTAGGTATCTTGAAAATCAGTCCCTCAAAACTGTTCACCTTTCAGCATGGATTTTTTTTTCTTTGTGTACTTGATCTGATTTAGCTATTCTTCCTGTCTTTATCATCTTTAGTTCCATTTTCACTTTCTCTTATAGTTTAATTAAGGTTGAATTGTTGGAGTCCATGTGGTAGTTCTACTGTCTACAGAGATGAGAATAATTTGTTATGGAATAGATAACAACTGGTTTCATTTTTCTTTCTGTATTTTTTTTCTTCCTAGTTTCATTTATATGTGTTCCTAGGATCATAGCTTTAGAACAAGAAGGGACTTTAAAGGTCGTCTTGTTCAACCCATTCATGTTATTGATGAAAAAACTGAGAAGCAGAGGGTTAACAACTTTCTTGGGTTTATACAACTAGTAATTTCAGAATGACTGAGTTGAGTCTCACTGTAAGTATGTTTTTCTTTTCACTATTCTTCACTGTTAAAAGAGGTAATAATAACAACAACAATCCAGCATTTATGTAGCACTTTAAGATTTGCAGAGTGCTTTTCAAATATTCCCTCATTTGTTCCTTGAGACAACCCTGGGAGGTTATTATCATCCCCGTTTATTCAGTTTTAAGGAGATATGTTTATTGATTGGCACAGGGCTCCAGATTGAAAATCAGTGATCTATAATGTGCCCCATTGTCAGTCAGTCATAAGGTATTTTGTTTGGAAAAATGGAAGAGACTTTCAGTGGAACTATTCACAAGAAAAATGAACTGTTTAAAAACAATTAATGAATAAATTGATTTTTCTTTTCTAATCTTGCCCTTCCCCTTTGAATAAAAAGAAGGCAAAGCAAAAACCTTTGTAACAAATATGCACAGTCAAGCAAAAACAAATTCCCTCATTGACCATATCCAAAATTTTTTATGTCTCATGCTGTACCCTGATTCCATCCACTCTATGCCAGGATGTAGGTAGTAGCTGTTTTGTTGTCAGGAATCACAGATGAGAGTTGTATTTGTAAGAATTCATAAATCTTTTAATGTTGTTTATCTTTTACAAGTTGTTCTTTTAGAATTTGTTCTTTCGGTTCTGCTTACCTCATCTCCCACATCAATTCATAGAAGTCTTCCCAGGTTTCTCAAACTGTCCCTTTCCTCCTTCCTTGCAGCACAGTATACCATAATTTGTTTAGCTCTTCTCTGGTTGCTGAGTAAAATCTTCCCCTTTCCCCCTGTAGTTCCTAGTTTTTTGCTACCATAAAAGGGGCTCTGAAAACAAAAGAAAGTTCTCTTAATGAAGCTAGGATTCATAGCTATTCTTTTTCTTCCCCCATGTTATTTTGTTCATGAGTTTAGCAGGTTAGTCCAACTTGGAAATTTGAATGGCATTTAGTTTTGATTTCTAAAATAAGGATTAAAAGAATGTTGTCTTTTGGGGAGACAGTGTGTTATAGTAGAAAGATCATTGTACTTGGAGGCCCTTGGACAAGTTGATTTCTCTCTCTGATTTTCAGTTTCCTAAGGGGGTTGAACTAGTTGATATGTGAGGTTCCTTCCAGCACTGCATAGTCATGTGACACATGAAGATCACCTGGGCTACAGATTTTAAAAGCACTTAATATTCTTTGAGTTGTTTATCAGTATATATGTTAATTTGTTCATACATATTCTCCCCCTCCCCAGTCATTTGTTCCCTAATGTGAGCTAATAGAATATAAGCTTCTTGAGGGCAGGGACTAATGTGTTTTTGCCTTTGTGTTCTCAGGATATAGCCCCGTTCATAGCACATAATAATAGAAGCTTAGTAAATGTTTGCTGAATGAATTAATAGAAAGGCACTCACTGTAAGGTGACTGACTTTTGGGTTTTATTTATGGTGAAAATGTCTCACGTTCATAGTACCAAGAGTTAAACTGATGTTTATAGGTGGCCTAAAAAATGAATTCTTAGCACCTTCTACTTCCTTTTCTAGTACTTTGCTACTGTCACTGTAAAAACAGAAGGGGGCTGCATAGGACCCAGGGATGTTTTGTATTTCTAATTGATTCTTAGGTTGCTGTAGCCAGAAAATTCATCACTTAGTGGCCATTCTACTGGTGACAAGCCTCTACTAACTTCAGCTGATCCTCAGACCTGTTCGTTATTTTTTCAGATGGTTTTATATTCTCTAATGCAGGGGCCTTTAGACTAGTATAGAAGGTGTTACTTAGGCAGAGTGGTAGTTTTAAATAATTATGTAAATGGAGGGACCACTGAATTAAGAAAAAAAAAGTCCTGTATTTGATTTGGGAAAGTTAATTTTTTTTCTTTGATATGAATGTCTATTTCCTAGCAATTCACAGTACTGAGAGTAATCATTGGGCATTGAAAAACCTTTTCTTAAACTTGAATGAATAAAGATATTGTTTGCAGTAATCATAAGCAAAGTAGTAGAAAGTGTTGATAAATGTGGAAACCTACATTAACCACTGTGTGTGTGTGTGTGTGTGTGTGTGTGTGTGTGTGTGTGTCGGGGTGGGGGAGTAGTCTGATACAAGTGACTCTAGTTTGTTTTACAGTGAAAAGGACATTAATGTTTTATATAAATCAGAGCTTTTCCTCCTGAGTGGAATGATAGATTGGATGGTAGTGAAGATAGTGCTAACATATGCCAAGGCATCATCTATTCCTGACAATTATCCATAGAAAAATGTCTACATTGTGACCTGGGCATTACCTGGCCGGAGGTCAAGTGATGGCCAGGAATCCAGTGACATTTTTGTGGTTTCATTTTCCAGGTCTGTTACCTTCCAAACCCTCAGTGCTTAAGATAACAAACCCACAGACTCCAGTATTTAAAACTAAACAACGCACAAGGCCTGCAACATGCAAGAGCACAGCCGAGTTGGAAGCAGAAGAACTTGAGAAAATTCAACAGTAAGTTTCTACAGAATGATGGAAAATCTGGCTCTAGAAATTCATGTATTTCCTTAGCCGGTAGTTGCTAGAGTCCTATCCGTGGGAGTGACACTATATGTGACCTTTTCTTACCCAGCTGCAAGGTGGGGAGCCAAATGACTAAGGCAGCACCTGGAGAATCAGGTTTGAGTTGGGAGGGACAAGGGAAAAGAAGAAGCTAGGTGTTATTTAAGAAAAGCATTTGGTATTCTTCCAGATTAATTTGTATAAATTTTACTCTTAAGGAGCTATATTAATAGCTTATTTTTGTGCAGTGTTTGGCAGCTACAAAGTGCTTTATAGAGGCCTTATTTGATTTTCATGACTGTGAAGCAGATAGGACAAATATTGTACCCTTTTACAGATGAGAAAATTGAGGCTTAGTGAGATTAAGTGACTTTTCCATAGCTATTCAGCTATCAGGATGGCAGAATAGGTCTTCTGACTCTTAAGTCCAGTGTTCTTCCCATTAAACTTTGTCTCTATTACCCAGTATCTTGTTATGATTAATGCCACTCAGTCAGCTAAAGTTAAATGTTGTTGAGATGGAATATAGAAAATATTTTCTCCTAATGGTACTATTTATATTAGTGCTGGCAAAGAGAATTATGTGGTTCCTTTGAGTAAAGAAGAGTCACATTCTATGCAGTGGTTAAATGCTAGGACATTATATAATAATTTCTCCTTTCTAGCAATATTGGAGGATGGTATTTTCCTGTATCCATGATTATTGATACTTTAATGAAGTTTAAAATGTGCTATTTATGAAGAGAATCTCTATGATCGTTGTTTCTCTTTGACAATCTTTTTTTTTACTTTATTGAAATCCCATTAATTATTGCACAGATACAAATTCAAAGCACGGGAACTTGACTCCAGAATCCTTGAAGGTGGGCCCATTTTGCCAAAGAAACCTCCTGTAAAGCCACCCACTCAGGCAATTGGTTTTGACCTGGAAATTGAGAAAAGGATACAGGAGCGAGAGGCAAAGAAGAAGACGGAAGAAGATCACTTTGAGTTTCATTCTAGGCCTTGTCCTACGAGGATCTTGGAAGATGTTGTGGTAAAAAAATTTTTTTACTTCCTTAAATCCAAGTAAAAGTGGCTTACAAACAGAAATTGAATAAGATGGGTGGGTGCCAATTTGGTGGGATTTGTGTTTATGTTTTAGTTTTTAACAGTGTAAGAACAGGTTGAGGTGCTATTGGGGTATGGAATTAATTGGGTCAGGTTAATTGCAATTCCTGGTAGATTTTTAAAAAAAATTGATAAAGGCCATTCGTTCTTTTGATTCCTTATTCTGGCATGGAGTTGAGTGACCCTATGTTCTCAAATATTATGCCAGCAGTTTATTGATGATAATGATGAAGAAAATTATTATATAATAATGAATAATAGAATACCTTATGATAATATAATTATCATGTTATATCATATTTATAATTGTTATAAATATGTAAATAATCACAATATATATTATAATAATTCTTAATTCATAATTATTGCAGCCAGCATTTATACTTCTCTTAAAGGACCCAAACATATTACATATTATCTAATTTGACCATTACAACAAACATATGAAATAGTTGCTATTATTAGCTCCATTCTATTGATGGGGAAACTGAGGCTGAGTGAGGTTAAATGACTTCTCCACAGTCTCATAGTTTATATGTATCAGAGCTGGGATTCACACTCCGATTTTCCTGACTCCAAAGTGCAGGGGCACCCAAGGTGCTGCCTTCTTGCCTCAAGCCATAACTGTTTTTGCCAAACTGGAAAAACAAACACATTCTAATGGATTCATAGTTTTGTTGATTGTACTGGTTTTTAAGGCATTTGTAATCTCGCTGTTTTTTTTTTTCTTTTTCGGTAAATTTATTATTTATTTTTAACATTCTTTTAAAATTTTGAGTTCCAAACTTTCTCCTCAAATATGGCCCCTCCCCTACCCACTGAGAAGGCAAGTGATATTATGTCAGTGATATATGTATGAAATCATGCAAAACATTTTTAAAAGCAAAAAAATTAAAAAGTAAGGAAATTATATTTTAATTTGCACTCAGAATTCATCACTTTTTTCTCTGGAGATGGATAGCATTTTTCATCATTTGGAATTGTCCTAGATCATTGTATTGATCAGAGTAGTCAAGTCTTTCACAGTTGATCATCATTCCAACATTGCTATACCAGTGCACAATGATAACTTAGTTCTCCCTTCATTTTGTGTTGTATAGGTCTTGCCTTGTTTTTCTGAACCCCGCCCCCCCGCTCCCCCCTTGTCGTTTCTTAGGGCGCAATAGTATTCCATCATAATCATTTGCCATAACTTGTTCAGCCATTTCCCAATTGATGAGCATCACCATGCTTTCCCATCTTGGCCACCACAAAAAGAGCTGCTGTAAATATTTTTGTACGTAATAGGTGCTTTTCCTTCTTCTTTGATTTCTTTGAGATACAGACCAAATAGTGACATTGCTGAGTCAAAGGGTATGCAAAGTCTTATACGTCTTTGAGCATAGTTCCAAATGGTTTTCCAGAATAGTTGAACCAGTTCACTATTCTACCAACAATCCATTAGTGTACATCAGGCCTGCACAACCTACAGCTCACCAAAGGATTTCTGGAGGCCTGTGAAAAATGTAGAGCAAAACATTCTTTGCATGTAGAGGAGAGTCTTTGGTGTGCCATATGCAGCCCATGGGCTATCGGCAGCCCTAGGACCGAAGGTTGTGCAGGCCTGATACACATATTTTCTCTCATCTCCTCCAGCATTTGTCACTTCTGATTGGTTGAGGTGGTACATCAGAATTATTTTAATTTTAATTTCTCTAATCAGTAGTTATTTATAGCATTTTTTCATATAATTATAGATAACTGATTTCTTCTAAAAACTGCCTGTTTATATCCTTTAGCCATTTGTCAACTGGATAGTAGCTCTTATTTTTACAAATTTTGACCCAGTTCTAAATTTGTATATTTCAGAAATGAGGCCTTTGTCAGAGAAACTTACTGTAAAAATTTTTGATATTACTTCATTGTCTATGATCCCTTATAGCAAAATATAGTTTCCCTATTATCTATTTTAATTAGGTCTGGTTTTGCTTTTTTCTTTGTCATATCTCTTTCAAAGATTGTGCACATGTGACTGTGCAATGATCTTACTATGATTTTCTGTACTTTGCCAAGTTTCTGTATATGATCTGCAGTGTCTATATTCTAGTCTTGATGAATGTAGGTAGACTGGGAATCAGAAGGCTGGGGCTCTAGTTCTGGCTGTGTGACCTTAGGTATATCATTTCTCCTTTTGGGGTCTCTTTCCTTTTTAATAAAATGAGAGAATTGACTAGATCACATAAGGCCTTGGCAACTCTCAGAGTTGTTATTCTTTTGTTTTACTTACCAAATCTCTAGCAACTACAGTCTTTTGTTGTTAAGGGGTCCCCTGAACTTGTCCTTTTGAGTTGCCTTATTTTCCAGAAATGCTAGACCCAGTAAAGTGACCTTTTCTAATCCAACAACCACATTCATAAGGGATGTTATTTAGGTCAGACCTACACATCTGATGGTTTTCACTTCTTTTTTTCAATTTCAGCCTAAATTTTGCAATAAGTTTATAATCTGAACATTTTATACCTTATACCAAAATAAGCAAGCCCCAAATGGGAAGCAACCTAAACAAAAAATAAAATATTAAAAAGACTAAAGGGAAAGGGAAAGAGATGCCTTTCAGAGAAGTTTCCTATAACCAGGTACATTCTATTAACTGCTATATAGATCGGGTTAAGAGCAAATGGATAGCTGACTAACATGAACCATTAAGATGGAGTGTTCTCACTAGCATGATCCTGGATAGTTCTGTATTAAGTTCAAAAATGAGCCATGAACTTAAAAAAAAACCCTATTTTAAGAAGGGAGGGGGGAGATTTTGGAGCAAATGTTATCTCAGGAAGGTACGAAAGAATGTGCTTGCTAGCCCTGGTCTTCCTGCATCTCACGCCTCAATTCAGCTTCAAAATAGCTCTGCTAAAATTATCCCCTCCCTTCACCTATACTACATGTCCACCCATATAGTGCCCCTAGATTCCCATTAGGTTTCACAATCAAGTTTAGATTTTATATTCTTACCTTCAAGGCTTTTCAGCATTTCTTGCTCTCACATTACTTTTTTTTTTTTTTTTTGAGAGGCGAAGGTAAGGCAATTGGGGTAAATGACTTGCCCAAGATTACATAGCTAAGAAGTATGTCAAATGTCTAAGGTCGGATTTGAACTCAGGTCTTCCAGGGCTGGTGCTCTATTGACTGAGCCACCTAGCTACCCCAGAGGGAATGGTATCTCAATAAATACATCAGGACCTTTTAAGTATAAAAAAATGTTTTGCCGTTCAGAGTCATCATCTTGAATGCCTACACTTCTTGGCCCTCCCCCCCCCCCCATATACTCCTTAAGGTGGAATTCGACCCTCAGTTTCCCATTGTGGCAAGCTTCCAAGTGCAGCCTTCTACCTCCTGTACCTTTTATTTAATCAATATTGCTTTTGCTCAAAATTGTTTTAGGAACTCCTCTTGGAATTGTCTTTAGGCCCAGTGATACTTTTTATAAAGAACTTTTTAAAGTTTTGCTGGGGCATTTTGTTTTCAGATTAGTTCTCCTTACCTCCCAAGAACCTTCCCTTGTAACAAAGAATAAAGTTTATGACTTTTTTTGGGAAATTCTAAATAGTGACACTGATTTTTTTTTCTTTCTGGATGTGGTTGCAAAGTACTTATGAGCCATGGCTGGTGAATATAATGGGTGAGTGAACGAAGTGTGTCAGTAAAATAATGAGACTGATTATCTTGTGTGTATCAAATGTTGGAGTCATTTAACTCTGTAGAGTCTGAATGTCAATCAAGGTTCTCTGGGTAGGTACTTAGGAAGGTGACTAGCTGGTATGTGAGCTTTAGGGCACAGTCTTTGTTTTCCTAGGGGACCTTGTGATAGACTCAGCTGCTTAACTAATGCATCCTTTTCTCCTTCCTCCCAGGGTATTCCAGAGAAGAAGACGCTCCCTCCCACAGTCCCCAGATCTCCTGCCTTTACCCTGAAGAACAGAGTCCGTGTATTCTCCCGAGAAGAGGAGGTGATTTGGGGAGGGGGTGGGCAGGGATTCAACCCACTGACTTTTTCTCCTCAAACATGTACCCTTCTACAGTTGCTAGAGTTCAGAGTTTACCATTATCTAGAATTGGCTTTTCAGAAGTGAGTTCAGAAATTCTCTCCCCTGGTTTGCTATGCAGAAGGGTATCGTTGTGTACATCTCCTTTCAAGAGTAGAGTTGAGGGGGCTGTACACACTGGATCAGTTTACAACTCAGCAAGGCCCTTAGGGAGACATGGCAGTAGAGATTAGCCCCGAAATTGACCATTAGGCTGTCTTTGGTACATGGTGTGCTAGGTTTCTGACCCTCGTCCTGGAGTATACATGGACTGTTACCAAACTGCAGTGGACTCTTAAAAGTCACATAAAGGGGTGTCATCTGTCTGGTCTCTTTTTGCCCCAGGAGTCTGAGTTCCAACAGATGTACTGTGTGGCAAAGTTTCATGAAATCAGTATGCGTCAACTGTCATTGATCAGGCTAGTTTCTTGTTTCCCCTCCTAAATTGTCTATAAATATCTCTATGGATAGGGTAATTTTATAGCAGGTATCAAACATAAGGTTTTTTTTAGGCACATTTGTAACTAAAATACTTGTTAACTCTGAACCAAAGCCATTTATATGGTCTCAGTCTTGTTTTGGAAGAGGGAGCATGGCATAGTGGATAGGGCCTGGTGCATGGAGTCAGGAAGTCCAGGATTCAGGACTCACCTCAGATACTTATGAACAGTGTGACCTAGGTCAAGTCACTGAACTTCTCTGGGCCTCACTGTCCTCCTTGGTAAAATGAGGGGGTTGGATTGAATAGTCTCCAAGGTTCCTTCCAGCTCTAAATGCATGATCCTGTGTACACCAAAGCTAAATTTGTATGATTTGACAGTGAAACAAAGGTATAGTCCTTATCACAGGGAGCCACATTGGAAGAGTAGGCAGCAGAATCCAAAATAAGAATGAGATGCTTCCTGTCTATGTCCAGATGTAAGTAACTTTAGTGATCACTTAGTGGAATGCTTTTATTCTAATCAGAAACTTTATGTAGTCTGGGAGGTTTTATAGCTCTCTGAGCTTTTCAAAGTTGTTCTATATAAATTCTCTCATAAGCGGATAGGTGTTATTTTCACTTGCTGCATGAGAGAACAGGCCAGGCGAGGGTGATTGACTTGCCTACGATTATATTATGTAGCTAGTTAGTGGTAGGGCCAATATCCTTTTGCTTAGCCCCCCATCTTTATCATTCAGTGTTCCTGGTATGGAGGAGCTCTATTTGTGACTGAACTTTTCCCTCTTAGGAAGAAGAACCAGTAAGGATCAAATCTAACCCCATGCCACACTATGGGGTTCCCTTTAAGCCGAGAATCCCGGAGCAGAGAACCGTGGAGGTTTGCCCCTTCTCCTTTGATTCCCGGGACAAAGAGCGGCAATTACAAAAGGAGAAGAAAGTAAAAGAGCTGCAAAAAATGGAGGTAGCTGTTTGGATTTTTGCGCTGAGACTTGGTGATGAATATAGTGAACCTGTCAAAGGTGTGGGGGGCATTAGCTTTCAGTTGTTAAAGCCTGAGAATTTCCCTTTTTCTCATCTCACTTAATCCTCGAACCATATTGACCAGTGGTGTGATGTAACTACCCAGAAAAGCCAGTGCGATCTTACTCAGGATGTGGTCTCCAGAATGAGTCCCACAATACTTTGTGCTGGTTAGATGAGATTTAGAATGCCGTGTGCTCTTTTAAGGGCACCACATTTTAGGAGGGATGGCTACAAACTAGCACCACTGAGATGTTGATGTGTCACCAGAGATGTCCTAAGTTTTGGTTTCGATAACTGGGGAAGTGTAGAGAAGAGGTGGCATGGGAGAAAGGAGTGATAAGCACATCTTTCAAAGATATGACATGTTATTGTTTGGAAGAAAGTGTCTTGGGGGAACTGGGACCAATGGGTAAAAATTATACTGAGCAAACCCACTTAATCTAAGTCAGAGTTTCTCCACCATTAGAGCTGTCTAGCAATGGAATGCGCTGCTGGAACAGCTGGCAAATTCTCTGTCAACTTGGTGGGAAGACTCCGTGGAGACCTGATGAGATGCTGTAGAGACGTTTCCTGCAGGGAATAAAGTCTTAGATTGTTTTAACTCTGAGCCACAGAATCCTACAATTAGAAGGGATTTGATGCTGGTTGTCTAGTCCAGCTGGTACCTAAACAGATGTCTACTAAATTCTACAGTGTTCCTCACCAATACTCATTGAATCTCCCCCTTGAACATCATCAGTGATAGGAATGGGGAATGAGGGAGGAGGAATGTGTTGTGTCAGTTTACCAGGCAGCTCATTCTCCTTTTGGACAGCTTGGATTATTATATCACAGGCTGAAGACAACTTTCCAGTTTCCAAGCACTTTCCTTTTGATACCTTAGAACATCCACAACAAGAGCTTCTCATTTCACAGGCAGTTACCCAGAGACAGACAGTGGTTCGCTGTGGCTTCCAAAGTCCTTCCAGCCTGGCCCCCTTTTTGTGTCATGAAGGCATCTCTCAGTTTCACGGACTTTTGTTGGGGAAAATGTCAGTGGAACTAACTAAAGCTTAATGTAGAAAGAACAGATCATCCCAAGTCGTTTTATTATTATTTTTTGTTTGTTTATTTTTAGTTTTCAGCATTCATTTACACAAGATTTTGAGTTAAAAATTTTTCCCCATCTTTCCCCTACCCACCACCCCAAAATAATGAGGCTACTGAATGCCCCTTCCTCCAATCTTTCTCTCCTATATCCTCCCCCTTCTCCCTCTAACTTTCTAGTAGGGCAGAATGGATTTCTGTACCCCAGTGCCTGTATATCTTATTTCCCAGTTGCATGTTAAAAACAAATTTTTTTAAACATTTGTTTTTAAAACTTTGATTTCCAGATTCTTTCCTTTCTTCCCTTGTCACCCACCCCTCCTGTGAAGATAAGCTATTCAATATAGCTTGTACATGTATAGTTATATAAAACATTTCCATAGTAGTTATATTGTGAAAGACTAACTATATTTCCCTCCATCCTATCCCGCTCCCCATTTACTCTGTTTTCTACTTTGAACCTGTCCCTTTTCAAAAGTATGTGCTTCTAACTACCCTCTCCCCCAATCTTCTATCATCCCCCTTTTTGTCCCGCATCTTCTTCCCTTCCCCCTACTTTCCTGTAGGCTAAGATACCTAAATGAGTGTGTATGTTATTCCCTCCTTAAGCCAAATTCAATGAGAGTAAGGTTAACCTTTTTGCCTTCCTGTTCTTCTCCTCCATTGTAACAGTTTTCTCTTGCCTCTTTTATATGAGATAATTTACCCTATTCTGTCTCTCCCTTTCTCCTTCTCTCATTATATTCCTCTCTCATCTCAACTTTATTTTTTAGATATCATCCCTTCCTATTCAACTAATCCTGTGCTCTCTGTGTATACACATATATGCACACACTCCTATATGTATTTATACACACATACACCCTCCTATATAAACATATATATGTATACATACATGTATACATACATATATATATACATATATATTCCCTTCATCTATCCTCATGCTAAAAAAAGTCTCTTGAGTTACAATGATCGTTTTTCCATTGTAGGAATGTAAATAGTTCAACCTTAATAAGTTCCTTATGGTTTCTTTTTCCTGTTTACCTTCTCATGCTTCTCTTGCTTCTTGTATTGGAAAGTCAAATTTTCTGTTCAGCTCTGGTTTTTTCATCAAGAATGCTTGAAAGTCCTTTATTTCATTGAATGACCATATTTTCCCCTGAACCAAGTCCTTTTAAAACCTATAGAATCCATGAATTACTAACAATATACCCTCCTAGGGACTGTTTTTGTTTTTTGTAGTCTGATAGGCTAGCATAGTACTTGACAAATATCAGACATTTAATAAGTGCTTGTTGAATTAAAACATGGACTTTGTAACCCTGTTTATTCATTTAAAAACATTCTGAGGGGCAGCTAGGTGGCATAGTGAATAGAGTACCGGCCCTAGAGTCAGGAGGACCTGAGTTTAAATCTGGCCTCAGACACTTGACACATTTAATAGCCGTGTGACTTTGGGCAAGTTACTTAACCCCAAATGTCCTCCAAAAAGAAAAAAAAAACATTCTGAGAGTGGGTCCACAAGGTTTACCAGTCCACAACACAGAAGAGGTTAGGAATCCATGTACTGGATCTTGTTGCTGTTAACGTCTTGACTTGCTTTCCTTCTGTGGGCTCTTCGAAATTTACACAATTCTCTTACTGTACAAATTTGACTTCTCTGTGGGTGGTTCCAGGACCCATCTGCACAGGCTCTGGCTCCTGGTAGGCTGCTGCAGCCTCACTTAATTATGGGTCAGCCCCATGCTAAGGGGGATCAGCCACATAGAGCCCCATAAGGGAACAGGTGGGAAGGTGTGTGGAATGGTACACTTATATTAATCGAGAACTGTCTGTACCCTTAGATTGTCTTGGTCAATGGGGTTGTTAAGTAGTAGGAGAAGCTTAGGAATGAGAGGTATAGATCTGGCATGTTGTAAATAACTGCCTTTGGACCCATCTGTGGTCTCACTTAGAAACTGGTAGTCAGTGGCAGAGATTTCTGATGCTGATCTGACCATCTGCTTCCCACCTTGACTGAGCAATTAATGTAGAATGAGGACTTGTGTACAAACAGGGTTAGATCATAGAGAAAAAATTTGGTACCCCAAGAAAGTCTACCCCTCCAGTGTTCAGCCTGGATGTGGCCTTGTTTGGAAGTTTTTGCTTTTGGGTCAGCGCCTTGGCCTAAGGGATAACAATCTTGTCCAACACATAGGGCAACACATGAGTCTCTCAGAAGACCCCACTGGTCTGTCTGTGTGTGTGTGAAGAAGAAATGGGGTGTTATAGTTTGAGCTGGTCCTTTTATTACCAGTGGTAATCACTGATGACAACCAATCCTTGATCAGTTTGGCTAGGCATATCTGAGATTGTAGCTCTGAGGCTCCATCTATGTCTTGCAGTAAATCGTGTCTCATTCTCACTCATTTTTGTCTTTTTCTTTTTTTAGGATCAGGTGCCTAAATTCAAAGCACAGCCTCTGCCTCAGTTTGACACTGTTAGCCTGCCAGAGAAGAAAGTGAAGACTGTAACCCAGCTTGAACCTTTCCACCTGCAGACAGATGAGAGAGGAGCTCTTAAGGCTCAGATGTGGAAACAGCAGGTGGGGACAGAGGGAGAGCAGTGGGGAACTTACTAAGAAAGATGGACCCGTTGCACTGGAAGTCTGTCTGTCTAACATAAGGATTATATTTCAGAGAGTAGCAAACTCAGCAATTACCTGGGACATGTTGCTATTTTCTAGATTTCTTTAAAGGGGGGATATCTTTAAGAACCTAACTACTAGTCAGTTTGTTAGACTGATTTATTTCACTTTCTGGAACTCTGTAAACCTGGTTATCATTTTCTGTTGTATTGGGGCATTGACGAGCAGAGTATGGATGGAAAGAATGCTTTCCCAGTAGAGTGTGCTCTAAGTTTCTTTGTTAGATAGTAGATAACATGTATGATGCCTGCATCAAGATGGGCACAGGCAGAACCAAGAAGTGTAGAATGGTGGACGCAAGCCAGGCAAGATCTGTCGTAACAGTTTCTGATTTATTGATCAGAGGGCAGGGTTTATATAATGAATGCAAAGCAATTATCTCTTAGGAATACATGCAAAAATATGTACTGTCCTTGTATGTTTAGCACATCTGTATGTTTTTATGTCCTTGTTGACTTACGTAATTCTGTATGTTTTATTATCCTTGTTCCCTTACATGCATCCATGTCTGGGTCACAGCTCAGTTATCATGTCCTAAACTCCTGCAAGTCAGGAAGAGATGGTGAGCCAATCTTAAGACATAATATAGCCTTCACGGGGAGCTGGCTTGGGAGAAATCCTAAACCAGAGTCTTCCCATGTATGGACCGGGTCAGAGACTGGCCCTCGGCACATGTAAATGGTGAATCAGTTGTCAACTAAATGTTGCCTTATTTGAGAGCTGAATCCTTAGCTTGGCTGGGAAAAAAAAATCTCAGAGAAGCCTAAAATCTCCTGTTGTTTTCACCAGTTATTTAGAGCCTCTGTCTAAAGGAAACTATGACTTGACCCCAGTTTGTAGGAAATCCCCTCCTCTGAACCAGAAAGTTCTACTTTCCAAGAACTAGCTGAATTTTCCTATTTGGGTGATTATTGTTTTGTGATTAGTATATTTAGGTTGCCAATTATCTATATGTATTTAAATCGGTCTTCTGTAATTTCCCCTTAGTAGTGTAAGAAGTTCCTTTCACTAAGTGAGGAGTGAGCTGGAGAAATGTAGCTAATTTCAGTTATGGTTGACTTTTTTCCTCTTTATTTTCTAAAGCTTGAAGAAGATTTAAAGCAGCAGAAAGAAGCAGCATGCTTCAAAGCTCGTCCAAACACTGTCATCCATCAGGAGCCCTTTGTTCCCCAAAAAGAAAAAAAAACAACATCAGGTGAGATTATTGTGTCTACTTCCAAAGTACTTGGGTTGGTGATTGAAGAAGTTGCAGTGAAGACTCCCAGGGCCCAGGAAACTGCTGAGACCTTATAGTTCAGCTCAAGTCAGTTGTGTTGGTGTAATACTGTGCCACTAAAGAACATGGAGGCTGGGTTCAGTTCAGAGAGGCAGAATGTGTCTTGGGCCAAGTGTTTGGGTAGATGTAGCTGGCATTTAAACAGGAAGTACAAGTTTTCCCAGCTGTAGAGTATTGGATAGGTGAGGGCAGTAAAAACTAGGTCTCCTCTTCTTCAAAATTAGGTCTTCAGGACATCTCCCACACAAGGTATTGTTAGAAATTGCTTTAATAGAATTGTGGTGTTGGTGTTGTTCTCTTTGAGCTTGGCCTGGTACTCAGGATCCCTAGTCCCTAAGGGTCATCTCTTCCTCTTGCCCAAGGGCATTCTGGTTCTGTGGCATTTTTTAACTTTTATCTTTACACATAATTAGTCATCATATGGCCCTGAACTTCTCACATTAAATGCACGTCTACAGGTAACCATTGTTCTGTCTTCCTGTGACTTAAAATTGCTGTTATCAGACAGCATAATGTTGTAGAATATGGGGTTTAGAGTCCCAAGACCTAGGTTCAGATCCTGCCTCTGCTTCTTCTGGTGACTTGCCCAACTCACTTAAGTTCTCCAGATTTTAGTTCCCTTACTTGTATATGGAGCAGGTTTAACTAGATGATTTCTAAGCCTTCTTCTAACATTAAATTCCAGTGAGATCTGGAAACTCTGTTTTCTGAGTTCAGCTTTTGACCTTCTACTTGTACTAATATTTTCCTGTCTATTTTTTCTTCCTTTTTTCTTTTTTTTTTATTAATAAAAAGCAAAAGACAAGATATCAAGAATTTAAGTTTTTTTTGTTTAAACTTGCAGGGAATATTTTGAAGTCTGCATACACTCAACCCAATTTTCTATATTTATGATACTGCACAGTGACCTGTTTGAAAAGATGACCTGAAGCCCTGTAAAGTAGTGCAGTCTTTTTTTTTTTTTTACCAACAAGAGTAATTTATTATTTCCCAACCCACAAACATTTAAATTTGATCACCATAATGTGGCAAAACCCAGGATGTTTAATAATAAAGTCATCTGTTTTATTTGATAACATTGGATTTTTATGCCACAAGGACACAGGCTCCACCAACACCCTTGATTTTTTCCTCTGCTCGTCTGCTGAAGAACTTTGCCTTCACGATGACTGGCTGTTTGGGGAGTTTCCCTTTTCCTAGGACTTTGTAGTAGCCCGACCGCACAACATCAATGATAGGGGCAAGGCCCTCCTTGTTTTTGGCAGCATTAATCCTGGTCTGCTCACTGACCAGTGTCCATAGCTTATCAAGGTTGACAGTCGGGCAGTAGCTTTGGTTTTTCTTCAAGTGGTAATGCCTCATACCCACTTTACCAAAATAACCTGGATGATATTTGTCGAAGTTGATCCAGTGATGGTGCAGCCCTCCTGCATTCCCGCGGCCTCTGGGGTGCTTCCGGTGCTTGCCGATGTGCCCGTGGCCGTGGCTAACGTGCCCGCGGAGCTTTCGCGTCTTCCTTAGTCAGGAAGGCATGTTGCAGGCCGCCGCAAAAGAGGAGTAGTGTAGTCTTAAAGAGATAAATTGATCTCTGGTGTTTGCTGTTGTTTAGTGATTTTTCAATCACATCTGACTCTTCATGACCCCATTTGGGGGTTTCTTGGCAAAGATACTTCAGTGATTTGCCATTTTCTTCTCCAGTTCATTTTACAGATGAGGAAACTGAGCCAAACAGGGTTGAAGTGACTCATCCAGAGTCACAAAACTAATGTGTCTGAGCCTGAATTTGAACTCAGGTCCTCTTGACTCCAGACCCAACACTCTGTCCACAGTGCCACCTAGTTGTTCTCATTTCTGGGATACCATATTTAATAAGGCATAAAAATGCAAAAATCCATTAAGGAAAAATTTTTTTTGACAATTTTGGGCTGAAATATTCATTTCTTTGAGTATGCTTACTAATCAAGTTATTGCTATAGATACGAATTTTGTATACTCTATAAAATTGCAAGCTTTATTAAATGGCAGAGGACAGAAGAAACCCTATACTATTAAATTTTTTGGTAAATTTTTGCTCTTTAGTTGGTAGATAAAGCAGTTTTAACATAAGCAATTTTATCAAATTATAGAGATCAAAAATATAAAAATATTTCTGGTTCTCACTGGGAAGGCCAACCCTCACCAACCATTTCATAGGCTTCAATGGATAATCATTCTGTCCAGGTTTTTTCAAATGCAGAAAAAAAAGAAACTTTTCCTTTTTTACCATCAAGGAGGGCTCTCTATGCAGCAAGTCACCTCCTCTTTCCAGAAAGCAACCCTTTCCTCTGAGGGAAGTGGGACTTTCCACTATGTCTGTGCATTCAAGCCTGGCTTAGTGGCATTGTCCCGCAGTTTGAACCCTAAGTCCAAATGGATAAATGCTCTCCAGCTCATGATGCAGTATAAGTCCACAGGCAAAGAGTAGTAACTCATTTATATTATGTTTGACATACATGATCTCATTTGATCCTCACAATCACCCTCTGAGGTAGGTGCTATTATTTACTTTTTTATTAGACTATTAAATATCAGTACTGACCGTAACTATTTATATTTAAGTTAATTTATTTCTATGCATTAAGCATCAAAACACTTGAGTTTTTCCTCTCAGTTTGCATCAGTTTTCTCTGTTCATTCACACCCACTTTTACATAGACTATTTTAATTTGTGCATATCCAGTTGTCAGGTTCTGCTTTTTACTCTGTATTCTTTTGTAAATCTTTGCAGGTTTCTTTGTACTTTTCACTTTTCACCTTTGTCCGTCACTGTTGCTTTATAAAGTTTCATCTCATGAGTATGCCACAATTTACTTAACCATTGATGATAATTAGGTTGTTTTCAGTCTTTTGCAAATTCATATAATGCTTCTGTGAAAATCTTTGGAACAGACAACTTTTTTTGGTTTGTTTTGATGATACTTATAAAGTACTTTCCTAATAAAGGAATTAGTAGGTTGAAAGGTATACTTATATTTTGTAACCTTTATTGCCTCTTGTTATTTTGCTCTCTAGGAAGATTTACCAGTTTTTAATTCCATTGGCAATGAATAATCATTCCTGTTTTGCTACAGTCCTTCCAGTACTGAGTTTATCTATTTGATAATTTTTAATCTTGATAATTTAAAAAAATTTAATATTTATCTAATTTGATGGGTGTGAAATGATACCTAAAAGCTATCTTGATTTATATCTTTTTGATTATTAGTAAAGTTAAGCATTTTTTCAAGTGGTTATTTACAGTGTCTGCCTTTTGAAAATTATAGGTTATTTATTTATTTGCTTTTTGGAGGAGGGAATGCAGGGCAGTTGGGGTTAAGTGACTTGCCCAAGGTTGCACAGCTAGTAAGTGTTAAGTGCCTGAGGATGGATCTGAACAAAGGACCTCCTGACTCCGGGGCCAGTGCTCTATTCATTCTACTTGTTTTTAGTTACATAGAAAATTTATAAATGATATTTCACTGTAGTTAAACACATCTGTCCTGTCTTCATTAATTTCTTCTATTTGTTTACCTAAATTCAATTTGTCTGCTTTCCACAGTTGAGATCAATATTAAATTCCATTTTCTTAGAATTCTTTTTTATGTTTGTATCTCATTGTGCTGGAATGCACATCTTGCATTTGATGTGATTCTAATTTACTTTTCTACCAAACTGACAGCCATCTTTCCAAGTGCATTTGTTAAATAATGAATCCTTTTCTCTATTGTTATTTTCTAAAGGTTTCTCAGTTGCTAATCTTGTGTCTATATTGCGCTGTTTTGTGTACTCGTTCAGTTCCGTTGATCTGTGTTGGTTTTTTTCTGAGTACCAGCTTTGATAATTTCTTTGTTGTGTGTTTTAAAGTCCGCATACCAGGCTTCTTTTATTAATTTTCTTCTTAGCACGCCTCTTAATATTCTTGTCGTATCTTTTTCCACACACATTTGCTTATGATTTTGTCTAGCTCTACAAAGCTTCTCCTTGTCTGTCTCTATACTCAGAAGACCTTTCTGGTTCCATAGTTCAGGAACCTTTTCAGCTGGCCACAGAAAGGAGAGCCAGAGAACGGCAGGAGTTTGAGAAGCAGATAGCTGAGGTCGAAGCGCAGAAAGCCCAGAAGCTCGAGGAGGCCAGGCAGCAGGAAGAGGAGCAGAGGAAGGAAGAGCTAGCGAAGCTGCGACAAGAATTGGTAACGGAGTCAATATCGTGTCTGTGTGTGAGTGTGGGGGGGGGGGCTGGAGGTGCCCAGTGCTCTGCTCTGCCATTCATTTGTTAGGTCGATCTCTGGCATATGTTTCAGAGCAAACAAGGGAATCTGTGATTTGAACAAGTCACTGGATACAGACCTTTGAGCACTAGAAGGGCAGGGTTTTAAGAATACCTCAAAGGGCTAACCTTTATCAGTTGATACGGTGCATTTTTTTTTTTTAAGCAATTGGGGTTAAGTAACTTGCCCAAGGTTACAAGGCCATTTTTTTGGTGTGGGTGTTAAGTATCTGAGGCTGGAACCGATCCTGGGTCCTCCTGATTCCGGGCCAGTGCTCTTACTGCGCCACCTAGCTGCCCCAGTGTGCATTTTTTTAATAGAATGGGATAAAAATTTTTATTTCAGAGTAAAATTACAGTATTGTTTTCATCTACTGATTTGTCTGATCCTCCTAGTTAATGTTAATTGGTTCTGTTCCTCATCAGTGATATAGTGAGCACTCTCCATTACTTTTAGAATTATGAGACTTGAGTCTTGGTGACCCTGAGCAAATTACTTAACCTCTTAGATCTCCGGTTTCTTTATCTGTAAATGAATGAAAAAGCATTCATTAAGCCTTAACTCCAAGCACAGTTAACACAATTCTCTAAGCATTATGCTAAACTCTGGGGATAAAAATAGAAAAATTGAGATGGTCCCCTGTTTTTATGTTCACAAAGATCAGATGGAAAGGCCTAGAAGTTCTAAGGAGGCAAGGGTGGGTGGTGGTAAGGCCCAGGAATCCTTAGGTTGTATGTCAGGAGGCTAGGTAGGAGTGCTGAGTTTGTAAGGGATAGGAGCAAGGCTGGTGGCATGTCCTAGAGGTCCTTGAGAGGCTGTTGCAGGGTGGATGGTGAGACCTGAGTGGAAAGAAAAGAGTCGGCAGCAAGTCCCATTCTCCTCTAGCTGCATTAAGAGTCAAGCAGCCCATATTGGATTGGGGTAGCCCTGGATGGAGAGAAGAGTACCCCTGCTGGTAGACAACATTACCCCTACCTTGCCATCCCACATAGTTCCTGTAGAATAGGAATAATGATAGATGATTTGCCAGCAGGGAGATTGTAAGGAAAGCATGTTTTAAATTTTACAGTGGTATAAAAATATTAGTTGTCATTACTTACTGTTACTACTACTACCACTTACTGAGAGTTGGTAGTGTGTTTGAAAATACTGAAACTATTCCTGAGGACAAATATGATATTATGTCTTGGCGTATAGATTACTTACTATCCAACTCTTCTTTCCCCCTAATTCCCAACTAGCGCTCACAGTTGTGGTCAGGCCAAAATTCTCTTTTTCCTTTGTTGTTGTTTAGTTGTGTCTGATTCTACATGACCCCATGGGGTCATAGTCCTGCTTACCTAACCAGACTTTGAGCTCCAGGAATGGAACAAAAACTTAAATTTTTTCACTTATCCCTTACAATATCTATCCCAGTCTTGGTTACAAGAGTGCCCGTTCATCTTCCCCTACTCCTCCTTCCAAGATGATTTTGATCCTATACTTCTGCAGTTTCTAATGCTTTGTAGTTTATTTAATGACTCCTTTTTGGTAAAGGGAGCATTCCTTACTTGTCATGATTTAGTCTGAAATGGTTCAAATTCAGTGTTCTAGGGGCGGCTAGGTGGTACAGTGAGTAGGAGTGCCGGCCTCGGAGTTGGGATGACCTGGGATTGGATCCGGCCTCAGAAAATGAGCCCCCACACATAAATAATGACTGGCCGTGTAACCTTGAGCAAATTACTCAACCCCAATTGCTTAAAAAAAAATTAAAAAAAAGAATTCAGTGTTCTTGTTTTTTTAGCCCAATCTACCCATTAAGTTACCAAAGAAAGCTGTAACCTGAGTGATGGGCCCACAACAGATGATTGCTGTTTCTTTCTTTTGTACCCTCTGTAGGTACACAAGGCAAATCCTATCCGCAGATACCAGGGTGTGGAAGTGAAGCCCAGCGAGCAGCCCTTGACCTTACCAGTATCTCCCAAGTTTTCTACCAGATTCCAGTGTTAAGCCACAGCTTCCTATGTTTGTGTGTGCTCTTTCCTTGTTGGAGATAGAGGCACAGTTCGCTACAAGTCAAGAATCTTTTTGTGCTTTACCACTGGGCATGTTGGACCTATCAACTGTCTTAACTGTGCCTCACTCTTGAAGACTTCTAGCATGTGTAATTAATGCCAGGAAAGCATTCTGATATCCATGATGAATTTTATCTATTCTAGTCACAAGTTGCTTCCTTTTAGTACAGGTTGACCATAAAAATGGGTCTTAATTCTTCCAATATAATTTTTGGTATAGTGTATGTATCCTAGTAGTCCATTCTTTTTTAAAACAAGAAAATAAAGATACTTAAAGTTAGAGGCCCATGGCTTAAATCATAATTGGAGGTGAGGATCTCTGTCTCAACTGCTTTCCTTTTTTGATTTTCTCACCTTTCTCTTCCCACCCTTTGCTTTCTTTCAAGAGAGTAAGGTTGGCCCTAGAGATAGTTAATCATGAACTCTTAGCTTTCAGTAGCTAACAGAGAGAAAACTAGACTAAGCAAATATTTATTTATGCTGAGTGATAAGGCCAGATGGATAAATCAGATTCACAAGATGTTCCAGAAAACTTTATTGTTGCCATCACTTAAAGCTCATAAAACACATCTTTGGCAGAGCTATAAGAAATATTTTAATGGATCTGAACTCAATTCCCTCTTTTTTTCTCCATTTCCCCAAACCCACATCTACCTCCTCAAACACACACACGTTTCCTGTGGTGTTAGCAGCAAGCCAGAGCTGGGGGTGGGGGGGGAGGGGGAGATGAAAAGAACATGGATAGAATAATAAAATCTCTATAAGAAGAGTTGAAATGAACCTGAGAGATCATCTCATCTAGTCCTGCTGCCATACCTAATGGAGCATTCCCATCTACAAGACTACAAGAGGTGGTTATCCCACCTGTATTTAAACATTCTGTAGTATCCACTCTTGAATAGCTAATCATTTATACTGAGTCAGAATTTGCATACCCCTGAAATAAGTTTGTTTATACTCTACCTGTTTGTGTTTAAGGAAGAATTTATGAGATTGCAGTAGAGGTCTGTTCTTTTTGGTAAGTCTAAACTAGACTCAGGGAAACTCTGAAAATAGTTTGGGGTATTCAAACTGGAAGAAAAGTTACTTGTGCTATTCTTTGTTGGTTATCATCTGGCATTGATAACTAGTCATTTAAGTTGATCCTAACCATAAAATTTTATAATAGGTTAAGATTCAAGAAACTATTGTGTGTTGTTGTGCAACCCTGTCTTGGATACAGTTCAGGATGTAGATCTAGCAGCTTTGTGTTTATGTGAACAGACTGAATTTGAGAGCAGAATGACTCAAGAGCCGTACTGAGTGGGTGATTCACAGTGTGTCTCTGTGAGCTGCTGAAAACCGAATGGGAAAGGACGATAGGATGGGATGATGGGAAAATTGACTTATTGTTATCCAAACTATGGGTTCCATGGGACCTTCCTGGTATTTGATAGTTGTGAAGAGAGATTTCATGAGAGAGAGAATTTCAATGCTAGCATTAATTTCCCCTCTAAAAATAATAGATTAGCCTCTTCATCATGGCATATAGATGTGACCCACAGTTCTTGAGGCTGTGGCAATAGAGGATCAACTCTGGAAGGTCCTACTAAACATGTGACCAGTATGGGACTGCATGTCACCAAAAACTGGGCTAATTAAGTTTGAAAAGGCTCATTACCAAATTGGCCACACGAAGCACTTTTTTTTTTTTTAATATTTAAAAATTGATGCCTTTGGTTTCTATTGTCCCATTGGGTCTTCTCTTATAATAAAAGATTTTCAAAGAAAAGAGAGGAAACTTAAGCTGAGCAAAACATCAATGAGATTGCCTCAGGCAGTAATTTGTAATTTTTTTCACCCCTAAAAGTTATATTTCTCCCATTCTGCAGTGAAGAAAAAGAGATGTATTCTCTCTTCTCTGGGTCCAAACTTGGTTATTTTAATCACACAGTCTTCAGTTTCATTTTATTGTTCTTTCTACTTATGTTATTGCAGTCATTGTATGTATGATTTTCCTTGTTCTGCTTACTTCACTCTGCATCAATTCATGTAAGTCTTCATATCTTTCTTTGGCTTCTTCATATTGATTATATCTAAAATCATGTCACTCATGTACCACGATCTGTTTGACCATTTCCCAATTGATGGGTATCTTACTTTGTGTTTAGTTCTTGGCTACAAAAAACAAAAGGTGCTCCCATGAGTACTGGGAAACAGTTAATTTGGAGAAAAATCTTTATGGCAAGTGTTTCTGACAAATGTCTCATTTACAACATTTATAAGGAATTTGATTCAAATTTTAAGAAGAGCCATTCCTTGGTTGATAGTCAAAGGGTATGAACAAGCAGTTTTTAAGGGAAGCAATCAAACTATCTATAGGTATGTGGAAAAGTGTTCCCGTCATTAATTATTAGAGAAATGAGCATTAAATAACTCTTAATATTCCACCTCACACCCTGATGATTGACAAACTAGGGAGAAGCTGCCAGAAAACTGGTACATGAATGTGCCATTGGTGGTTCTATGAATGGTTTAATCGTTTTGGGAAGAAATTTGGCACTGTGCCCATAAAGTTATTGAACTATGCAATACTACTACTAGGTCTTCTGTACCTCCAAAGAAATCAAAGAAAGTGGAAAATTCCCTTTTTTGTGGTGGCAAAGAACTAAGAACCAAGGGTGAGTGTCCATCAATTGAAAAGGCTGAACAAATTATTATATATGAACAGGATGGAAAACTTTTACCATAAGAAAAGGTGAAGAAGAAAGTTGCTAAGAAATCTGGGAAGCTTTATATGAACTGATGCAGAGAAAAGTAAAAACCAGGGTAAAGACTTACACTCTAATAACGTTAAAATGTTGAAAACCTTTGAAATTAATGCACTGATGAACATTCATTGATACCAGAGGACTGGTGGAGAAGAGCGCTCGCCACCCTTGACAGATGAGGGACTAAATGAGGCATCCATGTTTGGGCCTGGCTCATGTGGTAATTTGTTTTGTTGGGTTATGTGTATTTCAAGTTTTTGGTTTTCTTCTTTTCATTGGGGTGAGGGGCAGGTACTAAGAGGTGCTTGTTAATTGGAACTAAACAATGTACTGATGTGACTGTCTTTCCATAGCTTCTCCACATGGACAATTTCAGTCTTTGTCTTTGCCAATTTGCTGGGTACAAAATGAAACTTCAGAATGGTTTTGATTTGTATTTCTCTTATTAATGATTTTATTCTTCCTTATTGCTGACGGTATCCTATTCTTTTGAGAACTGTTTGTCCTTATCCTTTATCCATAGGGGAATAGCTCATATATTTTTGTTAATCGGTATATATCTTAGATACCATATCATTAGGAGGCATATTTGATGTAAAAAGGTTTGTTTTTTTTCAATTTATAGTTTTCCCTTATCCTAATAGATTTTCGTGTAAAAGTTTTTAAATTTCATGTAACGAAAATTATGTCTTAATAGTTTTGTTATTTCTTCTCTTCCTTATTTAATTATTCTTCCCCCCAAGCTATATATAGGAAAAATGTCTTCATTTTCTTCTAGGCTTTTTTTACATTACCTTTTATATTTGAGTATCCATTTGGAACTTATTGTCATTTGTTATCTAAAGTGCTGGTGGTTACATCAACTCTTAAAGACTGTCTGCTAAGTCAAAAGAAGGGACTGTGAGTGATATTGGGGGAAGTACCTGCACTGATAAAGCCACAGGTGCTTGAAATATAAAAGGAAGCTTGTAGCAAATGTATTTATATGAAACCATTTTCTATCTAAAATGATTTTTATTTTCTCTTAATTTACTAAATTTACTCCCCATTTTTTTCCCCAGCTTCCCTTAATCCTATAGCACTGCTAGTGCCTGAGGACCAGAATATGTGTCTGTTCAATGTGTTTGAATTCTGTGACCAGATTTAGTTTGGGAAGTGATAGCCTGGTAGATCTGAGACCAGAGCACGGCTTTGTTCACTTCTATACAGTTTCCCTCTGTGGTTGCCTCTATGCCTCATACCAAATGGCCTAAGACCTGACCAACCTTGAGGCAGTTGTGTAACAGCTGCTGAGGCAAGTGAGCTGGCCCAGGGTTGGGGGTTAGACCAGTGTGCCCCCTGGGACAATAAGCACCTTTTCGTTTCCTTTTGCCCATGACATGCTGAGGCAGGTTGGCAGTGTCCCATTATAGTCTGTTGCCAGGGAAGTCCTTGGTGTGAGAGAGGCAGTTAAAAAGCAGTCCACTTTGGAGCTGTGTTTCTCTCCTTTTGGACAGGCAGGGTGGGTGAGTTAGAGCCCCGGTGGCAGGGATTCAGGTAGGAAGGTTGTTAGCATTCTGAATCTGGAGCTACCATCTGCCTTGAAGCCTGCTGGGACACTCAATTTAGACAACATATAAAGTTTCCTGGAGATGGGACAAGCCCTGGCTCTGGTGGTGAGCTTGCTCAAACCTATGGAAAGAGCCGAAAGGTTAAAGTGTGTTCTGCTCTGGGCAGTGACGAGGGTGTAACCAGGGAGCTGGCATGCTTGATCCCCAGCCAAGTATTCCAGGACAGTTTGTTATCCAGCTAAAGCTGGTGTCAACTCTGGTCTGAAATCCAAGGGGCAAAGTCATTTGTGTTTTTTGTTTGTTTCCTTCATTTTCTCTGATGACATCTCTCTGCATGTGTCAGAGGAAATGTTAGCATCATTGAAAATGGCAGGGCTTGCTTGCTTCCTTCATTTCCCCCAGGAAAGAGACTGGGCTTTGACCCAGTTGTGACCATTCTTATGTGCTGAAGGCATCAGTTTCCCAGGGGGCCTGACAAGGGTAAACACCACTTCATTCTGACGATTCACTGAAGGGGGAGGGGACAGCAATAGAGAATGTTCCATTCAGTGGACATTTGTTAAAGTAGAACACTGCTTTTCAAGGCAGCAGTGGGCAGTAGAGAAACTGCTGGTTTTGGAATCAGAGGAGCTGGGTTGAAATTCTTGCTTTGCTGTGTATGTTATGTAAAGCAAGACTGAGCCTCTCGTTTATAAAGGTGAAGGGGCTTAGACTGTGTCTCAGAGGCCCCTACCTTCTCGCAGAGGAGATCATGCACAGTGCTATAGGGAATCCCAACATAGTAAGCAACAGGGCCAGTATTTACACCGGTGACCTCCTAACTACATACCTAATGTTCTTGCCGTAGTACAACTTTGCCAGTGAGGGAGAGAGCAATTCTGGGCACAAGGTACTGTGAAAAGCGGAAAAATGAGGGTAATAGGATTCTCTTTAGCTGGAACTCAGAATATGTGGTGAGCAAGTGTGAGATAAGGTAGGCCTGGACCCTGGTTTGGCTAAGGGCTTTAAATGTTAGGCCAAGGCATTTATTTTCATTTGGTAGGCCAAAAAAAAAATTGCCACCATTGAAAGATTTGGAGCAGAATTGTGGTTTGATCAGCTCTGTAGGGAAGATTAAGTCTTGGAGCCTCCTGGGAGGGTAGCAAGTAAACAACCTTCCCTTTTCCTAAAGTTTTGCTCAAAGAAGACTAATCCAGCCGCTTGATGCCATTACAAAGATACCCCTGCCCCATGTGGGGGGGGCAAAAATACAGCTATCTATGTACTATTTTTATTACTTTCTTCAGTGAGCTTTTGGACTTTGGCCAATTCCGCTTTTTTAAGGCATTCTTTCCCCATTGACTTTTTGGACTTCTTTTGCCATTTGGTCTAGTATTATTTTCTTTGGTATTTTTTTGGGAGGCTCCTTTACCAAGCTGTTGACTCGTTTTTCATAATTTTCTTGCAGCACTCTCATTTGTTTTCCCCGTTTTTTCTTCTGCTCTTTCTTGATTTTCAAAATCCCTTTTGAGCCCTTCCATAGCCTGAGGCCAATTCATATTTTTCTTGGAGGCTTTGGGTGTAGGAACTATAATGTTTTAATGCTTATAAAGCACACTTTCTTCCCACCCCCAATTTTGTATTGGATTCTCTCCATTTTTACAAACAAGGAAAGAGGCTGAGAGATGAAGTGATTTACCTGTTGTGACACTGCTGGTTAAGTGTCTGGAGGTGGATTTTGAGCTTAAGTCTGATTTTGAGTCTGGTTCTTTTTCCTTCTATACCGCTACTTTCACCTGCTTCCTAGTTTTCATTTTCATTTTTTTTTCCTAAAGCAGCATAAGATTTTCTGAGCTGGCAGTAGGATGACCTGCTAAACTTCAGGGTTTTTTTTTGTTTTTGGAGGGCAATTGGGGTTAAGTAACTTGCCCAAGGTCACACGGCTAGGTTTTTGTGTGTGCGTTAAGTGTCTGAGGCCGGATCCGAACTCAGGTCCTTCTGACTCCAGGGCCGACGCTCTACTCACTGCGCCACCTAGCCGCCCCTGCTTCAGGGATTTTTAAGCCACGGTGTTGTGAAGAACAGGCTGAGGTGGTGTTTCCTCTTGTTCTGTGATTAAGTGGGCTGCAACATCCTTAAACTCACCCAGGTGACTTAAAAGTGCAATGCCACTTCTAGGCCTGTAAGCCGAAGAGATCAGAGGAGAAAGGAAAGGTCCTGTATTGCTAAGAATACTTACAGTAGCTCCTTTTGTGGTGCCAAAGAACTAGAAACTAAGGGATTGCCCATCAGATCAAATTATGTCATATGAATGTAATGGAATTCTATTGTGCTGTAAGAAATATCAAAGGAGATGATTTTAGAGAAACCTGGGAAGATTTGAATGAACTGAAGCAGAGGAAGTGAGTAGAACCAGGAAGACAATTAATTTTGGAACAGTTTTGCCTTAAGAACCGTGATTCCAGAGTCTGGTGATGAAGAATCTGACAGACAAGCAATGGACTAAAAGACTTTTCTGGATATGCTTAATATGAGAATTTGTTTTACTTGACCATGCATATTTGTTACAAGAGTTTTTCTCTCCCTTTTTTTTTTTTGAGGAAATAAACTTTATTTTAAGAGTTTACATCACAAGCATTCATTTTGATGAGAGACCACACAAGCATCTGCCTCATCCCAACATTTTATATTATGTCATGTTATCTCCACAGTGGGGAACAGCTTTCTCCCACCTTGAAGGATGTTCTGAAATAAAGATATTAGTGACAAACTGACAAAAAACCAAAGTATTGGTGGTCTCAGTTTTCTTTATCATTTCACTACTAATTATGCATTATGCTAAATTAGATTGGTCTTCAGAGTTGATTTTTCCATTTCTTCCTTTTGAAGGTCACAATTAGGCTAATCCATTTGCAAACCTGCACTGCTTCAGCACCTCACTAAAGCCCTCACACAGCTTGAGGTCGCCCTAGTTCTGGGCACACTCTAAGAACTGCTTCATCTCATAGTGGCAGGGACCAAATTGCTGCTGCTGCTGCTGCTGGTAGGCTGGCTGGGCTCCCTGAGGCTCCTGGTAGGTGATATCAGGCCTTGCAGGCTCAGCATTGCTCCCACCACCAAAGCCACTTGTAATGGCATGACCAATGGTGTGGCCAACAGCTGAACCCACTGCCACCCCGGCTGCGGTGGTAGCCATCTGGGCCATTAAGCCCGGCTGCTTGGGGGCAGCAGCAGGAGGGGCAACTGCGGATGGTGGCACTGCTGCTGGTGGGGGCGCAGCTCTCACTGGGGGTGCCCGACTGGCTGGGGGGGCCACCCGGGAGGTGCGGCTCCTGCTTCCGCGCGGCATACTTGACTCCAAGCGGTAGAGGTCCTGGGGAGAAGTCTTTTCTCCCCCTTCTAATGGAGATGGGGAAGTGAAGAGAAAGAAAAAAAATACTTAATTTTAAAAATTTTAACTTAAAAAGTGAATTTGAATTTGCCCTGTACGAGGCAGCATGGTATAGTGGAAAGCATGTTAATCATACAGACCTGAATTCGAATCCTAGATTTAAAATTTATCACAAAGACAAGTCACTTAATGTATCAGTGCATCAGGTTCTTAATCTAAAAATGAACATGATAGTTCTTATATCACCAAGAAGATGTGTTTTGAAGAAACTATATTCAGTTTGATTCAATTGAACCTGAATTCAAAACCTACCTCAGATATTCTGTGGCTCTGGGCAAGATGCAACTTTTCAGAAACGGGGATGATAATGGCACCTGCTTCACAGTGTGGTTGTGAGGATCAAATAAGGAATCATTGGCCAAGTATTTGGAAGCCCTAATAAAGTGCTGGATTCAGCAGATAAGAGTGCCTGACTTGGAGTCACGGAGACCTCAGTTAAAATCTAGCCTCAGATGCTTATCTATATGGCCCTGCACAACTCATGTAACCTCTGTTTCATTTTCCTCATGTATAAATGGGAATAATAATAACATCTATCTCCCAGGATTGTTGTGGGATAACAAGTGCAAAGCACTTAGCACAATGCCTTACCTATATTGCTATGTGAATGTTAGGTGTATCATTGTTAATAAAATATTTCCTTGTAAGCCTTCACTTTAAATTCTTGTCTCAGCCACCAGCTGTCTATCCCCTTGCAAGGATAGCTAATAAATTCCTTCGATCTTTTCTATTTGGACTTAAGTGTGAAATCTGTAGCAAGACAACATGTTTCCCTGGGCAGCTCTTTAAGGACTACTCTAGAAATATAACTCCCATCTAGAGCACTCCAAGGATAAATTCTTGACTCTCATCTGCCCCTCCTGGCATGCAAACATGTTTCTTAAGATCTCTTGACCTTGGGAGATGACTGTAAAATGTTCAATGTTTTTCCTTTTCTTTTTGAGACTGGCACTTCTCACCTTGCCCAGGCTAGATGTGCAGTGACCACTCACCGTCCCAACATCCCCGCTGATGGCACTGAAGTTTTGATCTGCTCCATTTCTGACCTGGCTTGGCTTAGCCCTCCTTAGGCAGCTTGGTGCCTGCTTCCTCATGGAGCTTCACTAGTTTGTTGTAGGACTTAGACAGGCATACAGACATTTTGCTCAGCCTGCTGCAACTCAGAATTCCTGAATTCAAGCAATCCACCAGCCTTAGCACCCCTGGTAACAGGGATTTCAAGCATGCACCACCTTGTTATCTCATTGGATAGGGCTTGCTCAGTGCAATCTTACGATTGGCTACAGAACTGCTTAACACAGTCCTTGGCTTCCTGACTGACTTGGATGATGCTGTGACCTTTTATCAGGACAGATTGCAACACCTTCATACCTTCCCAGCTTGTGCAATTCTTGTTCAGGTGTGACCCACCACACAAGAAGTCTTCCTTAAGTTTTAATATTCTGTGGATATCAGTTCAGCATTTGGAACCTTTGTCTTCTGGCTATGTCACTGGCCAACCTCTTCTAACCATTCATATTTAAGGACGTCATCATAATAATAGTTCACGTTTCTTTAGCACTTTGAGATTTACAGAGCACTTTCCTCACAACCTGGGAGGTGGTAGTGTAGATAGTATGCTTATTTTATAGATAAACAAGCAAAGGTTCAGAAAAAAAGCAATTTGTTCAAGGTCATCTAGCTAGTGTTGTGTTGGAGCTTAGATCTTACTTCTTCTACCATTTGTATGTGACCCATAGGACTGGTACCTTATCTTGCTACTTCTGTTTTGCTCTGCAATTTGACTCAAACTCGTGATCCATGGCAACTGGGGAATAAGGACGTTTCCCTTGATTATAAGGGGAGAAAATGAAAGTGCCTTGGCCATGACTAGGAGCAGATGACTATTAAATTGGATACTTGTGCATCCCCCCAGCTGCCTGGTGTGAATTGGATATGACCATAGTTGAGTTATATAGACCATATTAACTGTCACTGGGTATGTGTCACCAAGGGCTGCCAGAAGCCCCTGCTGATTTACCAAAAGCTGCACAGTGCAGGGCAGTGCCAGCCATGGGAGGCTAACAACAGTTAGCAAAGCCGGGAACAGGGCTTCTGGTGGAAATGATACCTTGTGTATACGTGAGGAACTTGACACGGGTCAGAAATGGGCATTTAAAGCACAGCTCATGCTCTCTTGTAGGCTGGGGGGAAAATTCAGACAAATTAAAATTGATCAGATAAACATTCAGTGCCCACTGTCCTCAGGGTGATCTGTGCTAGACTTGGAGGATATTTAGATAAGGCTTGCAGGAGGACTATAATTTTCACATACATATTCTGATATAAAACTAGAACAACCAAAGAAAACATTCTGGGAAAGATAATGTTTCTCTTATTTACACGCGGGCTTGTTCTCCCATGACTTTTCTTAGTCTGCAGAGTGTATTTGCATCTTAGGGGTAGAGGACGGGAGGAGAGGAGTGAATGTAGCCTGTGAACACTCTAATCTTTATTTTCTCTCTGTCTTTTATCTTCTTTGTTGTTGCCTATAGATATGTCTAAAAAACACCCCTTTGATTCCATCACCCCATATCTCTCCTCACTTTTACAGACAAAATCCTAGAACAAGCTGTGTACCAGTGTGGCTTCTGATTCCGCTTCCTTTCCCCTCACTCTCTTAATGTCTCTTCAGTCTACTTTTCAGCATCATTACTCAATGCAAACTGCTCTCTCCAAAGTTACCAGTGGTGTCTTAATTGCCAAACCCAATATCCTTTTCTCAGTTCTCATCCTTGATTTCTGTGCAGCATACTCAGTTTGACTAATCTTTCTTCCCAAATTCACTTTCCCCTTTGGCTTCTCAAGACACAGCTTTCCTGTTTCTCCTCCTGTATCAGACCATTTCCTGGGCTTCTTTGCTGGGTGTTCATCCATGCTGCACTCTCTAACTATGGGGTTACCCAAACCTCTTTCCTGGATCCTCTCTATACTCTCAGTGCCTTCATCGATTCCAGTGGAGTTAATTATCTCTTTGCAGATGACTCTTAGATCTTTATATCCAGTCTCTCCTCTGCTCTAGCCATAATTCACCAAAATTGCCTGTTAGTTTGAACTGGATTTCCTTTAGATATCTCAACTTTGTGTCCAGAACAACTCAGATTTCTCCTTAAAACCTACTCCTCTGCTTAACCTCCCAGTTTCTGTCAAGGGCATCACATCCATCCAGTCACACATGTTCACACCCTGCATCGACCTCCATTATTCATTCCTCTTCACCCTACATCCAGTTAGTTGCCAAGTTTTGCTTCGTTTTTTCCAGTTTACTTTCATAACATCTCTGGCATTTCTTCCTTTATCACAGGGTTTCCTAGTTCAGTCCCTCATCACCTCTTGCCTGATATCCTCCCAACTGATCTCCCTCAAGTATCTCCCCATTCCAATTCACACATAGCTATCAAAGGAATTTTCATAAAGCACTGGTCTGACCATGTCGCTCTCTACTCAGTAATCTTTAGGGCCTCCCTGTCATCTCCAGGATCAAGTATAAACTCATCTAACATCAGAAGCCCTTCACAGTCTATTCCAGAACACCTTTCCGGGGTTATTATACATTAATTCTCCTTCCTGCATTCTATGGTTCAGCCACTGGTGGTCTTGCTATTCCTTCTCATCTCTCTGCCTTTGCTTATTCAGGTTGTTTGCCAGGGTTGGAATGCCTACCTCCTCTCCTCTGTCTCTTAGAACCCTTGCCTTCCTTCAAAGCTCAGCTCAAGGATACTTCCTACACGGTCTTTTTCTATTCCCTCCAGCCGCTTGTGCCTCTACTATCTATCCCTCCACCCCCAAGTTATCTTGTATATGCTCGGAATTAATTTTGTATATATTTGTACTTGTTATTTCCCCCAGTGGAATGTAAACTCCCAAAGGGCCCTTTTATTTTTGTCTTTGTATCCCCAGCAATTGGCTCAGTGTGTGTCACATAATAGGTTCATAATAAATGTTGATTGATTGATTTATGTGTCCAGGGGCCATACCAGATTGCTGAGCGACTTTCTGTGATGCCAGTTGAGAAGCCTTTCTGGGTTCTATTTGCAACAGAGACTAAAAGATTCCTGTGGTTTCCAAAGCCAAGACCTATAATTTCTGGCATGGCCCAATGCTCAGAGCAGAGTTTAGATAAGGCATGAATCCTGCTTCCAAGGAGCTTACTTAGATAGGATGTCTTGGTCTGACAGAACGTGGTCACATCTTTCCATGGCATGGCCAGGTCCCTTGCCAGTCCTACTTTCTTTATCCTTCAGAACTTCTCAGGGACTTACCTTATCCATGTAATCTGTTCTCATGACAATAGAAGTGAGTGCATTCATTCCTTTTAAGTGTGTGTATACATACATATGTATATGTATATATATATTTACCTGTTTTTTATTTTTCACATCATCATAATTTTCTCCAGTATCCCTCTCCTCCTCTCCCAGAGAGCCATCTATTATACCAAATGATATTTTTAAAGGAAAAAGGAACAAGAGGAAAGAAATCAGCAAAACCAATGAATACATCAAAAAAGTCTGGAAATGCCATGGAACTCCCATCATTGCAAAGGAGGTGGGTGGGGGTGTCCTCTCATCGCTCCTCTTCAGAGCCATGCCTTTAAAAAAAATAATTTTGCAACATTCGATTTTGATTGTTTCTTTGGTATTGTCATTGTGTGCATTGGTTTGGTTTGGGTTTGTTGTTTTTGGGGGGTTTTTTGCTATGCTTACTAATTTCACTCTGTCAGAACCATCATGCTTTTCTGTATCCATCATATTCACAGTTTGAAGCACACAAGGAAACCAGGATTGAAAGGTTAAGCAGCTTGCCTAGGGTCACCCAGCTCTATATGGGTATCTGAGACAGAACAGGTGGAGGTGAAGGAATGCTGTTCTAGCCTTGAGGAATGACATGTGCATGGGAGAGGTAGGACAAGAACTGATCCAAATGATTGGAGGATAAGAATATAGAGAGGGGAATTAGTAAATGATGCTCTGCTGGCAACCAGTGTTTGTCGAATGAGGCATATTGGAGACATGCTGTGGAGGGAGGAGACTTTAATGCCAGCCTTGGCATACTTTTGTCAATAGTCAAAGAGTGATCACAGAAAGGTGCCTTAGGGCACTTAATTGAGCAGCATGTGTAGAGTAGATTGGAGAGGGGAGAGATTAAAGTCAGAAAGACCACCTCTTAGGCTCTCTGCCTGGCTCCTGATTTCAGCAGGGCCCATGGGCAACAGCTCAAGCCTGGCTGTGTCCACCCTGGTTCTTATGGTAACAGACCCAAGCAAATGGTATAAATAGCACAATGGCAGATAATCCAATGAGCCACCCTCTGCAGCAGCACAGAACATACATTCCTCACTTCTTGGGCTGTTTCCTGGGATCAGGTGTCCCGGCAATGCCTTTTAGCCCAGGTAAAGCCAAGTTGGTTGGCCTGTACTCCCCACCCCAGCTTTTTGGCTACTCTCTGCCTTCCCCTTCCAAGATCTCCCTATCCCCCAACCCCAGACTTCATATCTTCATATGGTGATGCTTCCAAGTCTATTCCTTGGACATTTCCTATCCTTGGAACAGCTGCACTGGGTCTGCCTGGTCTAGGGTATCTTCCTTCCAGTTGATCCTATAGGGAGATGTTCAGTAGTTGTAGGGTGTGTCAAGATGACCTTGGCTCCCTGATGTCACTGGAGTGCTATGTTTGGACGTGGTCATTGGACTGCAAGAGTTCTGAGAAATGGGGGTGGGATATGAAGACGAGATGTAGGCATATGCTTGCTTTTGCCTGGGGCTTCCCAGCGAGTGTCTGCCCCTTGTGTAGGAGGGATTATTCCTTAGGACATAAAATTTAGATTGACTTTAGAGAACATCTAGTATACTGCCTTTTTTTTTCCTGTTTAGTAGATGGGAAAACAAGACCAGAGAAGGTAGTTATTTGTCCAAGGTCACTCAGCAACTAAGTGGCAAAATCAGTAACCCAGGTCCTCCAGTTCCACATCCAGCATTGCCTCTAACTCAGTGACTGATGCTATGAGGATAAAATCAAAGTAAGGGGTAGGAATCTTAGTACCTGAATGCCAAATACCCATGTCTCAAGATTAGTATAGTCAGTAAATCAGTGCTCACTCCCTGCCCTCAAAAACCTTACACTGTTAGCTGAGACCTACACATGAATCCACAGGGGTTATTGAAGGAACATAGAGGGGGTACAAGTCGAAGATGATGGAGTTCTAGAGTCTCAGGGCCTTGGGGGATGATGGTGCCATTGATGGAGACAGGGAAATCAGCCTGGCAAGGTGGAAAGGACACTGAACATGAAATGGGAAAACCTCGTTTTAAATCCTATCTCTGTTACTAGCTTATTATTTCCCTTCTCTGGGCCTCAGTTTCCTCTGTAAGATGAGAAGGTTGACTTAGAGTTGATCTCAAAGTCTATTTCGATTCTAAAACTAATGAACCCTAAATCAGGAAGAGCAGCAGATTAAGGGGGTGGGTGGGTTTCAGCTTCTCAGGAAGGGAATCAACTCTAGTTTTTTGTACCTATATGAGTCACAGGACTCTCCCTTTGGCCCTTCTTCCTTCTCCTGGGGACTGAACCATGGATCATGATTATTAACTGATCTTTCCTCCTGCCTTTTCCTTCCCTAGTCCATTCTTCCCAGAATCTTCCTAAAGTAATAGTAAAAATGTGAAAATAATAAAGTAAAAGTAAAGTAAAGTAATCTTCCTAAAGCCTGTGTCTGACCAGATATCACAGGGCTGGTGAAAAACTTTCAATAGCTCCCTACTACTAAGATAAAGTTTGACCCCCTTATCTTGGTATGTTAAGCTCTCTAGAATCAAACCTCAAATCTACCTTCCCCACTTTCTCTCACACTGTTGTTTTTCCCTTCACTATGTGTGCTCCCTATAGTCATGTAGTCTCTCTCCCTTGCATAGAATATAAACCTTTTTCATCTCTGCCTGTTGAAATCTTTCCCTGCCTTCATGACCCAGCTCAGATGCCGCCACTTCCATGGATTCTTTCCCAATTGCCCCATTTACTTCTAACCCAAACTGATCTTCTCTTCACATTCTCTTAAAGTATATTAGATCTCTCCTTTGCCCCTACTGCATTCTACCTTTTACTCATCTGTGTATACGCCCCCAACTCTCCAGTAGGTTGCAAGCTCCTTGAAGGTCGGGAACATCTTTGGAGTCCTGGAGCTAAGCACAAGTGGGTGACTGACATTCATGATGGCTTTCTGAGCCCCAGTTTCATCTCTACAATGAGGTTATTTTAGAGTTTCCTTCCATCTCTGACATTCTTTGATTGTGTGAGTCTATAAAGGATGGATGTGAGAGGCACTGGGAGAAAAAAAGAAAGCAACTTGGCTGGTGACTCATTTGGGCGTGTGCCATGAGGGAGAGGGGAAGACAGCTGAGGTTTCTTTACTCGGGTACCTATCTCTATTCTCTGCTTTAGAGCTCATAGGATTCTGAGAATATACAGTGAGCCCTACACTGCCCATATAGCAGAGTAAAAAGGTGGCCTGTAGCAAACATCTTTGGCTTTTGTAACAGAGCTCAGGTCATTGTCTCTTGTTTGCTAGTGTTCTGACCTCTTAGACTCCAGACCCCATCTGCTGAGATCTGCCTGACCCATGTCAGACTTCATCTATTACTCTCCTGACCCTTGACATCTGTCTGCCTGAAGCTTCCAGACATATCTGTCTGTCTGGGCTCTGCCCAGTACCTGGTTAGCCCAAGATACCTTTCTGGTCTCTTTCTGGATTTCCATCTATTGCCTACCTCCCCTTCAGTATCCATCTGACTCTTCTTGCTGTCCACCTACCTGACCTGGCCTGACTCTGGGCCATCTTGTTGCCTCCCCCTTGGCTAGTGTGACTTCTTACTGTCTGTGTAGGACAGGGGAGTGTAGGCTGTGTGGAAAAACCTGCCGGCCAGGGGAAAGTTGACCTCTCCTCTCCAGCTTTGGGTTGAAGTAATAGTTTTCTGGCTGGGAGCTCAGAGACTTGGATGGATCCCATCTTCTAGCTAGTGGCTGTAGCTCCACTTTTTTTTTTAAAGTGGATTATGTGTTAATGAAGTTGAAGGAGATCTTGCTCTGGGAAAGAGGCACTAAAGCACTCCCCCTCTCCAAAAAGCCCAATGACTGACCGTTTCATATGTGGTTCCTACTATCCCACTCCTGGGAGGCCACACAGTGTGATCGGCACATTTGTGTTCAGGCACCAGCTCAGTCACTCAGCACTCGACCTAGGGCAAGTCACTTGTTCTTTCTATCCTTGGGTTTCCTCTTCTGTAAAAAGAGGGAGTTGGGACGGCCAGGTAATGGCCCTGGAATCAGTAGGACCTGAGTTTAAATTCGGCCTCAGACACTTAACACACACACACACACACACACACACACACACACACACACACACACACTAGCCATGTGACCTTGGGCAGATCTAACCCCAAATTGCCCTCCCTTCACCATCCAAAAAAGCAAAAAAAATGTTTTTTTAAAAGAAGGAGTTGAAGTAGATTATCTCTAAGGTCTCTTCTAGTATCCTAAGGTTCTTTTAAACTCCACCAACATTTTATGACTAAGTGGAAGTTGGTTTGTGCTTGTGGAAAGAAGACTGAGATGCCAACAGCAAGGCAAGAAAAGAACTGGAAGAAAGGAGAACCAGCAGTAATGTAAGTGAGGATACTGCGGGACATCAGAACTCAGGTTATGGGTAATAACTGATGTATCTTGAGTCCTAAAGCCCATTTAGGTTTTGGAGGAGATCAGTGTCCTTTCCTGCCCATGACAGACTTTGACCCAATTCCTGTACACTTGACATGCAGAGACATGTAGAAGATAGAGGTAAGAGGTTGCAATAAACACTGTAGGAACCCCAACTGTCTGTCCTCTGAGCTGGATCCTGGGTATTTGACTTTGGGATTTCATAGTACCACAAGACTGGAAGGATAGGTTGAAGCTGAAGTTTAACAAGCTTTGTTCTCATTGCACAAGAGGATACAGGATGTGCTCAAGGCACAACCCATGGAACCCAGTTTACCAATTCTAGCCCATTCAGAGAAAGATCTAGGAGGGCTCCTCTGTCTGTGATGGGAGATCTCAGAAACTATCTCAAAGAAATGCTGGTTAATGGCATCATCACAGAATCCAGCAGCCCTTATACATTACCTAGACTGGTTCTGCCTAGGCAAGATGGAAAAGTACAGATGTGTGTTAACTACCAAACTTTGAACATCAGGACTAAAGCGGATCAGTACACTATGCCACAGGTGCAAGATGTCCTGGGTTGTCTCTAGGCAGCCAGTGGTTTTTCAGTCTCATACTTGGATGGTGAATACTACCAGATTCCTATGTCTAAGGAAGACAAGGGAAAGAATGCTTTTATCTGTCCTGTTGGATTTTACCAGTTCCAGAGCCTGTGAATCTTGCCTGTTTACAAAATAGTCCCAGAGAAGGAAGGGGGCTCTATCAGGACTATTCACCACAACTATCCGTTGCCATAGGAGAGCTAGTTGGATTTTCTAATGAGCAGGTATAGAGAACCAATGGACAATTGCCTAGGCAGAGACTGAGGGAAAGAGATGATTTACCAGCTGTTTCAAGACTTTCTGACTCAGATATGAACAATGAAAATAATGTATCCAATGAAGGAAATGACATGTATTATTACAGGGCAGGACAACTGAATTCAAGGATCACTCTTTTCCTGTCCAAAATTGCTATAGAAACTCCTGGGGAACAGATTCAAACTGTAGAGCTTGAATGTACTGATAGCCAACCTCACATAGGTGCCAGCCCAGGTATAGACAAACAAGCCCAGAATGATCCTGATGGTCAGCCTGTGCCAGCTACTAGCTCTGATACAGGAACAGAGAGATCTAGAGAGAACTAGGTTTATTAGACTAGTCACTAAGCTAAGTTATGATGTCACAGTATAATGGTAATGGGAATTTGAAGACCTTCCCTGCTTCCAAGATTTTCCCTGCCCTCTAAAAAGCTGAATATAATCACAAGGAGCCTGTAGTGGGAGGAGTTTGCTGAAGGGTAGGGCAGAGCCCACAGGAAGCTGAGAGTCAGAGCAGTTAGAGACTGAAGGAGGAGAGGATGCACCCAGGCAGACAGCTAGACTTGTGAGTGTTGGTTTGTGGGAAGGTTAAAGGATGGTATGGCTCTCTGCTGTGTTGTGTTGTATTAACTTCTTTGTTGCTACGATGGATTTGGTTTCCTGGTGCTGGGATTTGGTTTCCTGGTATTTGAATAAATGTTTTGTTTCTGTCTTCTATGTGGAGAGTCTGTTATATTTTGTGGTTGAGAACTATGCCGACATGTTTACAGTCACCATAGGCACTGTGGATATTGTGTCGGTGCTATACACAGGTAACCTTGATAATATCACCCATGTAAAATGTGTCTTGCATGTATTTGCATGTAAACTGCACATTTGAGTATATTTTTGTTTTTTTATTTTCCTGTTTCATTCCTTTGTTTTGTGCTATGTTTATACTATAGTGATACTAGTTGTTAATTGTTTTGTATTTATGCTACTTCTTATCGTTAAATTGTATTTTTTATATATAGGCATATGTCTTGCAGCTAACTATCCTTGCTTTGTTATGCTTTTGGTTGATTGCTATGTACTATGGATATGTTCTTTCAAAATGTGCATGTGTTATATCCTGTATGTAATTATGAATTTTGCCACTGTAGTATTCTCCCAAGTGAGATTTTGAATAGTGCCATGTCTCTACTGCATGTACTATTAATATGGATTTATCTGTCTTAACTTCAATAGTGTCAAAGGTTGGTTACCTAGGACACTAGGAAAATCATCCTTGTTTTAAAACATCGATTTTTGTGTTCATATTGTATAGTTGCAGATTTTGGACTTGCCTAAGCTGACCTTTGCTAGAGACTACAAAGTCTTTCAGCCTAGGGAAGGAATGTAACTGAACCTCAAAACTCATTGGTATGGAAATTTCTTTTTTATTTTTCTTTCTTTCTTTTTTTTTTTTAAAGTAATTGGGGTTAAGTAACTTGCTCAAGGTTACACAGCTAGTCATTATTTATGTGTGGGTGCTCATTTTCTGAGGCCGGATTTGATCTCGGGTCGTCCCAACTCTGAGGCCGGTGCTCTTACTCACTGCGCCACCTAGCCGCCCCGGTATGGAAATTTCTTCTCTTTGGTGGAGATTAATGTCCCCTGCAGGCCTAAGGAGTGGGGCAGAGTAGGTGAGAGCTTGAAAGAGGAGAGGTCCAAGTTCTTCAAGCTCTAGTGTTTCTGTAAGTTTTGAATCTCTTAGGCTCTGCATTTGGTTCAGATGCTTATGGCTTCCAGCTTTGAGAGAGTAGATAATGATGCCAACTCCACTTCAGGCTACAGAAGGGAGAGTTAAAACTCTGGGAAGAAGCTGATATGTGAAGAGTTGGCAATCCCCATCGTGTCCCTATCCCCAGCTTGCTGCATTAGAAACTTCAGGGAATTTTCCCTTGAGTTAAATCCAGGACTCTCTCTTGATTGAACCAACTTACCTGACTTTCAATGGGAGAGTTCCTTCACTCTTTATTGTCTGGTATATATTCTCCTGTGTACACTTTCTCTGATTTCGGTTTTGCTACTGATTTGGATAAATGAGTTCTTTTTGATAAATGTTTTGCGTGTTCATTGTGGAATTGGTATTCGGTGAGAAGTGAGTTGAGCTTGATATATAAAGCTTGGGCCCTCTTCTTCCTGTTAGGAAATAGTAACAGAAGTTTAGCTTGAGTCTGAAAACTACATCTCTTATGATGATGATGATGATGATGATGATGATGATGATGATGATGATGATGATAATGATATTTAAGTAGAGCATGTAGATATAAATCTAGCCCAGGAGAGCAGGAGAGCAGAGTGGCCAAGCTCCTGGCCCCAGTTTTCTGCTTCCCCTTCCAGCAGGAATTAAAGTCTCTGTTAGAGAAGGAATAGGGGGCAGAGGCTAGAGATGCTTATTCTGCTTCCCTTCGAACCACACACCCCCTCATGCAAATGTAGGGGCCCATCCTCATGTGGCATGGAAGTGCCATTTTGTGGTGTTACACTGATCTGGGGACCAAGGATGAAATACTCTCCTCTCTTCAGAGAGGTAGTAGATTCCATATGTGGAATGTTGCAAACTATCATGTGTGCAAACTATCATGTGTGATAATTGTTTCAGTAATTTTTTCCTCTCAACTAGATTTGTTACAAAGGAGGCTTTTACTAAGGTAGGAGAAGAGAGGTTTATTAGGATGTGTCCATAGTGTTTTTAAAAAAGCAGATAAAATATTTTAAAAATTATTGAATAGATGTCAGAGTGGGAACAGGAACTCCCCAGAACTCTCCCAAATTCCCCCCCAGACAACTTTAAAACAGTGCCTTAAACTGAAGTATTGAGTGTCAGAATAAACAAAAGCTTAAATGAAATAATTTTCCGCCTCAAGACGACTTAGGGGGTTGGCAAGAGAGGTTTGTCTCATCATGGTGGTTGTTGGCCTGAAGTGTAGTGCAGGCCATGCCATGGTGCCAACCCCAGGTGTTGGAGGCAGCTGCCTAAGTGGCAGCAACAGCTTAGGGACCTCTCAGCCCAAAGACAGTAAGGGGGAGAACAACTGGTCAGAAAGAGATTACAAGGGACCCTTTGATGGCATTGAGTTAAGATCCTGTTGTATTGTCCATATATTGTGCTAGGTCACAATCCCAGGGTGAAGAAGAGCACTAGCATGTGCAGCCTCTGGGGAATAGGGACTTTGATCACAGTTTCAAGGTAGAGAGGGGCACAAGAAAGTAGGGATCCTGGTCTCAATTCCAAGGTAGAAAGAATCATTGGTTGCATGAAAGAAGCATGGCTGCCGAAGAGCAAGTGACCTGGTCACAGATGAGGGCCAAGAGGAATGCTAGTACTTGTGGCTATAGGGGAACAAGGTCCATTCCTGGGTATAGACCAGAGCAAAGACCAGAAGGGCAGTGGTATAGACCAGACCAATGCCTCTCCCTAACCACATTATCTTACTAGCACCAAAAATCTACAGACACCCCCACAACTAATTCTGAAAATAGCAGGACAAAAAACTTGAAGCTTGGGACAGTGTCCCTTCCAACCTGGGAACAGAGCCCAACTTTAACAGAAAGTTAAAAGTCAATAAGTAGGCTGGAAAATGAGCAAACAACAACTATCCAAAAGAGAACCTGATCAGAAGGAGTTACTATGGTGACAAGGAAGATCAAGATACAAACTCAGAAGAAGACAAATGATGTCAAAACAGCTACAAGCAATACTTCAAAGAAAAAGGTGAATTGGACACAAGCTGAATAAGAATTACTAGAAGAGTTCCAAAAGGATTTTAAAAGTCAAATAAGAGCAGTAGAGGAAAAATGAATGTGCCCAGGGTCACACAGCCAATAAGTGTCTGAATCCAGATTTGAACTCAGGTCCTCATAACTCCAGGGCCAGTGCTCTTTCCACTATACCACCTAGCTACCTCTATACATTCCTATTAAAAACACTAATGAATAGGGGCGGCTAGGTGGTGCAGCGAGTAGAGTGCTAGCCCTGGAGTCAGAAGGACCTGAGTTCGGATCCAGCCTCAGACACTTAACACACAACCCTAACCCTAACTCTAACCTAGCCGTGTGACCTTGGGCAAGTTACTTAACCCCAATTGCCCACAAAAAAAAAAAAAAACAAACAAAACAAAACAAAAAAACAAAAACACTAATGAGCGTAGGAATAAATGGAGATCTCCTTAAAATGATAAGTAATATCTATCTAAATGCATCAGCAAACATTTTCTGTAATGAAGATAAGCCAGAAGCCTTTCCAATAAGATAAGGGTGAAGCAAGAATGCCAACCATTATTATTCAATACTGTACTAGAAGTGTTAGTTATAGCAATAAGAGAAGAAAAATAAACTGAGGGAATTAGAATAGGCAATGAAGAAACAAAACTATCACTCTTTACAGAATATATAGTGGTATACTTATATATATATGTATATACTATATAGTAGAATATGGTATATATATTATATAGTAGACATATATGATATATATGTCTATATAATATATAGACATGATATATATGTCTATATATTAGACATAAACAGACAGAACAACAGGTTCTGGACACAATGCCAGCAAAAGGTCCTTTGTAATCTCTTTCTGACCTATCCACTTACTGTCTTTGGGCTGAGAGGTCCCTAAAAAACCTCTCTTAGACATTAGCAAATTAGGAAAGCATGGATAGTCTTACCTGTGAGATAAGGGAACAATTTGTGAACAAACAACAATAGAAAATATCATGGGATGAAAAATGGATAATTTTGATGACATTAAATTTAAAAGATTTTGCACAAATAAAGCCAATGCAATCAAGATTATAAGGAAAGTAGAAAACTAGGTAAAAAAATTTACAGTGATTTTCTCTGATAAAGACTTCATGTCCCAAATATATAGAGAACTGAGTCTAATTTATCAGAATATAAGTCATTTCCCAACTGATAAATGATCAAAGGATATGAACAGTTTTCAGAAGAAGAAATCAAAGCTATCTATAGCAATATGAAAAAATTGTTCTAAATCACTATTGATTAGAGAAATTAAAATTAACACATTTATGAAGTACCAGATTGGTTAATATGGAAGAAAAGGAAAATGACAAATGGAGGAAATGTGCAAAACTCAGGGCACTAATACCCTGCTGGTAGAATTGTGAACTGATCCAACCATTCTGGAAAGCAATTTGGAACTATGTCCAATGGGCATTCTGTATTCCCTTTGACCCAGCAATACCATTACTAGGTCTGTATTGCAAAGATATCAAAGAAATACGTACAAAAACATTTATAGCAGCTCATTTTGTAGTAGCAATGAATTGGAAATTGAGGGGATGCCTATCAGTTGGGAAATGGCTGAACAAGTTGTGGTGTATGATTATGATGAAATGCTATTGTGCTTTAAGAAGTGATGAGCAAAATGCTTTCAGAAAAACCTAGAAAAACTTACATGATGCAAAGTGAAATGAGCAGACCTAGGAAAATAGTGTGCATGGTAACAGCAATACTGTATGATGATCAGCTTTGCTGTTCTCAGCAACAATCCAAGACAGTTCTGGAGGACTTAACAATGAAAAATGCTGTCCACCTCCAGTGAAGGATTTGATGTAGTCTAGGTACAGATTGAGGCATGCTTTTTTTTTAAACTTTATTTTTCTTGGGTTTTGGTTTTTGGTTTTGGTCTCTGTTTTCTTTTTGTTGTTGGAAACATTGAAATGTTTGCATGACTGCAAATGTATAATCTATATCAAAGTGCTTGCTTTCTCAAGGTAGGGGGAGGGAAGGAAAAATTTGGAACTCAAAAAAATTTTTTTAAATGAATGTTAATTTTTTCACATATAATTGGAAATTTTTTTTAAAAATTACTGAATCATAGGGCCTTATCAAAAAGTCCCCACCTACCCAACCCTGCTTCTGTGTTATGTTTAATCTGACATATTCCTAGCTCACCTTCTCTTTTATTCCCTTGTCCCTATGCTCTTGTGTCCAGGCCCCTAAGTATTTTCTGCAATAATAGCTTTGTGAAATAAGTATCCCCATTTTACAGCTGGGGAAATGGGTTCAGAGAAGTGACGCCCACGGTGAACAAGAACATACATTATTAAGGAAAAAGTGATGGGTTTAGAGCCAGAACCCCTGGGTTTGAATCCTACCTCTGGTACAAACTCCCCGTGTGACCTTGGACAAGTCACTTAATCTTCCTCAGTTTTTTCATCTGTAACCTGAGTATTTTGGTCTCCAAAGTTCTAAGTCTAAGACTCTTGAAGCAGCAGAGCTAGAATTCAAACTCAGCTCTTTCACCTTCTAAACCAGTCTGTCTCTACCACAACAGATTGCCAAGCAGGGAGGAGACCTCAGCTGAGGCCACACTGGCACAAGCTCTTTCCCTGTGGCTCCCCAGAGGCAGCTGCTGCCTTCACCCTGAGCTCCAGGCCCCAGGGCTGCTGGGGGGTGTGGACTTTGCCCTTGGCTCCCATATTAGGACCGGGATGGGCAATAGGGGGAGGGGAAGAGAGGAAGTTGGCTGTTCTCTTCAGAGTCTGAAAGGTTATTGCCCAATACCTAGCTTGTTCCATCACAGTGTAGGGAGACAAGGGGGTGGGGGGAGGAGGGGTTTGGTTGTGGGGGAGAGGGTCAGGCTGGGAAATATGTCCCTCCAAGCAAGGCCTTTTAAAGCTTTGACAGCCTCCCCTCTTGGAGGCTGGGAGAATTTCCATGTTCCATGCCAGGAGTTGGGAGAGGACATGGCTGATGAGCAGGCAGACAAGGCTTTGGGGCTAGGGAAGGGTTAACCCCTCGTGTCCCAGGTGTGAGAAAGCTCTTTTAGCAACGGGTGGCTGATTCTTTAGGATATGGCTCCCAGGAGCTGCAGCCAGAGGCCCAAGGTGTCCAGGGTGTACTCTCAGGCAAAGTCCACTCCTCCACATCCCTCCAGTTAGTCCATTATATATAACTAGAGTAATTACATCCCACTGACCTTAATTCCCTGGGAAGTTTTAATTGGCCCTGGGATTCCCCCACTTCCTGTCCTACCCCAGTAGGAGAGGGGCCTGAGCAGCTGTTCCAATGTAGAGTCACCCAAACTCAGAAGTGGAAAGGTGGCCTGGGCCCTGCACAAGGGTCTGAGTGCTGCTGGGCCTGGGATGGGGTTCCCTAATGGGAACCTTGTGAGGTACGTGTGTGTATGTGTGTGTGTGTGTGTGTGTGTGTGTGTGTGTGTGTGTGTGTGCACGTGAGACGATAAACTTTCCCCCCAGATTCAGAGACTAGCCAAGGAAGGGGAAGGGCAGGTCCAGGGAGGCAGCTGACCAGAGGCGGCCAGGGAAAGACAGAGGTAATCCCATGGATCTGTCACCAACGTCCCTCAGGAATCAGGCCAGCCCCAGCCAGTGGAGATGAGCAACATCAGTGTCTGCCAAGGGAATGTGCTGACTGGGCAGGAACACCAGAGAAGCCACCCCTAGCTCTGAGCACCAACACTTTCTGGGGGGCCAGGACTCCCGAGACCTCTAATGGGACAGCTTTAACATGTAAGAAGTTCACAGGGCTTAGGACTGGAAGGGATTTTAGAGACAATCTAGTCCACTGCCTTTGGCCCCCATGTTTCAGATGAGGAAACTGAGGCCCGGAGAAGCAAAGTAACTTCCTCAAGGTCATACAATAGTAAATATCAGAGCTAAGACACCCGTCTCTTCAGACTCCAAACTGAATATTCTCTTCCAGACTGGCTTTCAGCTGCTGCCATGGCCCTAACAGAATCCTCGCTGCTACTCCCCCCACGGTAGTCTTTTCTTAGGATTGGAGATACAGAACTGGAAGGGACTTCAGGGCCATTCAGTGCGACCCTCTGGTTTTATAATTAAGGAAAGGTAAGTAACTTGCCCAAACTCACCCTAGTAGTCATCATTGGAGAAGGGGTTTGAACTCCGGTCCTCTTGACTCCAGAGTCAGGGCCCTTTCCCCCATACTATTCTCTTATTATCATAATGTTAACAATAATTATTGCCACCACTGGATATATAGGTAGCTAGGTGGTACAATGGATAGCAAGCTGGACCTGGAGTCAAGAAGACCTGATGTCAGATCTGGCCTCAGACATTTACAAAGCTGTGTGACCCTGAGCAAGTCGTTTAACTTCTGTCTGTCTCAGCTTTCTCAACTGTAATATGAGGATGATAATAGCACCTACCTCCCAGGGTTGTTGTGAAGATCAAGTAAGAGGATATTTGTAAAGTGCTTAAAGACACAGTATCTGGTATACTTAGTAAGTGTTTGTTTCCTTCCTTCCATTGAACCTGACTTAGGTCACACACACCTAACTAAACACCTGTAGTAGGATTTGAACTCCTATCTCCTGATTCCAAGGTCAGTGCTCTACCCACTACAGCTAGGTCCTAATTAGTATGAACAGTGAATCTCAGAAATCTCAGAAGAAACACTACATGTTTCCATTGGGCTGGAACCAGAGGCCCTATTTTATGTAATTATAACTTTGAACAGTATGAATTTGGACGTCAAGCTGTCAGTGAGTTAGGGGGTGTCTACCCCAAGCATGTGAAGACTTCCCCAGCGAGTGGAATGGTGGTTGAGAATGATCTGTTCCAACGGCCACAAAGGCAACTGAAGCAGGTGCCTTGCAGTAGTGGAGCCTGGTCAAACATTGAAGATGCCAAGGGCATCCCCTGCATCCCGGACCATCACCAGATGTCCTGACTTTTGTCCTGCTACTGGACTTCGATGACTCTGGAAGAGTGGGAGGCTAAGATTTTGTGCAACTCTGACTCACTTAAATCTAATTCACCTGAGAGCCAAGACATCACCCTGTGATGTCCCTGGGATGTCATCTGTCCTCTTCAGAAACAATGAACAAGTGTGAATTCAGCCACATACAACTGCTTAGGGGAATTCATTCTTCATGCCAATTGGGACCTGCCTGTATACTACCTTAGAAGTGCTAGAACCTCAGCAAAGGGAACATTTTCTGTGTATGATGTATGATGGTGTATCTATACACAGGGGATCCCCAAAGTCTTAGTACAGTTTTGAAATTAAACTGGAACTAAGACTTTTGGGATATGCTGTATATGCAATTACATATAGTCTCTCTTTTTTTTCTTTTTGGAGGGCAATTGGGGTTAAGTGACTTGCCCAAGGACACACAGCTAGTTTTTGTGTTAAGTGTCTGAGGCTGGATTTGAACTCAGGTCCTCCTGAGTCCAGGGCCAGTGCTCTATTCTCTGTGCCACTTAGCCACCCCTATATTCTCATTTTATATGTAAGATATACACAGTTATATGCAAGATATACACATATACACACATATATATATAATAGATTTTAGATTATCAATGAATTAATGTATATAGTGCATTTTCAGAGCCTTAAGATCCTATATAAATTTCCGTTTTTACTATCCCAAATGGTCAGAGGATATGAGAAGAGGGTTTGGAAGTGTATTATTTAATCTTCAGCTCTCTAGGGTTGCTAATTCTCCCTAAGGTAGTCTTTCCAGTTCTCTTGTAGAAAGACAAGTCTATTTCCTCTTGTCCTATCCTCCCTGGAGATGAAAGAAATTCTGGAATCCTAGAACCCTCCCAACATTCAGTTCAGGACAGTTCTAGCCAATGAACATTTATGAAGCATCTACCAAGTACGAGGCTACAAAAATGAAAACCACTTGGATTCTAGCTCCCATAGCAAGAGGTGGGTAGCAGATGGCTGGAGAGAGGAAGCATGGCCCCAGGATAGGAGTCTGGAGCTAAGCGGTTTAGCTGCTACTGGGTATGGTCATGTGAAATGAGACCAGAAACATAGGTTGGAACCAGACTGTGGAGGACCTTGAATGCCAGGTCAAGGAAGCTGTAGTTTATCCTATGGGCAACAAGGAGCCTCTGAAGGCTTTTGAGCCGGAGAATGACATGGGAAATTAGTAAGATTATTTTGGCGGTGGTGTGGGTATAACTTTAAGACAATAATAATTTTTTTAAAGTCTTTTTTGCCCAAGTGACCAGGAGATTCTGTGAGAAGAGGACACCTACACTCAAGAGAGTAGTTTTGGGCACCTACTGTTTTGCAAGACACTTTTTTTTCTTTGTTCAGACCTTCAGTTTCATCATGGTAAGGAACTCCTCAGGCAGATGATTCCTTCACTCGGTGATCAATAACTTGTAGTCTAAAGAACTGATTAGGTTAGATATTAAAAGGTTAAGTGACTTGTCTAGGGTCATGCTGCTATCATATCAGAAGGTTTGAACTCAGATCTTTCTGACTCCAAGGTTAGTGGTTCATCTACAATGCCACACTGTTCCCTGCAAAACACTGTGAGGAATAAAAATGAGACAAACCATATCATCTACCTGCTGAGACAAGACATGTGTATGCATAAAAAAAACCAACTCAGTCTCAAACTGCCAGTAGGCTGCGTGCCCCATGAGCTATGCAGAGAGGAAGGGATTTAGGAATCAGAAGGGGAAAAGAACTCTGTAGATGGATGACCAGGGAAGGGCTTCTTGAACAAGGCAGTTTAGGGTGTCCCAAAAGTCTAAGACTTGGATTTTGGGGGCACCTTGTATTTTAAGGATAGGTTAGTGAGCAATTAGTCATTCAATAAACATTTAAATATCTGCTATGTGCAGATATCTTGGTCAGGATCTCTCCTAGCTTATCTCTGGTTCCCTTCTGCCCTTTCATTCCCCTGGGACTGAAACCTCCCCCCCCCTCCTCTCTCTGTAGGCAATAGACAGACAAGAGGCAGACAAACAGAAGGACCAGCCTCCTTCATGGAAACCACAGGCAAAGGAGCCACAGAGCTGGAGACCCCAAGCCCTCTGTGTCAAGGGCTAGGAATACAAAGAAAGGCAGAAGATCGTCCCTGCTTTCCCATATCTCACAGTCTAACGGGGGAGGGCCTGGGGCAGGAGTAGGACCTAGCTCTTCTGACTTTAAATTGATCTCTCTCTCCCCTACCACACTGAGATAGGCGTCATGTCCCCTAAATAGCCCCTCAGGGCTCTGGACTGAGGTGGGGTGGGGGTAGGGGTGGGTGACCATGAGGCCATCCTGGGCCAACATTGTCTGTGTCCTTGGTGTGGATGTGACTTGAGTGTGCCAACCAGACATGGAGAAACTTGTGCCTCCAGTGGGAAGGCCCTGAGTTTCCCCAGTGTCCTGGGCCTCAGAGCAATCCATCTAGGGTCAGTGCCCAAAGTCACAGACTAACAGAATGATGGAACTAGGAAGGAATTTAGGACACAGAACATAGAATGTCAGAGCTGGGAAGGACCTTAGGACATAGGCCATAGAATGGCAGAGCTAGAAGGGACTTTAGCAATAATAGAAAAACCTCCTGCTTTTATAGGACTTTAAAATTTGCAAGCATTCTCCTCGCTGCAGTTCTTCAAGGTAGATTGTGCAAGGATTGTTGCCCCTGTTTTGTAGAAAACTGCCCATTTATAAGGAAACTGAGGCTCAGAAAGCAGTGGCTTGCTCAGGGTTGCACAACTGGTATGAGTCAAAGCCAGCTTTTAAATTCAAGTCTCCTGACTCCAAGTCTTGAGCTGGCAAGGGTCTTAGAATGGAGGAAGAAGAACGTTAGAGTTGGGACAGGTCCCTCATGGTTCACAGAATGCAGCAGTCCTTAGTCTACCCGAGGGTCTGAATTTCCCTGCCGGCTCACTTCTGGCCCCTTTGAACACTACACCTCCCCTCATAAGTGTGGCTCTGGCCCAGATGTTATTAACCTTTTCTTTGTGTCATGGACCCTTTTGGCAGAATGGTGAAGCCTGACTCCTCAGAGATATGTTTCTAAATTCATAAATATAATGTATAGAATTTCAAAGGAAACCATATTGGAACCATATGGGAAATAGGAAATCATATTGAAATATAGCTGTCAAAATAATAATAAAAAAAAAAAGGCCAAGTTCATAGGCCCCCCTGAAATGGGTCTGTGGACCCCAGGGTTAAGAACCCCTGTTTTAGGAGGATATAAGGGTGTGATCCCCAGGCAAGACCCCGTTATTCTAGCCACTTTTGTGGTACTGTTGCAGGACCCAAGGAAGAAGAAGCGTGGGCATCAGGAAGAGCTATCTCTCTAGGTCCAGGGGTGCAGAGGCCTGGCTGATTGTGTAGTGACTGCTTCTCCCCCCGGCCTGCCCCCCACCCCCGTCTCTTCTCTCATCTGCTTCTGTTTGTTTCCCTGCCCCGGCTCCCCCAAGCCTGAGCCCCTGCTGGCCGGGAGGGTGGCCGTGGGAAGAATGGCGTGTCCTCTGAACCTGGGCCAAGAGGAACAGGTGGCCCGAAAGTCGAAGCTTATTGGGCTCATAGCTGCATGGCCCCCGTGTAAGGGATCCTTCTCGTCCTGCACCTCCTCCTCCTCCTCCCCCTCTAGTGCCTCCCCAGTGCCATTGTGCCCGTTATAGAGCAGCACCCGCTCCGGCAGCCACACGTCTCTGCCCTGGCCCAGGCCTGGCCACCAGGTAACCTCCCCTCCCCTTGCACTCAGCCGCTCCCCCAGTCCCTTACCACTCAACATCTTCCAGATCCAAGGGCTGTCCATCTTCAATCTGTGCAACCCACCAGACTTCCCCCCACACTCAGGACTGGATTTCCTATCTCCCCTGGCATGCCTCAGAGCCTCCTCTAATGCCTTCTCTCCAGCCCCTCAGTTCTCGGGATTTCCCAGCCCTGCTAGGACCCATCTTGGTCAGGATCTCCCCTAGCTTACCTCTGGCTCCCTTCTGCCCTTTCATTCCCTGGGATTGAAACCCCCTCCTCTCCTCTCTCTGCAGACAATAGTCGGACAGATTAGAGGCAGACAAACAGAAGGACCAGCTCCTTCATGGCAACCACAGGCAAAGGAGGGACAGAGCCGGGGACCCCAAGCCCAGCAGCGGGTCCAGGTGCTGGGATTGCGGGTGGGAGCTAAGAGGTGGTAGGTCGTGCTTGGGGGAGGTAGCGGGTGGAGAACTTGAAACCCTGAACTGGGAGGCTGCAGGCAGCCCCCTGCCCTCCCTGCTGCTCTCTGGGCTGGAATCCTGCTCGTCGTGAGTCTGGGCCCTGAGCTGTGCTATTTCCTGCCATCCTCTGCTTGGAATCCCCATCTCCAAGTGCATGGCAGTAAGGGATGCCCTTTGGAGCTTTGGGTGGCTGAGAAGAGACTCTTGTCTTCCTCATTAGAATGTTAACTCCTTGAGGTCAGGGGCTGGGTTTTTGCCTTTCTTTGCATCTCTAGCTTTTAGGACAGGGCCTGGAATATAGTAAGCACTCAATAAATTCTTGCTGATTGACTGATGCCAAGTTCAAGTCCCTCATTTTATAGACTAGGAAATGGAGGTCCAAAGACAGGAAGTGACTTTTTCCATAAGTAGTAGAATCAGTATTTTAAACCAGCTCCTTGGACTCCAGATCCGAGATTTTTCCTACTACTCCACAGGTTTCCTCAAGAGAGATGGGAAATACTCCCAGGTCATTTGGCAGACAGGAAGTTAGGGTCTGGGCACTGGGCAAAGCTCCTGCACATTCCCAGTCCCCCTGTGCAGAGGGTCCAGTTCTGAGCATTCCTGGAAAGGGGCAAGCAGGATCCAGGGGTAGGTCTGTCAGTCAACTAGGGGAAGACAGACCTTGGGAGGAGGGCGTGAGTGGAAGTTGTGGGCACTATGGAGCTGCCCACCAGGAGGGGTGGGAGACCCGAGACCCAGGACTGAAAGGGCCTGGCACACTGGCCAGGAATCTAGGCCCTAGCAATGAGGTGGTGGGGAAAGAGTGCTGTATTTGGAGCCAAGAGCCATCTGCATTCAATTCCCAGTCTCAGTGGTATGTGATCGTGGGCAAGTTCCTTCATCTTTCTGGGCTTCTGTTTCCTCTTTTGCAAAATGATAGGACTGCATTAGATAATGCTTAAGGCTGCTTCTACCTCTAGGATTGTCTCTGAACCTTAGTCCACCTTTGTAAAAAAAAATGATGTCGGGGAAGGGTTGGAGAAGGCTGTAATCCTTGCCTTCCTTATCTATAGCTTGAGCTATAGAAATATAAATTGTTGTTATTGTTACTGGGGGGAGGATTAAGAAGATCTGGCCAGGGTCAGGGAGTTCCAGCTTGTTGGCTTAGGTGGAGCTCAGGGAACCACCCAATTTAACATGACCTTCTCACTTGCAGACAATGCCCCCAAAGGCAAGGCTGATGAGGCTTCTCTTGTCCAGGAGAAAGGAGCTGTGCCTCCAGGCCAGTCTCTGCCTGGCAGCCCAGGCCCCCCCAAGGAGAGTGCTGCTGCTGCTGGTGGGGTGGCCCACCCAGATGGAGGGGCAGGGGAGGCAGCCCTGGCAGCAGAGGGGAGTGCTGGACCAATGGCTGCCCTACCCCAGCAGTCCCCACTGATGGAATCGTCAGGGAAGAAACCGGAGGCTGGCACCAAGGGGTCTGAGACTGGGCAGGACAACAAGGGTGGCCAAGGGGCAGGAGAACAGACCAAGGGAGAAAAGAAGCCAACAGGCAAAGCAGAAGCTAAGAAGGCCCCCCCACCCTTCTTGCACAGTCCCAGCTGCCCTGCCACTATCCAGAGGTAAGTGCTCTCAGGTCCTGGCACCCACAGGGCTTTTCAGTGAAAGGCAGATAAGCCTGGGTTCTAGTCTTAGCTCTGTTACCAACTTTTGTCATGTTAAACAAGTCATTTTCCTTCCCTGGATCTTTAGCTTTCTCTATGCAAAATAAGGAAGGTTTGTCCTAGCTATGTCTCTAAGGTTCCTTTCAGTTCTGATGAGCCATTTGTAAGTCTAGAATCTTGTGAAATTATTCTTCTTGTCTCTCTGGGGTGCCAGTCTTTGTCCTTCCTATTCTAAGGAACATAGCCTCTCAGCCCTTTGACACCATGCATGACTTTTCCTGGACACCTATTCCCTTCATCCCCTACCCTGTGGCCTAGAATTTGACCTAACTATGGAATTGTCTCTCTGGCAATCTTCCTTGTGAACATGGACCCTACTTGGGTCCCTGAGATGATTGGGGAATGGGGAGCCTTGACCACTCAAGGGATCAGTGGATCTAAAATCTACCTTCTCCCTCTTTTCCAGCTCTGAGAAGCCAGTGGAGAAGATCCTGGGGGAAGCAGAGAAAGCTCTCAGTGGAAAGCAGGGTTCTCAGATCTCAGGAACCAGCCCTGGACAAGCCAGCTCCACCCCGGGTGCTTCTAGCAAACTTGCAGAGGAAGGGAAGAAGTTGGTGGATCCTCAGGCAGGGAGCCAGAAGGAGAAGCCTTTGGAGAAGGCTCAGGGCCCAGAAGGAGAGAGATCCCAGACCCAGCCCAGCCCAGCTAGTCCTCCCAAACCCCAGCCGGACAGCAGCTCGGCTAAAGGAGAAGGGGACAACCCTGAAGGGATCGTGTTCCAGGCTGTTCCCCTGGAAAAAGAGGTGACAGAGAAGACCGCCTGTCCTAGTGCCAACAAAGAGGATAACTTTGAGATTCTGGGTAGGTTTAGCAATGGAGTGGGACTCAGCAAGGGGGCAGCTCATGTCTAGGGTTTAGGGACCATAGTCCCCAAACTCTAGCAGTCTCCTCCCCCAAATCAATGGGGTCTCTAGCCTGCTGAAGAACCAAAGGGACCAGGATCTTGTGCCAACCAGCTCTAAGGTCCAGCCTGAATGGCCCCCAGGGCAGTAACATTAGACTCAGAAAAGACACTGCCAACCCTACTCTCCCCCCACCCCCTCAGCCTGGGGACAAGTTAGGGCCTGACCTTTGCTCACTCAGCTCAGGCTCCTGGACAGGATTCCCTTCCTGGCCAAGGAGAGGGCTCAAAGCAGGGACAGGGAGCCCTGACATCGAGCAGATGTCACTGGAGAGGGCCGGAAAACCAGGCAGCCTCATGCATTGGGGCAGAAGTCAGTTCAGCTCTGGTTTCCTCCCCAGCGTCCCTTCTGTCCTCCCACCCCTACCCCATGCCTGCACTTCTCCCACTCTAATGAGGCAGAAGGCCTGCTTTGAGAGCCTTCCCAGACCAAAGGAAAAATTTTTGCTTTGTTTTCTAAAGGAAGAAAGCAGGCTTGCTAACAAAAACAACAATAATTACACTTCATGTTTCTATAGTGTTTGAAGCTTTACAAAGTACTTTCTTCATATAAAATGGGATCAATAACCTTTTCTGAACCCATCTCACTGATGGGTTATGAACAGTAATAACTATAATGATAGCTAATATTCATGTTGAGTTTACAATGGGTCAGGCACTATGTATGCTACGTGTTTTACAAATGCTATACAATGGGTCAGGCACTATGTATGCTACGTGTTTTACAAATGCTATACAGCTACGTGTTTTACAAATGCTATACAGTGTGTCAGGCACTATGTATGCTACGTGTTTTACAAATACTATACAGTGTGTCAGGTACTGTGCTAATGGTTTGACCCAGGGAGGCCTGAGTAGCTTGGTGCAGATGTAATTGTGATTGTTAGGTTCTGCATCCAGATGTGGAGGATTGTGGTAAGCACCATAGGTAGATGGAAAGGATGCCAGGGGTCATCTAGTCCAATCCTCCCATTTCACAGATATGGAAACTGAAGCCGAGAGAGTTGGATGACTTGCCCAAGGCCATGTACATATTGAATAGCAGGGTAAAAATTTGAACCCAGATTCTCTGATTCCAAATCCATTGCTCTTTCCCCAATATACTCAGCTCCCAGATGTGAGGGGGTTTCATTGTCATATTCTAGATACAGATATGTATGAGGGAATTGGACTTATAAGGTTCTAAGTACAGAGCTGAAAAGTTGAGTTTATTAGATTCCAATATACAAATGTGAGGTGAAACTATTACTACAGATGAGAAGATTTGGGGTTGTTTGATTCTAAATAATTAATGAGAGGAGTTGAGATTGTTAGGTTCCAGATATGGATGAAAGGAGTTGGAATTGCTAGGTTCTAGACACAACTGTAAGAGGTTAAATTCTAGAGATTGATAAGAAGAATTGGGATTGTTATGTTCCAGATACAGATAGGAGAGGTTGGGATTATTAGGTTCTAGACACAATCATGAGGGATAAAATTCTAAGTATTGATGAGAAGAGTTGAGATTGTCAGTTTCCAGATACAGATGAGGGGGGTTGGGATAGTTGGGTTCTAGATATAGATGAGAGGTTTCGGATTGTTCCCTTGAAGTGAGAGGTTGGGAGTGGTTGTCTTTGGATATGGATATGAAGGGTTGGACTTGCTGGTCTCTAGATGTGTATGACTGAGATTCTTAGTTTCCAGATACAGATATGAAGGGCTGTGAGAAAGCTACAGAAGCCAAGGATTTGTGACTTATGGAGTTAATGCCTAGCTCACCACCTGTCCTTATGTTAACCGATGTAGACATAAGTAGACCTCAGTCCCTGCCTCCAGGGAGCTCAGAGTGTAGTCTTGGTTGGGGAGACATGTCACATGGATCAAGTAAGTAAATGCTGGTCTTTGGGGCACTCCAGGAGCTCAGTGAAGGGGGGAGCCTCCCATGGTCTTGGGCTGCATTGCTACAGACAGGTTTGATGGGAATTCTCAGGCCTGGAGACCCCTGAGGGGTTATGAGAGCTGCAGTTCCTGACTAAGGGAATGGGACTAAATTATTTCTAATGTCCTTTCTGGTTCTGTTGTGGTTCACCCTAAGATGACATTCAACTCTAGCATTATGTTATGAAGGAGGCAGCTGACTAGGCATCCTGGATAGAGGAATGGTTTTAGAGTCAGAAAGATCTGGTTTGAGTCCTGCCTGTGACACATACTAGCTGTGTGACCATGGACATGTCACTTAACCTCTAAATGTCCCCAGACAACTCTATAAGACCATAAGTTAGAGAGCAATTGCTGTTCATCAGTGGAAGGAATTTCCACCCTGGGAGTTCCCTACACATGAAATCACCAGTATGGAGCACAAAAATTCTGTTATGAGGTCCCTCTCAGATCTAGAGTCTGTGACTTTATCCTGAGGCAATAGAGAACCATAGAATGTTCTTGAGCAGAGGAGGAACAAAATGAACCTGAAGGGAAATAAACATTTATATAGAGCCTACTATGTTCCAGGTGATTTACAAATATTATCTCATTAGATCCTCACAACAACCCTCCCAGGTAGGTGCTATTATTATCCCTATTTTCCTATTGGGGAAACTGAGGTAGGCAGAGGTTAAATGACTTGTCCAAGGTCACACAGCTAGAAAGTATCAGTATCTGGAGACAGATTTGAACTTGTCTTTCTGACTGCAGGCCCAGTGCTCTATCGCACCACCTAGCGGCCTCCTAAGGGCACATTAAAGCCTTGCCAAGTCTGGGGCTCCCACCTAAGCGGAGGAATACTTGTCTTTAATTTCCCATGGGAATGCACTCTGTTAAAGCCCTTGGGAGAGGTGAGGTTGGGTGAAGAGAGGACGTGGGGTCAGTCAGTAGCAACCTGCCCCGCTGGACCCAAATCTCCCCGGCGCAAACAGGCTGGACTCGCAGTTACAGAGGTCTGGAGGTAGCCTTCTGCTCTAGAGGGCCTCCCCCCTGCTCCCAGGGATCCGGCTCAGTCCTGAGCAAAAGCTACACCTGCTCTTTGGCGCTAGGTGGCAACCTCTGTCTATGGCAAACGCGGCTTGTCAGAGTCTCTGGGGGTTTCTTTCCCTTCTCTCTCTTCAAAATAATAACAATAATAATTAATAATTTGTACAACACACATTATGTACCAGACACTGTGCTGAGAGCAATTTTCTCATTTGATCCCCACAACCCTAGGTGTTATAAATATATAAATATCCCCATTTTACAGATGAGGAAACTGAGGTAGGCAGAAGTGCATAGAACTTTAAACTTGACAACACCCAATCCTGGGAGGCAGGTGGTATTATTATTCCCGTATCACCGATGGGGAAACTGAGACTGAAAAAGTTTATAAATGATTTGTCCAAGGTCACACAGAAAGAAGCTTCTTATGCAGGATTTGAACTCAGATTGTTATGGTACTAGTCAGACACTCAATCAGCCTCTCTCTCCTTATAACCAGTATGTGTTTCAGCCCCTGCTTCCAGGGATAAGGCCATCAGGGAAGATGGTCTCCAGCAAGGGATAGGTTCCCTGGCCCCAACAGACCCCTGCCTTGGACGCTTGATGGTGGTAGTAGAGGGGCTGGGAGGTACTCGAAGGTATCTCTAAGACTTTTAGGGGTTCTGGACTTCATGAAACATTGAATGACAGAATTGGTTCAACTCCCTCATTTTACAGAGAAAAAAACTGTCCTGGAGAAGTCAAGTCACTTAATCCAAGGGTCACACAGGTGGTAGGGCTAGATTCAAAGCTTCAAGTACTAAATTCCATGGTCCTGAAATCCCAGGTCTTCTGATTCTCAACCCACTTCCCTGAGGCTTACACAATTAGTCCAGGTCAGGACTTGAATCCAGCTCTCCTGACTCCTGAACTAGTACTCCTTCCATTACAGTGTAATGCCTCCCCCCACATGATCAGCCCTTAATACTTGTTCCCAGAGATTTAGCAGGGATTAGCTGAAGTTGGCTGAAGGTAAGTACAGGACTGGGGATCCACCTGAGTTCCTAGGGGGACGGATGGGTTGGTTGTAGTGGTGTTTTTCTAAGGGAGTGTGATCCTGTTCCTTTCCCAGAGCTGATTCAGATTCTATCTGCTTAGCCCAGTTTATTCTGCACTCAGAAGTCTCTCAATCAGTGGGCAAGCACTAATTTAGTGCTTCCTGTGTACCACACACAGTGCTATGCATCAGAGAATGACAAAGACCAGCCCCTGCCTTAATGAAGGTGTGTTTTATTTGTTCTCAGATGACTGCCCCCCTCCCCCAGCTCCCTTCCCCCATCGCATTGTGGAACTAAGGACTGCAAATGTGAGCAGTGAATTCACCATCAATTCCCAGAATCAACTGGGAGGGTAAGAAGCTGGACTGATGCATGGGCAGAGAGCCTTGGGTGCAAAGGGAGGGAGAGGGGGAGGGCAGCAATTCAGTTCCATGAGATTTATTAAGTACCCATCCTAAGTGCCGGGGATCATGGCAGGACCCTTGTCTGGATGGTGAGGAGGGTGAGGAGGAGGCAGGGAGAGGACATAGATGCTGGATATCCCTACCTGCTCACCTGTAGCATGGATGGATTCAAGTGGTAAAGTGCCTTGTATGTAGAAGGCATTTAATGAATGCTAGTTGAATTCAATTTAGTTGAACTGGATTGAATTGAATTCAACCAAAATTGATTTCAACCAACCATTTATTAAGTACCTTCTATGTGCAAGGCACTTTGCCAGGCATTGGTGATATAAAGACAAAAATGAAGCGGTTCTTGCCCTCAAGGAGATTATATTCAACTGTGGAGATCCTACATGTACACAGAGAAGTATTATACCAGGTAATTTGAAAAGGGAGAGAGCATTAGTGCCTAGGGGGGAAGCTAGGGGGAGTTTCAGGGATCCCCCACATCTGTCCTGTTTTATTGGAGGTAGAGAAAGGTGAATACAGGGGGAAAAGGGGTGCCATCCCCTTAGCAATATAGCAGTGGAGTATTTTCAGGGGGAGTGGAAAAGACTGCTGGAAAAAATCTGGGTTCAGACTCTGCCACACTTACTGGCTGCAGGACCCTGAACAAGTCATTTAATCTCTTTAAGTCTCAGTTTCCTTGTCTGCAAAATGGGATAAAGACAGTTCTTCCCTCCCAAGGGTCTTTGTGAGGCTCAAACTAGGGAATATTTATAAATTCTTTGTAGTCTTTAAAGCTGATGTATGGAACCAACTCCAGCTGGGTTAGGAAAGCCAATTATTAAATTTTCTCTTTTTTTTCTTTTGTAATTTTTTTTGGAGGGGGGAAGTCAAGGCAATTGGGGTTAAGTGATTTGCCCAAGGTCACACAGCTAGTAAGTGTGTCAAGTGTCTGAGGTCACATTTGAACTCAGGTTCTCCTGTCTCCAGGGCCGGTGTTCTATTCACTGTGCCACCTAGCTGCCCCCAATTGTTAAATTTTCAATGTGTTTACACCTCTGAAAGTTTATAAGTCATTTATCATTTTACTGATTTGTTGTTTTGTTGTTCATCTAGACCAGAGGTTCCCAAATTTATTTGGCCTACCACCCCCTTAAAAAAATTACTCAGTGCCCTCCTGGAAATCTACTTTCTTTAACCCTTTAATGTTTTTTTTAAAAATTTACATCATTTCAAAAAAATATAAAATGTTTATTTTTTAAAATGACGCATCTTAAATTTAATAATTTATTTTAAATTTGTGTTTTTTCCCTGCATTGAAATTTTGATGATGCAGCATTGCATCCTGTAACCATATAGAATAGTACTGTACACAAGTCATTTCATGCTCACATTCCTTCCAATGCATGCATGTTGGACTTCCTGACAGTGAGCAGAGAGGCTTGTCTGCCAACACTTGCTTGTTAAGACCTGCTGGTGGACTTGACCATTGATCAGTTATAGGTTGCATTTTGCATGTGTATTTGGAAAATAATGTAATCACTATGACTTTAACTCTGTTATACAACAGATGAAATGTGTATAAATGGTTTTTCAAACTTCTCTCCTCTTCCTTCTTTATGCTTTCACTGCCCCCTTATTTTCATTCATTGCCCCCCAATTGCACCCAAAGCTACTACTCGCTGCCATCTTTCCAGCACTCTCAACGGGGCCGTACACCCACTTTGGGAACCTCTGGCTAGACTTAAGAAAGTGATAGAGAAAACGATCATGAAAATTAAACCTAAAAGTGTGCTTTATGTATGCATTTTTTTTCAGGAGCTGGTTATTAAACATTTACCAGCATACCCCTGATTAAAGCAAACCGATTAACGTTAGCTATTATTATGCCTGACCTTGGACAGCCCTGACTTAGCTCAAACTGCCTCTCACTGCTCAGGTCATAAGATATGGGGGTGACCTAGCTTAAAAGGTGGGGTGTGTTTGTGTAACATTTTGATGTTCTTTTGTATACACACACGCATGCGCGCGCACACACACACACACACACACACACACACACACACACACACCCCATGCATACAAAACCAGTCATTCTTTCTGGTTCTCCCTCCCCTGTAGACTTTGATTTTTTGGACCTCCCTGGGGAAAAAGGGAAACTCCAGAAGGGTCCTTTAGTTATTCCTCAAATCTACTTGAGGGCCCATCTCCAGTCATCCTGATCTCTATCTGGCTACTGAACCCAGATGGCTCCAGAGCAGAAAGTGAGAGGCTGGTGACTTTGCCCAGCCCTCCCTCTCTTAAACCCAATTCACTTGCTTGTCATGGTGTCACTTCCCTGATGTCATGGTCCTCTTTGAGAACAAAGGACAAACAACAGTCTGCTTAATTTATCTGTTTTATTGTTGGATCCTCATGGCAGTCCCATTTGGTCATTACAATTTAATAAATGAGGAAAGGGGCAGCTAGGTGGCACAGTGGTTAAAGTGTCAGGCCTGGAGTCAAGAAGGCTCATCTTCCTAAGTTCAAATCTGACCTCTGACACTTACTGTGTCACCCTGGGCAAGTCACTTCACCCTGTTTGCCTCAGTTTCCTTATCTGTAAAATGAGCTGGAGAGGGAAATGGCAAAACCACTCCAGTATCTCTTCCAAGAAAACCCCAAATGGGGTCATAAAGAGTCAGACAAGACTGAAATGACTGAACAGCAACAGATGAGGAAAATGAGACTCATTGAGAAGGAGGACCTTGTTGGAGGTCACACAGAGCCAGGGCTAGGATCCAGTCAGGAGTGGGTGGGGTCAGTGATCAATCTGGGTTGGGGCCAAGCCATTCTTGGGCACGTTATACCCTGTTTTCTTGGCCAATTGACCTCTGATCCTAAACTCCTCCTTTCTCTAGGGGGAAATTTGGGGAAGTTTGCACATGTACAGAGAAAACTACAGGCCTCAAATTGGCTGCGAAGATCATCAAGAAGCAAAGCCCAAAAGACAAGGTGGGGCCTGCTGGGGCAGCAGGGGGTCTTGTCTGTCTGCTTGTCCTTTGGGAGCGAATGGGTGGCTCCAGGAGGAATCTGGCTCTTGAGGCAGCCTGTCTTTCCTAGCTCCCTCCATCTATTACACGTGTCCCTTCTGGCATCTCTCTCCCCTGTAGAAGGCCATAGGAAGAGAGCTCTGGGAAGGGAATACCTGAACTGCAGATCCTCCCACTTCCTCCTTACCTAGGGCTCCCCCTTCCTGATCAGTCTCTAGACTTTCCCTTGGTCCAAGGAAGGCAGTTTGAGGTTCATCTCTCTCCCCCTCATCCCTGCCCCAGGACAATACCTAGCCTGCATAGTTCCAGCACCCAGCACAGGACCACAAGCAGTGAGACATTTGTTTAATGTTTGATGGTCATGAAGGTGATGGTGAACATGATAAATTCACCTGGTCATGCCAGTACTCAAAGGGGAGGGAGTCTGGATGGTAAGGAGGGAGAGGAAATAGACACTGGAGGTCCCTACTGCCCACCTTTAGCATAGATGGATTCAGGTGGGTTCAACTTGCCTGGAAAAGTGCCAGGTGGTGATGGTGGTGGTGGTGGTGGTGGTGGTGGTGGTGGTGGTGATGATGATGATGATGATGATGATGATGATGCTGTCAATGTTCTCTGACTGTTTCTGGAACCCAGGAGATGGCACTCTTGGAAATTGAGGTGATGAACCAGCTAAATCACCGTAATCTTATCCAGCTCTATGCAGCCATCGAGACCTCACATGAGATCATCCTCTTCATGGAGTTGTGAGTGAATAACTAAGGGGAGGGTGGGCTTTCTCTGAGAAGATCTCGGGGCTTATTCTACACCTGAGCCTTCAATCTGACCTCTAGTTCCCAAACCTCATGCTAATCTGCCTTCCCTGAAGAACTGCAGGCCCCACCCCTAGAGCCCCATCCACCCCAGAAAAGACAATCCTCTAGTGCCAAACACACATCTAGCCAGTGTGGGGTGGTGGGAAATGTTCTGTATTTGGCTCAGGAGTTCTGACTTCACTATATCAACAAACATCTGTTCAGGAAGTTCCTATTAGACACCTACCATGCACAGAGCCATTTGCTTTGTGCTGGGGAAGTCACCAAGTTTAGATGAGACAGGGTCCCTGCCCTTACAGAGCTCACATTCTAGTGAGGGTGGAGGGAGGGGAAATGATACATATGGTTACTATGATATACAACATTTCATTATATGGGTAGCCAGCAGTGCAGACAAAATGCTGTGGGTAACCAGAGGAGGATCAGGGAATGCTTCCTGGGGGAGAAGAGCCTTCAAGAGTTGGGGGGATACCAGCAAGCTAAAGACACAGGTTGGGAGAACATTCCGGGCATAGAAAATATTGTCTGATCGAAAGCCTTTGTCAGTGTAAGGTGCCTTGGGAGAGGTCCACCTTGGACTGAATATTGAGTATAAGGCTAGAAAGGTAGTGTTGCCAGATAATTGCAGGCTTTGAATGCCAAGAAAGAGACTCTAACTTTTACTTGGCTGGTAATAAGAAGTCACTAGAGTTTTGAGCAGGGCCATGACCAGGTGGATTTATACACGGAGAAGATTTTTTTTGGCAACAGGATAAAGGATAGATTGAAAGGGGGTGGGGGGGTGGCTAGGTGGCACAGTGAGTAGAGTGCCCTAGAGTCAGAAGGACCTGAGTTCGGATCCGGCTTCAGACACTTAACGCACACACAAACAAAAACCTAGCCGTGTGACCTTGGGCAAGTTACTTAACCCCAATTGCCCTCCGAAAAGCCAAAAAAAAAAAAAAGAAAGAAAGGGGGTGGGGGTGAAAGTGTGGAAGTAGGAAGAATTCAAGCAGATAGTAATGAGGGCCCATACAAGGGGAGTGTGGCAGAAGGTACAGAGAGGACAAAAGAGGTATGAGAGAGAATTCAGACACAAAACTGACTGGTTAACTGGATGGAAGGGGTGAAGGAGAAAGAAGAGTCAAAGGTGGTGTCAAGGTTTGCCTGAAAAGGAGGACAGCTGGGGCCCTGAAAGAAGTACGACTTGGGCAGGATGCAGGTTCCCCATCCCTGGTCTAGAGGGTATGGAGGTTATGAGCCTGAGGCTAGAAAGGTGGGGGCACCACTGGATTGTGGAGGGGCTGGATGTTAGGCAAAAGTACTGGCTATGTGAAGGCAAGTCACAATCTTGCCCTGAGCCTCAGTTTCCCCATCTATAAAATGGGATTGAGAATCCTCATGCTCAAGCTTCAGAGAACTGTGTGGGGAAATGGATATAGAAATGTCAGCTCTGATGATGATTATTGTTGGGTGGGGCTGGGGGGGGGGGAAGAGAGGGTCACGGTGGTGTCTCATACACCCAGTGTGGAGGGTGGAGAGCTGTTCGAGAGAATTGTGGATGAGGACTACCAGCTGACAGAGGTGGATACCATGGTGTTCGTCAGACAGATCTGCGAGGGGATCCTCTTTATGCACAAAATGAGAGTCCTTCACCTGGACCTCAAGGTAACATGGGTAGCCAGAGCCAGCCTGAGCTTGGGTCAGTGGACTGGGGAGGAGGGGTGAGGGCCATGGGATGGTGGTCGTAAATAGGCCTGGAAGTCAGCCATTGAGTATCCTACAGGCCCTGTCTGGGTGTAACACTGTCTTGAGTTTGTAGAACTTACATGGGGAGAGAACCCCTGGTTTCTGGGAGTCTTCCTTACTTTAGGCATCTCTAAAATAGGGAATAATAATGCATTCCCTGCTGCACAGGCTGAGTGAGGAAAGCTCTTTCTAAATGTTAAAGTCTACAGAGTTTTGAAATATGAATAATAATTATTATAGCCTAGTGGGGGAGATAACATGGGCTAATTCATAGTTAGAGGGGTGTTGGGAAGATCGTATACCCACTGTCCCAGATCGGTGCTGGAACCTTACACTATTAGAATTCTATTCTTACCATTCAGTAACACCCGAGTTTATCAAAACTTTTGTTGGGAACAGATTTTGCTTTGGGGGTAGAGGGAAGGAGGTCCAAGCCCAGGATACTGTCTGAGCAGGACAGACCAGCCTAGGTGGGGGGCCTTGAGAAGCCAATGGCTGCAGAGGGGTACTGGGCCCCACAAGGAGATGGGGCCTGTAGTAGAGATGAACTGCCCCAACGTTAATCTTTCTACTGGTTTGTCATCACCAAAGATCAGGCCTGGGTGTGAGTTATACAGAGATGATGGGGAGGGATGCTCTGTCCCCCCTCCCCAGAGGGACATTCAGACAATGGCAAGATTCAGAATGCTGGGAGGGGCGTTAGAACACAGAATAACAGAAGTGTGTGTTTCAGGGAGGGGTCCTTAGAAAATAGAATTTCATGACTTAGGGAGGGAAGTATCTAGTAGAATGTTAGAACACAGAATGTTAGACCATAGAATGTGAGAGCTGCAAGGGACCTTAGAACAATAGAATGTCAGGGGTGGGGGGAGGTGGTCCTTAGAAAATAGAATGTCAACACTTGGGGGTGATATTTAACAGAATATTAGAATGTAGACTGTCAGAGTGGGAGACAGCTGATCCTTACAAAATAGAACGTCAGAACTCAGGGTGGGGGAGGTCTAGCAAAGTGTTAGAACACAGAACATTCCCAATTGGTTGGCAGAGCTGGGAGGGACCTTAGCATATAGAATGGCAGAGGATGAGAGGTCCTTAGAAAAGAATGTCAGAACTGGGACGGGAAAGGGCTGACAAAATGTGAAAACACAGAATGCTAGATCACGGAATGTTAGAACATGGATTGGCAGAGTTGGGAGGGACCTTAGCATCTGGAATGGCAGGATGAGGGAGAAGGTCCTTAGAAAAGAGAATGTCGGAGCTGCGGGAGGGGTCTAACAGAATGTGAGAACATAGGCTGGAAGGAACAATAAAGTCCATCCAGCTCACTTTAGAGATGGCAAAAGAGGCCCAGAGAGGGGACTAGGGTCATAAAGTGAGTGTCAGGGCCAGTATTAAAAGCTCATGTCATGAAGCCTTGAAGAGACAATTTGAAGAGTTAAAGAAGGGGAGTGGGGAGGGCCTTCCCCCAAGGAGTGCCTTGAGATTATTTGGGGAGAGGGGTGGCAGGTGGTGTTGGGGTAATCAGGATAGGCATCCTGGCCAGGGCAGAAATAGGAGCCTCTGGGTCTCAGGGGCTGTGTGGGTGTGGGGGCCTTGTCCTGTCTCTGCAGCCTGAGAACATCTTGTGTGTCAGCACCACAGGACACATGGTGAAGATCATCGACTTTGGCCTGGCACGGAGGTACCCCTCCCCTCATCCCTGTCCTGTCCTGTCCTTCCCCTGGCCCCAGGGTTGGTGGGTGGGGTAGGGAAGAGCCACTTTTCCCCAGCCCTGTGACCTCCAGCTCTGGGTGGGGAGGGGAGGGCTGGCCAGAGGAAGGGGAGTGTCCCAGTCTGCGGTCTGCAGTCTTCCCAGGGATTTGGCCAGGAGTTTGAGAACACCAGCATGCCCTGCGCTTGGGCCCTGGGCTTCCTGGCTGTATGCCCGGAAGAGAAAGGGGAAGGCAAAAAGGGAACGATCCTTTTGGGAGCCAACACCCACCCACTGGCACCTGAACCTGTGCTCCCCTCCCCTTTCCCACTCCAGGTACAATCCCAACGAGAAGCTCAAGGTCAACTTTGGGACCCCTGAGTTCCTGTCCCCAGAGGTGGTGAATTACGACCAAATATCCGATAAAACAGATATGTGGAGTATGGGCGTCATCACCTACATGCTGTGAGCCAGGCCTCTGGGCCTTTCCCTGAAGCCCAAGGAAAAGGGGAAGGGGCCTAGCCTAGCTGAGGGTGGAAAGCAGAGGGTATAGAACTCGTGGTTCTGCCAGTTGTGCCCAGGGTGCTGGTCTCAGAGCCAGCGCTTATGGGATTGCATCCCACTTTTGCTTCTTGCTGCCTGGGTGTGTCCTGGACCACTCTGGGCCTGTTTTCCCATCTGTGAAATGAGGGGGCTATAAGATCTCCACTGTCCCTTCTAGCTCTCTAAATCCTGGGAGCAAGTATAGGGGAAAAACCACTGGAGTTAGAGTCAGAAGGCACCAGTTTCTGGACAAGTCTCTTTATCTCTGAGAGCCAAGGTTCTCTAAGTGCATAATGGAGATAATAACTGCTCCCTAGAGAGGTGTAATAGATAGAAAACTGGCCTTGGAGCCAGAAAGCTGGGTTTGAGTCCCACCTCTGACACCTGCTGCCTCTTTGACTCTGGGCCAAGTCACCTAACCTCTCAATGGCCCAAGGTAACTCTATGAGGATGTAGATCACAGAACAGCTGCCAAGAGGCATTGGTGAAGGCAGTTTCCTTGCTGGGACTTCCCTATACCCATAACATCATCAATCTGAACCCAAGCCAGACAGATCTCTCTTCTCATTAACCATAATTCCCTTTTCTATAGCAAGGATGGATCACTAGATACATTAGGCTTCCCTCACTGGTTTGTTACAGGGAGAAAGGGACTTTGTAAACCTTAAAATGCCATAGAAATGTGAGTTTTAGTTAAAGTTATTTTATTTGCTAATAAAGGAGAGAAAGAGGGAAAGGGAATGGAAAAAAAAATCAGGCTCTCCAGGGAGGAAATAACTTCCCTAAGAACCAGAGGTGAATTATCAGAGACTTTGAGAAGAAAGAAGTTAGAGCCCAATGTTCTGGTCCCAGAAGCTGTATGTTCTCAGAGACTTGAGAAAGGGAACAGGAGGGTGTGATCTTCCAGGGAGGCATCCAGGGCTGGAGGAGGAATGAGCCTTCCCACCACAGGGTGCTTCCTGCTGCCTGTCAGGCAGAGGATCAGATGTCTTCTGAGCAGGCTGGGACAGATGGTCCCTCTTCAGGGGTCAGAGCTGCTGGGACATCAGCTCTACCACTGACTTGCTGGGTGATTTGGGGCAAGTCTGCTCCCTTTTGTGGGCCTCAGATTTCCCGTCTCTAAAATGGGGACAATAACACTTCCCTTCCAGCCACAGATGTGAAGGTGCTTTGAAAAGCATCAGTGTCCTATGCGATAAGTTAGTTATTTATATGGTACTTTAAGGTTTGTTGTTGCTGTTGTTGATTTAGTCATGTCTGACTCTTGGTGACCCCAGTTGAGTTTTTCTTAGCAAAGATACTAGAGTGGTTTAACATTTATTTCTCCAGTTCATTTTTACAGATGAGGAAACTGAGACAGACAGGGTTAAATGACTTGCCCAGGGTCACACAGCTAGTAACTTTCTGAGACTATATTTGAACTCAGGAAGATGAGTCTTCTTGACTTCAGGACTAGCACCAGCTGCTTTAAGGTTTACAAAGAGCTTTTCACAAATATGATCTCAGGTGCTACTATTAGCCCCATTTTAGAGATGAGGAAATTGAAGTCACAGGTTAAGTAACTTGCTCAGCTAATGTCTGAGGCTGGATTTGAACTCAGGTCTTTCTGATCCCTGGTCAATTGATCTACCCACTTTGGCAGTTATCCACCTGTTATTCCAATTAGTATTAAATAATGAGGTGTGATATATGAGGCAGCGTGCTGGAGTAGCTACAGATCCAGCCTCAGAGTCAGGATAGACCTAGATTCAAGTTCTCCCTTTGACATGTACGGTCTATGTGAATGCGAGTAAGTCACACAGCTCCTCAGTGCTCCAGGGAACTCTCTGTAACTCTGCTGAAAGAGAGGTGCCAATCTACATTGAGAAAGGAGCTGGGCTCTTTCTTTGTTTTAAAAAAAAGTTTTTGTTTTCATATCTCTTACATTTCCCCATCTATGCTTCTCCTCATTCCCAGAGAGCCCTCCCTTATAACAAAGAATAAGAGGGAAAAGAGGATGAAAAAAAGAGAAAAAACTAAATCAGGTCAGCAAACTAACGAATTGACCAAATCTAACATTATGTGCAGTGTTCCACACCCATAGTCCCTCACCTCTGCAAGGACGGGAGGAAGACACATTCTTCTAGCTCTTCTTTGAGGCTAAGGGTGGTCATTATTATTTCATAGCATTCATAACCCTTTCTTCCTACTCCTACTTCCCCCTCCCACCCCTCCTGGCAGGCTGAGTGGCCTCTCCCCATTCCTGGGAGATGATGACACTGAGACCCTCAACAATGTCCTGGCTGCCAATTGGTATTTTGATGAGGAGACCTTCGAGACCATCTCAGAGGAGGCAAAGGACTTTGTGTCCAAGCTCATCATCAAGACCCCTGGGTGAGCCTGGGCCCTGGTCATTTTCTCCATCCTGACTCTCATCTCTTCTGTGGCCCCACCCGACCCCAGAACCATTCATTGCTTTAAATCATCTGTACAAAATGGCCTACAACTTGGGAGACGCAGGCTCAGGTTCTGATTCTGCTGCTCACTCACTGTGGGCAAATCCCTTTCTCTCTCCCAGCTTCAGTCTTCCCAACTGTGACATGAGATTAGACTAGATCAGTGGTTTTCAAAGTGTTGTCCTGGGACCCCTGGGGGTTCCCAAGACCCTTTCAGGGAATCTGCAGAGTTAAAACTTTCTTTATAGGAATCCTAAGACATTTTAATTTCTAAATAGAGTAAATATTGAGAGATATATTACCTAATAACAAAAGCTCTTTGGAGGGGACCTCAATAATTTTTAAGAATGCAAAGGAATCCTGAGACTAAAACATTGAGAACCGCTGGACTGTGATGAAAATGATCCCTAAAGCCCGTTCCAGCTTTGGCGTTCTGGGATTCTCTCCTCCCATGCCTCCGTTGGGTCTGGGATATATGGGTCAGCGGGCTCGAAGAGCCCGGGCAGGGGGGATGTGGACTCTGACGGAGCCACTTCCCTCCCGCTGCCTCCCTAGAGAACGGATGAGTGCAGCTCAGTGTCTAACACACCCCTGGCTCAACAACCTGGCGGAGAAGGCCAAGCGCTGTAACCGGCTCCTCAAGTCTCAGATTCTGCTCAAGAAATATGTCATGAAGCGACGCTGGAAGGTATTTGGGTCAAAGAGGGGGTGGATGAGCTCACAGTATGTGGGGCAGGGAGGCAGGCTGCCCCAAGCTCACTGCCTTGGCATCAAGGCAGGCAGATGCAAAAGACCGTCAAGACCAAACTCCCCTCCCACCTTCTGGGGTTGGGGTAAGTGACTTTCCCAAGGTCATCTAGGTAGTAAGGAACAGAATCAGAAATAGCACTTGGGCCCTCTGATTTCAAATGATGATCTCTTTCTACTTCATTTCAACTATGGCCAGAGTGGCACTCCTGTTATTTGATTCAGTTTGGTTTAGTCAATCAACAAGCATTTATTAAGGGGCGGCTAGGTGGTGCAGTGAATAGAGCACCAGCCCTGGAGTCAGGAGAAGCTGAGTTCAAATTCAGCCTCAGACAGTTAACACTTACTAGCTGTGTGACCTTGGGCAAGTCACTTAACCCCAATTGCCCTGCCTTCCCCTCTCCAAAAATAAATAAGTAAAATTTAAAAAACAAATGAACAAGCACTTGTTAAGTGCTTACAGTGTACAGACACCATGCTGACTACTGAGGAATTTTTTAAAAAGTAAACAGTCCTTGCCCTCAAGGGACTCACATTCTAAGGTGCAAAAAACCATACATTCAAGATATGTACCATGCAAATCAGGGGATGACAGAACTTGAGTTGGAAGGGACCTTCGAGTCAGCTAGTTTAGTTTAATAATAATAATTAATAAGAGTTAGCTAGCCCTTTTAGAGAGCTTTAAGGTTTGCCAAAAGTTTTACAAATATCTCATTTGATCCTCACAAAGATGCTGGGAGGTAAATGCTATTATTTTCCCCATTTTTCAAGTGAGAAAACTGAGTCAGACAGAGGAAAAATGACTTGCCAAGGGTCACACAGCCAGTAAATATCTAAGGGTGGATTTGAATTCAGGTCTTCCTCACTGCAGGTTTGGTCCCTGTCCACTGTGCCATCTAGCTGCCTATGATTTGATTCGAACTAGCAAACATTTTCCAAACCTGTGCTTGAACAGGGGCCTCACATAAAGATAAAGAGACCTGGGCAGCGGTACTTATAGACAATAAGGACAGTTGTGATCATGATAAAATAAAAGCTTCTTTGGATGCTGCCTCCCAGCGTCATGGAGAGGTGGGTGATGCTGGGCTCTCAGAGGTAGCACAGATTTTGGTCGGTCTTGCCAATCTGTGACGGTTTTGAAAACAGCTTGGTGCTAGACTGTGTGTCTGACTCAGGAGATCTAGCCTAGCTGAATGCAGAGAGGAAGCTCGTGCGCTGACACCCCCTCCCCCCAGTGCAATGTGGTTTGGCTATAACACCTTATGAGAACCCTCCAAGGTGTGAAGATACTGTGATGGCTGATGTCATAGTAGTACTTGCCCTGATGAAATCATGGATGCCTGAAGAATCGAAGTAACAACAGTAACTGCCATTTCTTCACTCCTTTGGGGTTTACAAAGAACTTTTCTCATGACAGATTTAGGTAGGAGTGTAACCAGGGTGGGGCAACTGGGGCTTTGTTCTAGGGTGCTGAAATTTAATGGGTACCAACATTCTATGTATTCCTTTGGTAGAGCCAAAGTTCAGAAACATTTGACCTTAGGATTCAGTTAGTACTGAATTGTCTGAAAAAGGTTGATGAGAGGGGACTCCCGTGTTTTTCTGGGCCACGTATTAGGATATTTGCTCCAGGTACCATATTTGTTAGAGTTCTGGTGCAATTATTATTATCCCCATTTTACAGGTGAGAAAACTGAGGTTTAAAGAGCAAAGGGACTTGTCCAAAGTCACAGGGTAGTAAATATCAGAGATGGAATCTGAACTGAAAACCTCCTCTCTCCAGAGCCAGTTCTCTTTCTACCACCTCTAGTACAAAATAATGTGTGATCCTCACTACAGAATAGGTACCTATGAAGTGATTTTGGGTACTGTCTGAGGAGAGTGAGAAGACTTTCATCTGGGGGAAATCAGGGCAGGCTTCCTGGAAGAGGCAATAGCTGAGTTGGGCCTTAAAGGATTTTGACAGATGAATATGGGTGAAATGCTAACACAATCAACAAAGTGTCCTAAGGGCCATTGTTCTTTGAATGAATCTTGGGGGAAGAAAGCCCATGACTTGACTAGACACTCTCTATTCTCCCCTAGAAAAATTTCATCGCTGTGAGTGCTGCCAACCGTTTCAAGAAGATCAGCAGCTCAGGAGCCCTGATGGCTCTGGGAGTCTGAGGCCAGGGGGGCTGTGTGGAGGCTGCATCAGAACAACCCAGAGAGCCTCAGGGGGTCCAAGGGCCCTACAGCTGGGAGGGCCTGAGGGCAATGGGCCAGGCCCCCAAGGATAGGCCAGTTGGGATGACCATGCCTAGACTCCAACAGCTCGTGCTTGGTGGACTTGCCTCCTAACTGAGGCCCGACCCATTCTCCAGCTCAAGGTGGGGGCTTCCCCTGCCAAAAGGTGACCAGACCCAGATCCCTCCCTGTTCTCAAAGAATCTTCTTCTCTAGACCCCCAACACACAAACACACAATTAATCCTCTGGGTCTTGTCATGCTTCCCTGACTGGATACCACCTCATAACGTAGGCTTCATAGGATTTCAGGCAAGAAGGGGCCAGAGAGCTCATCTAGTCCAATTCCCTCATTTGACAGATGGGGAAACTGAGTGAGGCCAGAGTGGGGAAATGATTCTCTGTGGTCACACAGTGATCAGATAGCAGAGCTGGGATCAGAACCCAAATCTTCTGACTCCAAATTCCATGTACTTGTTCCTACTCTTGGGTCCTATTTTCTGAGCACTGGGAGGGAATTCAGAGGGAGGGCCCCCTCTCACTCTGCTGGGGTTACAGAGCCTATGTTTTAGAATGGACAGGCTTATCTACAATCCCATCCAGTTTTCACTCCAGAAACTCCTCTGACCTCAGGATCTTGTTTCCCATGCTACAGCTAAGGAGCTTTACTGCCCCAATCCCTTTTCCTGTAGCTCATGATCAGACTTAGGGGTCCTTGGAAGAGTAGGAGACATTATAGCATAATGGAAAAAGAGCTGGATTTGGTGCCATGAGATCTGGATTTGAATTCTAGTTCTGCTACTTATTAGCTGTGGCACCTTGAGCAAGTTAAGACCTCTGGGCCTCAGTTTCCTCCTCTGTAACTGAGGGGATTTTACTAAGCGCTCTCTAAAGTTCCCTTTCAACTCTAAATCCTATGATCCTGGGTGCCCAAATGCTCCCAGTTCCCCTAAACATGAAGGATACCCAGATTCTAAATCACTGTTCGCTGGGTGAGTGCTACAGCTGGGGTGGGGGGAATCCAGGATAAAAACAGTTCCTATTATGCCAGAAGGCTCATTGCACAGAACAGAAGGAAGGAAGGAAGGAAGAAAGGAAGGAAGCAAGCCCCTGACCCAGATCCCAGAAGGAGTCCCTAGCTAGGGGGGTGAGGGTAGGGGTAGACAGACAAGGGCTTTGTGTTTTCTGCTTGCCCTCTGGCCTTCCCAAGCCACCAACGGAGGCAGAGAGAGATGGAACCTGCCTCCTCCCCAGAAAAGGATTCCCCCACATAGCTAGAGTCCAGAGAGGCTGTGGTGTTAATGTAGACCAGCTGGGCCCCTAGCCGGCCTCCTCACCCCAATGAAAGCACCATTTCATAGTGACCACCAACAGGCAGGAACTTCTGTGTGTGAGTGAGCCAGAACTCAGGAGGAGGGCAGCCCTGCCCTTCCCTATGTCCCTTCTCCCTGCCTCTCTCCCCCATCACATAGACACATCCCACCACGGGTCAGCAAGAACCTGGGAAAGCAGAGGGGGTGGGGGGCAGGGGCACTCCAGCAGTCTCCTAACAGAGTCAGATAACTCTTGGAGATCTACTACCCAGAAGCCCTTGCCATCTCTCCTTATATAACCTCAGAAGGCACAGTGACATGAGCAGGCTCTTTAGTTGACATCTTTGCCATCCAGAAGTGCCCAGGAATGGCCTCACTGCTGGTCCCAACCTCCTACCTAGGCTTGGATGATGGTCTGACTGATGTATCACTGCTGGGCCATTATAGTTCCATGGGACAGTTATGATGTTACAGCAGCCTGGGGTGAGGGCTGGGGTGATGGGTCACATCCTCAGAATGAAGAGGAGATTCAAGAGCGCTGGCTTTCATGTAAATAAATGTACAGGTTGAACAGCATCAGTCTGAATATGGGGAGGGGAGTGGAGGGGAGAGGAGGGGAAAGCCTGGGTGAGGGCCATGGTTCCCCCACCACTACTCTGTCAGACAATGAAAGGACCTGGGGGGTAATTTCCCTGTTCTCCAAATCACATTAGCTCCAAGCCCCAGTTCTGTCCCTTCAACACAACTCCTTTATCCTAGAATATTAGAGACTATGTAGTTCCCCTCCTCAACCCTGTCTCTGCCCCATACACACAGAGGGTTTACAAATAGGGGGAAATTGAAGCTCATAAAGGGGTAGGGATTTGTCCCTACCCTGCTCTGTGACAAAGCAAATGAAGAGAAGAGGAATCCAGGTGGTCTGACTCCCCAGGCTAGGGCCATTTCCATTGTAGAAAGAGGGGCTTCTTTCTATCCTTTGCTTCCTGGTTCAAAGGCAAAGATTCCTAGACTTTAGAGGAGGGTTTATCTCCTTGGACAGGGTGAGACCCCAAAGCAAAGGTAGGGCAGGTGTGATCATTTGACGGGTGATGAAACAGTCCCAGAAAGGGAAAGTGGCTTAGCTAAGATCACACAGCCCAGAGAGCAGAGCTGACTGCTAAAGACAGGTGTAGGGTAGAATAATAGGAAACCTGTGGGCATGGGAAGCTGCTTCCAGCTTTTCAGACATTCAGAGAAAGCCCAGATAACAAGGTTTGCAAAAAGAGGGGGATTTAGTTCACAATCACAGTGGGTGGTCAGAGAATTTTCCCCAGGGATAAAGGAAACTTTAAAGCTCCCAGGAGTTCCCTGGCCTCCCATTCAGCCTTTTATTCCACCTGCCACTTGGATCATCTCCACCACTTCCTCTTGCCCTAGTCCTATTTATTCCCCCACCCAGGCTGAGTCGCCACCCAGTGAGGGTGAGATGAGTCATTTGGGGAGGCTGGGGTGGGGAGATCAGCCTTGGGTCTGCACAGAGAGAAAGTGTGGTGGTCCAGCCAATGCTAGTGAGCTAATGGGGTGGGGCATCCGGCGCTGCCAGGGAGTGGCAGTCTTCTGGTAGGCAAAGGCCCAAGGTTCAGTCCTTGGGAGCCAGCCCTGGGGAAGGATGCCCTCTCTGAGCCCTTTCCCATAGGGCAGTGGGGCATAATACTAGATGTGGGGATGGAGGATCTAGGTTTAGTTTTGCTACTTTCTGCCTGTGTGTTATTAGGAAAGTCACTTAAGCTCTCTAGGCCTCACAGATCATAGATCTATACAGATAGGAAGGACCTCAGAAACCATCTACTATAACCCCTCATTTTACAGATGAGGAAACTGAGGCCCATGGAAGTGTAAGCGATTTACTTCAGTGATCTTCATCTGTAAAATGAGGGAGTGAGATGATTCCTAAGGTCTCTTCCAACTCTAAATCTGTGATTCTATGATATGTCCTCCCCACCTCCCAGGAAAGAGCTCCCAAAAGAATTTCTCTCTCAGTTATTCCCAGATATATGGCCCATTTCCTTGTTGGAGAGTTCCTCCATGTGTCTTTAAGATCATGTCATCCCCATTCTGTGTAACCTATGTACTGGGTCCATCTGGGAAACTGATAATATTAAACCACATGCCTATAATATATAAGACATGTATTGTGGGGCTATTTAAATATATTTATATGTGTTTATATGTACATGTGTGTATGTGTGTTGACTTGTGTGCGTGCATGCGTGTGTGTGTGTGTGTGTGTGTGTGTGTGTGTGTGTGTGTGTGTGTGTGTGTGAGACATAGCTAGATATTATCTACCCCTGCCATGTTGGTAACACCAGCAGCCTAGCTGGGGACTGGAGGGAGGGGAAGAGAGGATCTAGGATCAAACCAAGACTGCTGTTTCTCCTCCAGTGTCCAAGAGCTATATTAGTCTAGAATTCTATCTACCACCTCTTATACATCTCTAGTTTAGGACTATGAGTCTGAGGTCAGAAGGAAAGCTCTGCCTGATGGCTCTCTAGGGGATGGGTAGCCCTTCCTTGGCTTGTACTCCCAGCTTAGCTCCTTCCCATCAAATGCTGGTCCCACAAAAAGACCATCATGATTAGCAACTAGTGAGTAAACCCACTCATTCCAACGAAGCAGCAAACTGAAATGGAAGAAGTTCTAAAGATTAGACCATACCAAAGGACACACAAGAGTAAATGAGCTCTTCGGCTGGAGGTCAGATAAAATCTTAGCTCAAACCAGGAGAAAGAGAATGATCTCACCCAGGGAGTTCCATTTTCGGCAGCCTCAGAGTGTTAAGCTCTCAGATAGTCAAAGATCATAATTGGGCTGGCTTTTCTCAGGAACTATTCAGAAGTTCCCATCTCAGGCAGCTAGGTGGCACAGTGAATAGAGCACCAGCCCTGGAGTCAGGAGGATCTGAGTTCAAATCCAGCCTCAGACACTAGTCCTGTGATCTTGGGCAAGTCACAACCCCAATTCCTCTGCCTTTCCCTCTCAAAAAAAATAAAATAAAATAAAATAAATAAAAAAACAAAAGTTCCCATCTCTTCTCTCTCTTGACCACCTGCCTAGAGGTCCTCTCTCAAAGCCTCTGCAGTGTCTGCCCCTTCCACAGGTAAGTGAATTTTCTTAGCCAACCAGGAGTCCCATTTTCCTCTGCTTACATGAAGCACAGCCCTTCGATGCTTCTCCACCTACCTCACCTGGATGGGAATGAATGTTTCCCTCCCCACAACCCATGTGGCATGTAGTACATTACTATTCCCGTTTTACAGATGAAGAAAATGAGGGTCACAGACATAAAATGACTTTCCCAAAGTCACACAGCTCATTTTGATGATAATTTATAATACTGATGATAATAATTCATAATAATACATTTCTACAGAGCTTGAAGTTTCTCATGACAGTCCCCGAGTAGGTAATAAAAGGGTGGAAGTGTGGCCATTTTTGTCTTTGTCTGGACCTGTGACTTCAGTGCTTCCAGTGAGGAAGTTCTTTTTACTGTTCCGAAATTTATAGCCTGAGAAAATTGCCTAGGGGCACCAAGAGCTTAAGTAACTAGCCCAGGAACAAAGTCATTTTTTTCTGTCAGAAATGAGACAAGGTCGGGTCTTCCTGACTCTAAGACAGATAGGAGAGTGGCTTTCCAGCCCCAGACTTCATGCTGCTACTTTGGAGAAGGATGAAACCTGCTTCCCCATGGAATAAAGCTTTGTCCTTTGCAAAATACTTTCCTGTGCCCCGGCTCTTTTGATTCCCTACCCCCACCCCTGCTATGGGGGAGGTGGGGGGAGTTTATAGATGGGAAAATGAGGTCCAAAAGAAGGCAGGAATTTGCAGCAGGGTAGAGTTGGTACTAGGGCACCGTAGTGGGGATGATGATGGGGTATGTGAGGGTTAGTGTGGCTCTCACAATCCAGAGCTGAGGGGGTATTGGGTGGGGAGCAGGGAATTAGGGCCTCTGTGACTCGTCTCATTCTCTGTCTCCCTTCCCCTCCCTGGGCCTAAGCTGAGGTTTTCTGGGGGGACCCGCTCCCACCCCCATCCCTCGCTGGCGTCAGCAGCCAGCAGCCTGGTCCTGGCATGGGCCCCAGACGTGTCACTCTCACCAGATCTCCCAGCCTGCTTCCAGCCGCCAGGAGGTGGGGCCTGGGGGAAGTGGGGTGGTGGCGGTAAAGGAGGCTCTTTCCCACCATCTGATTAAGGCTGGTGAGTCAGCGTGGCCCCAGCCCTGGGCAGTCTCCCCAAGCAGCCCAGCCGGCCAGGAGGAGGGAGGAGGGGATGAGGCAGATTCCAAATGGTTGGCTTCCTGCCATCTCTCACTGAGGGACTGGAGGAAGGTCTGAGGGGTACAGTCTGCCCTAGCTGTTAGCTCTGCTCTGCATGGGATCTGCCCGTGATGCCCTCTAGTTATAGGGGTGGAAGGGTACTTAGAAATCACCTAGCTAGACCCACTTTTCCATTTCATAGTGGAGCAACCAGGGCATCAGAGTAGTCCAGGGACGTGTCCAGAGCTGGGACTACTCTAGGGATGTTAGAATAAAAGGGATCTTAGGCATCCAATTAGCCCTCTTCATTTTATAGATAGGGAAACTGAGTCCCAAAGAAGTTTATCAGTTTGCTTGCCTTAGATCATATAAATGCTTATTCCTCTTCCCTTCCCAAACTACATAGGTACTAAGTAGGAGGAGAGAAAGGAAATAAGCATTTATTAAGAGCCTGCTATGTGCCAGGTACTGGGTTAAGTGCTTTTACAAGTATTAACTAATTTGATCCTTAACCCTGAAAGATAGAAGCTGTCATTAGCCCCATTGAGGGCACTGAGGCACTCAGTAGTTAAGTGTCTTGCTCAGGGTCACATAGCTAGTAAGTGTCTGAGGCTGAATTTGAACTCAATTCTTCTTAACCTCTGGCCCAGTGTTCTATATCCACTGTACCACCTAGCAGTAGCCAGTAGTCTCAAGATTCAAATCCTCTTCTGATTCCAAGTCCCAGTGCCTCTTTCTGCCTTTTTGACTCCAACAACAGCGAACAAAGTTGGGAACTCTTTCTTTGCTCTTGTGCCTGCCCCACAAGTGGGTACTACTACCCAACAGCTGCCTTCTTCTGCCTCCCTCCAATCTCTCTTCAGGGAGGTTCCTTCCAAAATGACTTCCTGTCACTAGGCATTGGCCCAGCTCCCTCCTGTGACCACCCCTGTAAGTTTGGAAGCCACAGAGGCCCCATCTGGTCTGGATTAGGCCTGGGTCAGTGACGTTGTCTTTCCTGTCTGGGCCCAGCAGCCTCTGATTCCAGCTGCCACCTTTGGCCCTGGGGGAAGGGAGAGGTATGTCCCTAAAATCCAACAGAGAGTGATCCAGAGGCAAAGCAGTCTCTGGAGGCTATGAGGATCAGAGATGTCCTTAGGGATTGTGAGGGGGCTGGAGTCATCCCTAGAATATGAAAAGGGCCCAAGCCATCTCTTGGGGATGTAAGAAGTTCAGGGCTTTTCCCCAAAAGGTGTGAAGAATCTAGGATCATCCTTTAAAAGAATTAATTTTTTTTTAATGAACAAAAGTCTATTTTCACTCTCTTCAATCCCTTTCCCCATTAAAAAAGAAAGAAAGACAAAATCCTCTTAGCAAATATATATAGTAAAGCACATTGGCCATATTCAAAAATTGTATATCTCCTTTTGTATCATGGAGCCTATCCCCTCTGGGTCAGGAAGTAGGCAGCATCTTTCATCATGGTACTCTGGAATCATGCTTAGTTACTGCATTGATCGGAGTTCTTAAGTCCTTCAAAAGTGTTTATAATGTTGTCACTGTATAAACTATTCTTTTGGTTCTGCTCATTTCACTTGTAAAACTCTTAATTCTTTTTTTTTTTTAAAGCAATTGGGGTTAAGTAACTTGCTCAAGGTTACACGGCTAGTCATTATTTATGCATGGGTGCTCATTTTCTGAGGCCGGATCTGATCTCGGGTCATCCCAACTCCGAGGCCGGTGCTCTTACTCACTGCGCCACCTAGCCGCCCCGAAAACTCTTAATTCTTGAGGGATTTGAAAAGTTCTTTCTATCTCTAGTCAATATAGAGGGAGGTGACAATATTATCCTTAAAGACTGTGGTGGTCCCTGGGCCTGTTCCATTGTAAGTGGATGACAGTAACCCAAGATGTTCCCCAGGAGGGTTTGGGATTAGAATTTTTTGGCTGATGGACTTTTTCCCTCCCTTTCCCTTTGTGCATCCAAGTGAACAGAGGAGAGGGTAGAGTAAGAAGAGAAATGGACAGTCTCAGCTTTACCTTCCTCAGCTTACAATCCATGTGAATATAAGCTTCGGACTTTTCCTCTTTCTTTCCTCCCTCCCACCGGCTTCTTTGCTTTGCCAACAGCAAGCTACAACCCCAAGAAAATCATCTGGCCTGTATATATCTTGTAGGTACCCAGTTATTCACGTGTTGTCTTCCCAGTTGAGGGTAAGCTTCTTGAGGGCTGGGGCTGCTTTGCCTTTCTTTGTCTCTCTGGTGCTGAGCACGGGACCTACCTGGTGATAAATAAAGCTTGTGGACTGACTGACAAAGACCCATTCCATGGCCCCCAGGAGGACACATGACGGTGGGAGTTGGAAATCATAAAAGCTGTATTTGATTTTTAACTCTTTAACTTACTATGTGACCTTGGACAAGTTTCTTCACATTTGTCCCTCAGTCTCTTCAGCTGTAAAACAAATCGACTGGACCAGATGATCCCTACTAGACTCGATGTTCTTTTGTCCCTTCCAGTCTTGATATAGTATAATTATGTCTCTGACTAAGAGAGTCAAGGTACAGGGAACAAGGCAGGGAGATTTGGGATTTCCTTAAATCAGCCTTACTTCAGATATCTTGCTGGTTTATGGGGCATCCAGTTCTCTAGTTACACCATGGCAGTATAAGACATCCTTAAGAAACAATGTGCTTAGTAGAGAAAAGGACTCACATGTACAAAAATATTTATAGCAGCTCTATTTGTGCTGGCAAAGAATTGGAAATTGAGGGGATCCTCATCAACTGGGGAATGGCTAAACAAGTGATGGTATATGAATGTAATGGAATGCTATTGTTCCATAAGAAATGATGAGCAGGCTGATTTCAGAAAAACCTGGAAGGACGTATACAAACTGATACTGAGTGAAGTGAGCAGAACCAGAATATGGTACAGCTTAATAGCAGCATTGTGCAATGATCAAATATGATTCCTTAGCTCTTCTCAAATATAATGATCTAAGACAATTCCAAAAGACTCATGATATAAAATGCCCTCCACATCTAGAGAAAGAACTATGGAGTCTGAATGCAAATCAAAGCGTACTATTTTCTCTTTTTTTGTTTTTTCTTTTTCATGGTTTTCCCCTTTTGTTCTGATTCTTCTTTCACAACATGACTAATGTGGAAATATGTTTAATATGATTGTACATGTATAACCTATATCAGATTGCATGCTGTCTTAGGGAGGGGGGAAGGGAAGAAGGGGGAAAAATTTGGAACTCAAAAATGTTACAAAAGAGGATGTCGAAAACTAAAAATAAATAAATAAATAAATAAATAAATAAATAAATAAATAAATAAATAAAACATTGAGGTCCCCCTTGAGGAGCCGGGCAGAGTAAATAGGCCTGAATTGTGGTTCCTTCCTGGGGAGACTCTACCCCACAATTCTGGGGAATTGTGACCTTTCTGGGGAGACTCTAAAGCCTGTTGGGTAGTCCTCTTGTGTAGTCAGCAGAACGAGACAGAAGTTCTACAGACTACCTCCTCTGGGCATATGTGGGTGGAAGGGAAGAGGACATCCTGGGGAGTCTGTCCCAGGGAAAAGGAATGTAAGAAATTAAGGTAGGAAGTGGAGTTCGGGGGAGAGGCTGGGTGTAGGGCAAGATAAGGTCTGGGTGGGGAAACTCCTAGAGAAAGAGGAAGAGGAGGGGAGGAAGTTTTGTGACCTTGGCAAGTGACTTTCTCTCTGTGGGCCTCAGTTTCCTCCTTTGTAAATGAGTAGGTTGGATTAGCTGACCTCTAAAATCCCTTTCAACTCTTGATCCTGTGATCTTAAGGCCTTTTCATAATAAAAGGCCCCTAGATAGGTGAGGAAGGGGACCAAGAGAGCTCAGAGCAGCTCATCCAACTCCAGGGTCCAGAGCTTCTCCCCTCTGCTATAATTTCTCCCTCCCTGCCCCTGCCCTGGCGTCTGACAGATTAAGGGGGATAGGGGCCTGACATTCCTCCTGCATCACTGACCAGACAGTCCTCAGAAGGTTGGCCCAGACATTCTGCTGTCCCTCCCACCTGCCACCTTGGCGCATTGTCCCCTGTGAAAAGGCTTTCTCCATCTCCATCCTGACTTCAGCTACCCTCAAGCCACTCCCTCTCCCCCAGTTTACCTTCAATGACCCAAGAGAAATGGGCTTATGCTTCTCTCTGATAAGCAGTAGAGGCACTACAGTTATTGAGGTAATTAATAACAATAGTCTATATTTACATACATGGTTTCATATGACCTCAAAACAGCCCTCCAACATAAGGTACAATAGCACCTCAAAATTATTATACTGTTATTATCATTCCCTTTTTACAAATAAGGAAACTGAGGCTCAAAGAGATTAAATGACTGAGAGTTAAAATGACCAGAGTCACATAGTTAGCAAACATTTGAGGCAGGATTCAAACCCAGGTGGGTCTTCCTGTCCCCAGGACCAGCACTCATCCACTCTACTAGGCTGCCTCTCAAGAACAGAAAGGCTGGTAGAAAGTGCCCTGAGATCACAGGCAAGAGATCTGAGTGGTTTTTTTTTTTTCATAGTGCCAAAATCCCTTTATTTATCGGGTGATAATGTACCCAAGCCTATTAGTTTTAACTTGAACGACTTATGAAAAAAATTCCTTCTTACCTAGGGTTAAAAAACCAAAAGTTAAAATGCTCCACTCAGGTCACTTTGGTCAGCATCACATACTGCTTCCTATATGGCTACAGGTGGTCCTTGGCTATGTAGAAATTTTATTGGTATCTTTTGTTTTTATATAACTTTCATTCCCTAACATGTCTTCTCCCAACCTATAAAACCACCTCTTATAACAAAGATTAAAAGAGAAATGAAAAGTTGGGAAAATTAACCAGAACATTAACTAAGTCTGCCAGTGTATGCAATGTGCCATACCCGTAGCTCTCCACTTCTGCAAAGAAAGGATGGAGGTGAACTTCAATATCTCTTCTTCAGGGCCAGGCTTGGTTGTAATCATTGCACAGTGTTCAGTTTTGATTTTTTTGTGGTTGTGTTCTAGTTCAAGGTTGGCCACTAATTTTCTATGTGGCTTTGACCAAATCACTTGCTTCCTCTTTCTTTCTATAATTTCCATTACAGATGGGCCTCAGTTTTCTCATCTGTAATAATACTACTGGCTTCGATGCTTAAAGAGCTATGATTTCATCAATATGGGTATCCCCTTTTAGCAGTGATCTTAATCCTGCTATGCCTCAGCAGGCAGTTTCGTGGATTGCAGAGCACAGACCACTTTTACTTGAAGTCAGTATGGTGGCAAACCTCTAAACTTAGCTAGGCTGAACCCCAGATGACAGGTCACCTGGCCCCTACCTGAAGCCTTTTATGATCCACAGGGCCTGCCACAGCCTACATGAGGCTGCAGAGCCTTTGAGAACTCAAGGTCACAACCACCCAACAGTAAGGCATCATATCAGAATAACAAGAAGGGGAAGGGAGGGGAACAAGCAATTATAAAGCACCTACTGTATACCAGGAACTATGCCAAGGACTTTACAAATATCTCATTTGATCCTCACAACAACCCTTCAAGATAGATGCTGTTATTATCCCCATTTTATAGTTGAGGAAACTGAGGCAAACAGTGACTTGCCCAGGGTCACACAGCTAGTATATGCCTGAGACTGATAAACTGAAGTCATCTTGACTCCAGGCTCAGAATAATTCATGTTTCCATCATTTTTTTAAATAAAAATTTTGTTGATATTTTAAAAAAATATGACTAATTTCCCCATGTATCCTTCCTCCCTCCCCAGATCCATCCTTTATAATATTTTTTTAAGAAAAAGAGGAAGAAAAAATGAACAGGATCAATCAATGTATTGAAAAAGTGTCACAATATTACTTAATGTTCTATCCTCTAGGATCTGCTTCTCTTCTCTTCCCCCCACCCCTCAGCCATACACACACCTCTGCAAAGGATTAGGGGAAGGTGTCATAGCTCTTCTTTGGGGCCAAATTTGTTCTTCGTAATTTCACAATAATCATTTTAAAATAGATTTTTGCTGATACCTTTTGTTTTCACATGACTTACCTTTCCAGCTGCATCCCTCTCCTCCCAGCTCCTGGAAAACCATACCTTTTCATGAACAATTAAAAGGAGAGGAAATAAAGTCCTGCCCAATTAATTAATATATCCAGAAAAGTCTGTGGTTCTGGGCAGTGTTCTTGCCTGAGTTTCCCTGGCCAGTGAAAAGTAGTGGGGCGGGGAGAAGGCGATGTTTTCTTCTCGGTCTCCCTCGGAGCTAAGCTTGGTTTTTAGTGTTTGCTGGGTTGCAGGGGTTGCAAACTTAGGATGCCTTAGTCATTCGCTTCATTTGCATTGCAATGACCATTTCTGATTGTTTTAAGTTTGTTATCTTTCTTTTCCTCTCAGCTTTAAAGCTTACAAAGTGTGTCAGAGAATCTTCCCTTTGTAGAGACCTTGGCGCAGAGGTTCAGAGAGTGAAAGTTATTCGCCTTAGGTCACAAGATTGTCCAGCCCAAACCTCCTACATCAAATCCTGTATCCTTTTCTTACCCAACAGGATCTCCTTACATTGCCTTCACAGATCTACCAGCATTTTGAAAATGGTACATTGGAAAGGGCTGCAGAAACATGATTGTTTGCAACACCCAACTCCCCAGACCCCCAGCTCCTATCCATTTCTCTGTTCTCATATCTTGATGAGGGTGTGTGCAGTGGGGAAGAACAGTCACTCAGTCAATAGACTGAAAAGTGCCTACTTTGGGCCAGGCACTATGCTAAGTTTTAGGACACAAAGAAAATTATTGAAGGAGGTGGAGTAAACTTGGTCCCTAAAAGAACAGGTAGACCAGGGTTGTAAATGATCAAAACTACACATTTGTGCATAACACTACTCCCAGAACTGGGCTTTACAATTTGCAAAGCACTTTTTTTTTTTCACTACACACCTGTGAAGGAAGTAGGGAAGCAATTGTGCCCATGGCACAGAGGAAGAAGCCAAAACCCAGAAAGGTAAGGTGACTTGTTTCAAGTCACATAGCCAGTTAGCTGGGAGCCAGACTAGAACTTGGCCCCTCCAGCTTCAGGTCGAGAACCTATTCAACTTTTGGAATTTGAGCACACCTTCCCTTAATGATATGCTAAAATGTTTTTGAGTTTTTAACCCTATTGTGCCTCAGTGGGATCAAGGAAGGGATCTCACTGCTGGGCAAATTAAGAGTTTAGAGAAATAAGGGATGAGGGAGGATCTGGTAGGAGTGATTAAAAATCAACTGTTACCCCCAGCTGCCCTGGGAAGGTCTGAAGACTGCTTCATGGGATTCATGCTGAAGTATACCTCCCTCTTTTTTTTTTTTTATCAGAGAGGTGGTAAAATGCAGGTGTCAAATGAGGCATACAGTGTCAGACATGGCAGACATGATTTCTTATGACCAACTGTATTACTTCTGTGTTACCAGGGAGGGCTCTGTGGTGGAGGGGGCAGTAGAATTGTGGGAAAATGGTAAAAAAAAAAAAAGGCATCAACACCACTTTTTAAAAAAGTAAATGAATAGAAAATTTTTTGTAAACACAGAACTCTCACCACACATGTACCCATATATATGTACATTTACCTGCATGTTATATGTAAATATTATAATATATATATATATATATATTGTGTACATACAATTAAGCTTTGAGAGGCATAGTGGATAGAGAACAGGCCTTGAGAGAGCCCAGAAAGATCTGGGTTCAAGTCCCATATTGTAATGTTAATGGGATATAAGATCTCCCTCACCCGTTAATGGGACTCATTGGAATCCGTTAAAGGAAACTTGTTTAGGGGAGGCTTACTTGTAGGAAGGCTTTCACACCTTTTGTTAATTTCTAATTAGGCTCTGAGCCATGAGGGCTGTGATTCCTTCTGGCTCTGAGAAGTGTATATGTACTCTGAGGTTATCATTTTGCTTTGGGCCTCATTCATTGGAAGAGTGTTCTTGCGATTTGACCAGATGAGACTCTGGGTAGCTGTTAAGAAGCCACATGCCGCCGCCTCCCGAAAACCCAGGTGTTGGTGTTTTTCTCTCTGGTAACTATATGTATTGCCTGGGTCAGACAGTACATATGTGCTAATTTCTTAGCAGTTAGAAACCTGGTCTGTCGGTTTTTATTTCTCTACTTGTATTTTCTCTATTTAGATTTTCTCTGAAGTTCAGGCTACTGATTTTTCCCCTAAATTAATTAATGTAATTTAAAAAGATTACTGACCCCTTGAACAGCTATCTTATCTAGTAAAGCAGATCTAAGAACCTGTGCTAGCAGCCATCCTGGGCACGCCAGTGTGGTTGCTGCTACACATGTCTAACAAATACTAATTGGATGATCCTGATTGAGTCACTTAAATTCTCAAGGATATAGACAACTCTCTTAAGACTAAAAGTTGGAGAGAAGGTGCCATCCTGAAATGGTAGGGGGAGTTTCCTCCATCGTTATTATTATAATATTATTATTATTATTCCAATATTATATTTCAGGTCCCGTACATATCTTTCCCTTCTCTCTAAACCTCCAAGAATGCCTGATAGGAAGAGTTTATGAGAGAATGGAGGCACAGAGAGAGATGAAGCAACTTTTTTAGGGTCACACAGCAAATTAGTGACAGTGGTCTTGGGTTCTGCTGTGATGGTTGTACCTGTTTTCTCTTGGAGACTCTTTTTTTTGGCTTTTTGGAGGGCAGTTGGGGTTAAGTAACTTGCCCAAGGTCACACGGCTAGGTTTTTGTTTGTGTGCGTGTTAAGTGTCTGAGACCAGATCCGAACTCAGGTCCTTCTGACTCCAGGGCTGGCGCTCTACTCACTGCGCCTAGCCTCCCCCGAGACTTTTTTTTTTTAATTTATGAGAGGCAACCTGCAATAATAGGAAGACTGACTGATGGGGAGTTAGGAGACTTGGGATCAGGGATAGGTTAGATCCAGCTAATACTGGCTGGAGTTGGTTGTTAAATTTTCATCGTTAGCATTTGCACCTCAAAAATCCACAAGCTACAGGTCAGAGCTTAACTTATAGTTTTATTTTTATTTTTAATTTGTTTTTTTTGCTTTTGTTATTTTGTTTTTATTTTTAATTTACTGTTTTGTTTTTGTTTTTAATTTGTTTATTGTTTAGATTTAAGAAAATGATGGAGAACTGTTTAGTACTGGCAGATTGAACTTAAAAATGTATCATGATGGATGGTGCAGTGAATAGAGCACCAGCCCTGGAGTCAGGAGGACCTCAGTTCAAATCCAACCCCAGACACTTAGCACTTATTAGCTATGTGACCTTGGGCAAGTCACTTGACCCCAATTGCCCTGCCCTCCCCCCTCCAAAAAAGCAAAAAAAAAAAAAAAGTCACGAGTACCTTGTGTCTAGAGAACCAGCTGTTAAACATTTATCAGCATACCAGTACCTGACTTAGACTCCTAACTCTGGGATTTATTAGTTATGTGACCATACACATATTTAACCAAAATCTCAGTTTCTCCATCTATAAAATGGGGGTAATAAACCTAGTGATACCTACCTCCTGAGGTTGTCGTGAACAAGCCTTACTTTGCAAACCTTAAAATCCTATAGCTGTTATTATTAAATAAATGCTTGTTGGATGGAGTTAATATTATAATTACACTTAGACCTGGGTTGGGGAGCGGCTGCCTGTTCTGAGATGGTCTCTCTGTTCCTCCCTTTCTGATTCTGGAAGGCTGGAGCCCAGGGGGCTGCCAACAGCCATGTAGGGAGTCCAGCATGGAAAGAATGTGAGGCAGGAAGCCGGACTGGGCGGGGGTACTGCTCTCAGGAGTGTCGGGGGAGTCTAAGGTGGAGTGGGGAGATGAGATCACAACGTCTGGGACTCAGCACCCAGCCAGTGCCTCAGTCTGGGTTGGGCCGGGCTGGGATTGTACCAGCTGCTCTACCCCCACCCTGCCCTTGATCTACCCAGCCCCCAAATCGTCTGACTATTCATTAATTTGCAATTTAGAACATATACCTTCCCCACCTTGGGCCTCAGTTTCCCCTCCTGTACAAAGAGAAGGTTGGACTAGTTGACCTCTCTTCCTACTCTGACATTCCATGTTCCATGTTCTAAAATCTTTTCCCTCACTTAACAAACTATGAATCTGTAAATGCTCCAACCCTTACTGCCAATGGCAACTATTGATCATGTGGGGAACCCCAGGCAGGAAACAGAACTAGCAGATTAGAGTCCTGCCTGGAAGCTTTGGTACGGCTCCCTCTTGTCCTATGTAAGTAGGTCTCTATACTTATCCCTAATGGCCCATCCTGTGGGACTCTTGCCCTTGTCTTTTTTTTTTTTTTTTTTTAAAGCAATTGGGGTTAAGTAACTTGCTCAAGGTTACACGGCTAGTCATTATTTATGCGTGGGTGCTCATTTTCTGAGGCCGGATCTGATCTCGGGTCATCCAAACTCCAAGGCCGGCACTCTTACTCACTGCGCCACCTAGCCGCCCCTTTAGGGCAATTGGGGTTAAGTAACTTGCCCAAGGTTACACGGCTAGGTTTTTGTTTGTGCGGATTAAGTGTCGGAGGCCGGCTCCGAACTCAGGTCCTTCTGATTCCAGGGCCGGCGCTCTATTCACTGCGCCACCTAGCCGCCCCTTGCCCTTGTCTTTTAATAAATTTGCCACAGGGGTTCACTTATTGTGCTGGAGGCCTTGCAGCATCTATGGGCTTCAGCCACATCATTGGAGGGAATATCCAGGTTAATTACATTACAATTCCATGTGATTATCAAGACTCTACGTTTAGCATCCTGAGCTACTGAGACACAATCCTCCCTTGCCATGTAGGAGGGGCAGTATGCAGTGAGGGCACAAGTCTTGAACTTGGAATCAGGAGATCTGGGTTTAAGTCCTGGCTTTGATCTTGGACAAATCTTTTTTTTTTTGGCACCTCAGTCCCCAACTCTACAAAATGGGTATATTACTTGCCATAGGGTGCAGCTAGGTGGCACGGTGGATGGAGTCCCAGGCCTGGAATCAGGAAGACTTACTTTCCTGAGTTCAAATCTGACCTCAGATATTTACTAGCAGGGTGACCCTGACCAAGTCACTTAACCCTGTTTGCCTCGGTTTCCTCATATGTAAAATGAGCTAGAGAGGGAAATGGTAAATCACTCTGGCATCTTTGCCAAGAAAACCCCAAATGGGGTCATGAAGAGTCAGACAGGACTGAAAACAACTGAACAACAGCTTGCCTTCCCTACTTCACAGTTTGGTTGTGAGGATTGTATTAAGTAATGGATATGACGCTGATTTATAAACTCTATGCAAAACATTGTATAATGTCAGATACATAATCATATAACAACACTTATATAATATAACATAACTTATAAACTTTATAACTCTCTAATATAATATGAGAGAGAATTATAACTTCATCATCTGACTTCTCCTACTGCATGTGAGATAACAAAAATAGCCCCAAATTCCACAGCACTCACTATAAGCCTGGGTTCCAGCCTGGATCATTTGTATAAGATTCTGCCCATGGATGGAGAGAAGGCTGGCTCCACCCCTTTTCACCTGTGTGAGAGCCAGAGTTGATCCAGGAGTTTATGAGAGGAGTGGAGGTAGAAATCAGGGACCCGTTGAGATTCTGGCTTTCCCTGCATCTCTGATTTCCAAAAGCTGACCTTTTTTTTCTATGGCTTTCTCCCCATAAAGGGTCTGGAAATCCAGAAGCAGGCATGCCTCTGTTCTCCCTAACCAAAGGCAAAGGGCTGTACTTGAGAACCTACAGGGCCACATGTGACCTCACGCTCACAAACTCCCCACCCCTGCCCCAAGCTCTCAGGCCAACCTCCACAGGTGCACTGGGGTGGACTCATCATTCTCTCCCTCTATGAGAAGAGACCTAGGAAAATATTCGAGGCTTAAACCCAGGGTTTCAGCACTTTAAAGTTTTCAAAATGATTTCCTCATAGCAATCTTTTAAAAATTTATTTTTACTGATATCTTTTGTATATCTCCTGTATTTCTGAATATATTGTTCTCCCCTCTCCTGCCAATAGAGGCATCCTTTGTTAACACAGATTTTTAAAATTTTTAGTTTTTTATTCTGAACTTAAACACCAAAAAAAGAAAGCATTTCCAGCTATACAGCTGAACATAAAAGGGGGCTGTATTTGAAATCATTAATCTCCATTTAATACCGTTAACTTTTTTTGGAAAAAAAGCATATACTAGTTGGATGTGGTAGTGCATGTCTATATAATGCCTGCTACTATTGAGGCTGAAGCTCGTCAAATTCTAAACTCAGGAATCCTGAGATGCACTAGCCATTAGTCAAGAAATATTTATTAAGCACCTACTATGTGCCAGTCATTGTGCTAAGCTCTAGGAATACGAAAAATGAAAGAAAAACAGTCCCTGACTTCAAGGAGCTTATAATCTAAAGGGGGAAGACAAAACCCCAAAAAAGTTGAAAATGAAAGGGCAATAGGGAGGCACCCAACACTGGAGCATGGTGGAAAAGTCAGTCAGAGAAGTCCCAAGATACAGTAGGGCTAAAGCCTTGGACATTAGCACTAAATTCAAACCAATATTGTGAATACACCCTCTCTCCCCGAGAACAGGGCTGCCAGGCTGCCTAAGGAGGTGTCAATTGTTTCCAGGTCAGGAAATGGAACAGGTGAAAGCTTCCCTGCTGATAATAAGAAATAGGATGGGCTAGTGAGGGGTCTTTTGTACTTTTATCCAAGGTAAGATAGGGAGAACTCTCTCTCTCCATATATATATATATGTATATATATATATATACACATATATATATAGTATGTATATACACTCACATATATATATATACACATATACATATATATAATAATTCCATGTTTTACTTTCAAAACTATTCTGCTTGTCTGTGTTTCTGTTCCCTTTTGTGCATTTGAAAACTGTTTCCAGGTTCATATGGCACAACTTGTTCAGACACTCGTAATTTAAAGGGCACCTCCTTGGCTTTTAGTTTTTCCTTTTTCTTTTTATCTCTCATTTCAGAATCAGAAAGTTTGTTTTGTTCGTGGCTACACTGTCATGCAATCTTAGGTAGCTTTGTGGAGTGGCATTAGATTTGAAGTTCATAAAACCTGAGTTTGTACCTTGCCTCAGATACTTATGGGCAAGTCACTAGATCTCTCTCAGCCTCAGTTTCCTTACCTGCAAAATGGGGACGATAATAGCACCTACCTCACAGAACTGTTGTGAGCATGAAATGAGATATTTGTAAAACCCTTGGCTTTAAAGCCCTCGACAAACCTTGAAGCTATGTGTAAGAAATGCTAGCTATTATTAAGGCAAGTTGTAAAAGAAGTCTTTCACTTAAGATCTCACAAAGTGGTGACTAGAGGGCTGTCCTAGGAGTCAGAAAGACCTGCGTTCAAGTTTATTTCCGACACATAATGACTGTATCATCATGGTCAGTATAGTTACTTCACCTTTCAATGTTCCCTGGCAATTTTTACAGACTGTAAATTATAGAGGAGTTATCAATCAGCAGCAGTGGAGGGAGTTTCCATATTGGGAATAACCTTCATTAATGAAATCACAAGTCCAAATTAAAAAAAAAAGATTCATTCCAAATCTAAATCTGATAATCTCTATTTTAAAGACGAGGAAATCTTCGGCTCATGTTGGTTATAGTTAGAATTGATAGCTGGAAAGGACCATTTCATCCAGCTTCCTCACTTTTTCCATTTGGGGAAACTGAGTCCCAGAAAGGAGTCGTGGGATCCCTTGGCTGCCAAGTAGCAGAATGGGGATCCAGAAATCCTTCTTCTGAATTTAAATCTAGCCCACTTTCTATTATTTGGTGAGGCTCATAGCAGGGAAGCCTAGGCTGAGGTGGGGAGGAAGCTTAGTATAAGAGGAGTTGGTTGCTCAACACTAACTGTTGACGTAGGAGATATGAGGGGTTTGAGGGGCATATTGACCCTAATGCTCTTTGCCCCTTCCCCCAGAAAAGGATCACAGTTGATCATCAGACCTGTGGCTATGAGGGATCTCTCCCCTTCTTCAAAACACTTTGCCCCTCTGGGGTTGTTTCCATCCCTTTAAAATGAGGGGGTTAGAATAAATGGTCTCTATGGTCCCTTCCAACCATAACATTTTACATTCTAAGTTCTCCTCCAGCTCTAAAAGCTTGGATTCCATAAGTCAATAAATAGACGATTGCTAGGGTCCCTTCCAGCTATAAATTCAGTGATCTCTGGATCCCCTCTCCCCACTCCACCCCAGCATTCTCAGCACCACCCAGGGAGATGGTGGGAACTGAGCCCAGGGAGGAGAGGCTGGCAGCTGGCAGGGAGGCCGTAGCTCCCTATGTGGGAGAGGCCTGAGGCTAAGGGGGGAATGAGAATCCTGTAGAAGGAGTCATGAGTGGGGGGCTTCCAGCAGAAAGGAGTGAGTCTGGGATGGCCTTCACCATCCCTCAAATTAGAAGCCTGGGGCTGGCTCCCTCCTTTCCCTGCTCCCTCCCCCCTTAGGCTCAGGGGACAGCACGGAAGAGCACAGGAACTGGGGTCACAAGGTCCCTGCAAGAATGAGCCTGGGAAGGGCTCCAGGCAGGGGAAGGAAAAGCCTCCCTCTGAACCATCAGATAAAGAACATACAAATACCCTCCCTGACACACACATTTCCCACATACACATAGCCCCCCCATATACATGCTTAGCCACACACACACCCCATAAAGAACACACTCTGATACACCCGTATACCAGACACACATCCCTGATTCTCCTCCCCGTACAAACCCAACAATGCTGACATCCTCCCCATTCACACCTACTTCTTTCATGCACACACACACATCCCCTGGACACACTCCTCCATACGTACACATACCTGGATAACAATAAAAGTCAGCATTTACATAGCTTCTAAGTACTTCACAAAGATCATCTCATCTGACCCTCACCACATTCTTGGGAGGTAAGTGCCCTTATTATCCCCATTTTACAGTTGAGGAAACTGAGGCAAGCAGATTAAGTGACTTGCCCAAAGTCATGTAGCTAAGAAGTACATAAGTCTGGATTTGAATTTAGGTCTTCTTGACCATAGGCATAGTTTTATATTTGGAGTAGTATGTCAAGGGTATTTGTAGCATACCATTCCATATATACCTATGGAAATACATATATACAGGGCAGCTAGGTGGTGCAGTGGATAGAGCATCAGTCCTGGATCAGGAGGACCTGAATTCAAAGCTGGCCTCAGACACTTACTAACTGTGTGACCCTGGACAAGTCACTTTACCCTGACTGCCTTTCCCCCAAATTCCTATATACCCCTTAGAAATAGATTCATCCATTCTCCCATATACAAACACACCCTTGTGGCATATACCTTATATATATATATTCATGATATATCCCGTACTTGCACACCCCCACCCTCCATACATATATGGTCTAAACACACATACCTGCCACACAAATACATCCTCCACACACACAACTCTCTGAAACATACACATGTGCTTCACAATTATACCTTTGATAGACACACCTAGACACTGCAGTAATAATTCCAATTTAAATAGCGTTTTAAGGTTTATGAAGGGCACACATATTACTTTGGTATGAGTCTCCTCTCTTTCACCATTCACACCCCCTACAGCCATTGTATTCCTTGTATATCCCTCCCACATAAATCTTCCCCAACACACACACACCCCTGCTCTCGCACACAGCTAGGCACAAACAACATACTCTTAGTCAAATGAAACCCCCTTTCCTTCAGTTTCTTTTCTCCCATCACTAACTTTACCCTCCTCTATCTCTACCCGCCATTGAGGCAGACATTTCTCTGGGAGGGGGGAGCTGAGGAGAAAGAAAGGAGGGAAGTGTGTGTGTGTGTGTGTGTGTGTGTGTGTGTGTGTGTGTGTGTGTGTGTGTGTGTGTGTGTGTGGTGTGTAGGGGGAATGCAGCTGGCCTTGGGAACACTTTCCCAGGTCAGCTCCCGTTCTCTGAGACTCTGCCTGGCCCCCATGAGGGGCTGCCCACAGCAGGGGCGAGTCTGTGGGAACCAGACAGCTCAGGGCACTGCTCCCCGGGCTTGCTTCCTCCCAGGCCCCTAGGGAGCCCCGGGAAGGGAGGGAGGGAGTCTGTGAAGGGAAGGGAGGGAGGCAGGAGGCAGAGGTCAGTTAGGTTGATCAGCCAGCCCAGACAGACACAGCTGGGCCAGTCAGCCAGGGGGGCTTCCTGGAGGCGGGGGCTAACAGATAGGGGAGAGAGGACAGAGGTAGGAGAGGAGACAAGAGACAGCCTGAGACAAACAGACAGAGGAGAAAATTGAGAGCTTACTTCCGGAGAGGAAAGAAAGAAGATTTAGGAAGGGCTGAGAGAGGGGGAAAATCAACCTGGGATTTGGTTGGGGCTGGGAGATGAAGTTAGCCCCGAGGGTAGTAAAGGCCTCTTCCTTCCCTGCCCACCTACAAGCTTGCTTCCCTGCCAGATGTGGAGGGATCCTCCCTCAACTTGCCCCACCCTCCAGCTCTGGCCTCTGGAGTAGGACCCAAGTCCTGGAGGTTTCGTCTTCCTTCATACCCTGGTGCCCAGGCCCTTGGGCCCTCCCAGCCCTGCCCCGGGGGCTCCCCCAAAGGCTCCTGGGTCCTCAGAGGGCGCCACTTCAGGTTTCCTCTTCCACCCCAGCCTCCTTCTCTCCCCTAACCTCCTTATGCTTGTGTGGATGTGTGCTGCCTTGTGTGCTGTTTCCTGGGCACTGTGTGTCTGCGCACCTGTGCGTTGCTATGGCCAGCTTCATGGTTCTGTATCTCTCTCATAGTGTCTATATCCTAAGGCAGGCTCTGTGCACTGCGTGAATCCTGGTCTCTGCAAGCTTATCTTTATTCACCAATATGAAGCCATTGTCACCCCCTCAGTTTTCCTCCTTCCCTGGATCCTAGTGGGTCCAGGACTGACACTAGCATCTTCCCCACCCCCAAGGCATAAGAAGAAGGGAGGGGTGTTGTCGGATACATTTAGCTATAAAAGGGAAGCCAAGGATCCATCACCTAGGTATCTGTCACCAGCCTTTACCGAACAGAGTCAGCTGGTCAAAAAGGATTACTGGAAACTTATGTGAGATCACTCAGGACTAGGTGCTGGGACTGGCAGAGACCAACAGCCCAGAAGCAACAGTCCCTGTCTTGTACTGGCCCAGGGAGAGGACGAACATCCCTCTCCCTTCCCCCAGAAACCCTGAGGATCTGGCTTCCCATGGGCCAGATGGGAAGACTAAGGGCTCCGAAAAAGGAAGTCACTCGATAGGGACATCCCAGTAGGATAGAGTGTGTGTGGGGAAATACAAGCCAGGAATCCTGGCCCCTAGCCCTGCAGGCTTTTTTCATTCCAGTGATTAGAAGAAGGGTTTTTAGGAGAATTCATCATCTTTAGAACAAGTGCCTTCCCCCACCAGCTCCCACCCTCTAACCATCAATGTCTTGAGTCTCTCAATTTGCAACATACCCTCTCTTTGATTCACAAGAGTTGAGAGAGGTCCTAGGATCCTAGGATCTAGAGGGAGGCTGAAAGATATCCCTACCCTGACCCTCCTAATTACCCTAATCAAAAGGAGGAGACTCAGATGACTTCCAGAAAAGAGGAAGGGGCTGGGGCAAGGAAATCGGCACAAAACTCTCAGGGCCTCAAGTTCACTCTTCCCCAGACCGGGTGTGTGTGTGTGTGTGTGTGTGTGTGTGTGTGTGTGTGTGTGTGTGTGTGTGTGTGTGTGTGTGTGTGTGTGTGTGTCTGTGTGTGCCAGAGGGATGTGGGGAAGTACAGGAGGTCAGGAAAACCATATTTCAGGAAGGGTTGGACTCTAGAACCTCCTCTCCTGTGACTGGAGGTGTTAGAGGGAACAAAGGAAAGGCAGAATATGGTAACATTCTAGTGGAAAAGAATAAGGACCTGAAAATCAGTAGCTCTGGGTTCAGATTTTGACTCTGCCTTAAGTTTACACTGTGACCCAAGGCAAATCACTTCCCCAACTCCCTATTGTATAAAATAAGGAACTTGGACTAGAGGATCTCTGGGGGTGCTTCCAATGCTGAGACTTGAATACTATGATGAGGACAGTATCTTTACTCCTCACCTCTAGTGGGATGCCTCTCCCCTGGGTCTCACCAGCTCTTATCTGACATCCCAAATAGCAAGAACAACTTGGAGTGGGGGTGAGGTGGGATTGTCTGATTTCTGGATTATGGAAGAGTCCCAACCACTGAGAGCCCAGAAGTTGAAGGGACAAGTTCCTGGGATTGGGGTGGAAGAAGTGGATAGTGGGGGTGCTAAGGAGTCCATTTCACTCATTGTCTATCCCCTGGTATTCTTAGTCAGTGCAAAGTGCCTGAGAGTACCTAGCCCCAAGTTTCAGGGGGAGGAAGGTGTAGCATCTAGAAAGGACAAGTAATAGACTCCTTTTCCTCTTTGGACTCTCCCCTTTTCCTGTTTTCCCTTCCCCTTCCAATCTCCCTCTTTCCCTCTCTCCCTGAGTGTTAGGAAACTCCCACTAAAAGTCCCCCTGCAATCCTCTTGGGACAAAGAAACTCAACCCAACCCCTTCCCCATTCCTCCCATGGGGAGACTGCTACCCAGAGGCAACCCTGGAAGAACCCAGGAGTCCTGGACCCCATCCACCAGGCCAGGCTTATGGTATCTTTCAAGACTCACTTGCTTTATTAAGTAGAGTGTCGAGTAAAATCGGACATAGGTCCAGCCTCACACCTTCCCCACACTCCCCAAGTTTGTCCATGAAGGGGCCAGGGCACCAAACTCTGGAATTCTAGTCAGGCAGAGCTCTGTGTCATTCAAGGAAGACAAAGATCTCCTGTTTCAGTTGCCTCTTCAGAACTGTTCAGTACTGGAAAGAGTCAGAAACTTGGGCTTGGGCCCTGGCTCTCCTAACTACTAGCTGTTTGACCATGGACAAGTCATTTCTCTTCTTTTGGGTCTCTCAGTTTCCTCCTTTGTAAAATGAGGCTGTTGGATTAGATGCCCTCCAAAGTCCCTTCCAGTTGTAATAGTCTCTGATTTAATCCTTAGTTTTTCATTTGGCTTTGGGAACCATCCATCTTGCTGGCCCAGATTTTTCTAGCCCCCATCTTCACCCAGGGGAGAGCCCTACCCTCTGCCACCCTTGGCACCCTCCCAGAGACCCAGTGTGCTGGGGGCAGACTGAGCAGGGCATCTTCCCCTGGAGAATATCACATGGCTCCAGCCCTCAGGTAAGAGTCCATTCTTTAGCTTGTCCTTGCATGAAGCTGTGGAGGAGCCTGTCTGGCTTTACAAGGGAAGAAGCAGAAGACGGAAAGGGAAACTTCATTCAAAGAAGAACATGCCTGGGGTCCGATAGAGGCAGTGGGGTAGCCCTAGCTGGTAGCTCCCTCCTCCCTGCAGTGGGAAAGGCCCCCCAGTCCAGGGCTCCTTCTGGTTCCCCCGAAGGGGTAGTGGAGATTGGAAAGAAGGTGACTGAGTCGGGGTGGCTGGGGAAGCTGGAGTGGGTGCAAGCAAATGATCCAGGGCTGGGCCACAGCCCCTCTCGTCCATGCAGAAGCTAAGGGCTTGCACACGGCACTGGTAGCTGCCACCCAGAGCTTCAGCCCCACCAAAGTTGCCAAAGATGGGTAGCCCTGACTTGCCATAGGCCTCACCCTCAGGGAATCGGGCTGGGGAGGGCTGAGGGCCCTGGGGGGCAGGGAAGACTGGGGGCAGGCTGAATGATGGGCATGGAGAGGCAGAAGAAGAAGAGGAGGAGGAGGAGGAGGAGGAGGAAGGTAGCAGCTCACGAGGGTCCACCCTCTGTCCAGGGGACCTGGCTGGCTCAGGAGTCTCCTTCAGGTCCATCAGCATCTGTGAGGCTGGCAGGGCCAGTGGCTCAGAAGTGGAAAGGTAGAGACCAGCTGGAGTTGTAGGGAGAGCATCTGTAAGCCCCCCAAAGAGGGCCTCATTGGGTGATGTCTCTGGATGGGTATGGCATAAACCCTGGGACTCGGGCAGCTCCACTGGTGGGGCTAGGCATGGTCCAGTGGTAGCCTTGGCCTGTCCAGAGGCCCCCTCCTGCTCTCGGGCATCACTATGAGGGTCTGGCATCCCAGAGGCACGATACCCCCCACGACCTGGCCCACCACGGGCCAGCCCACCACGGGCCCTGCTCTTGGCCTTTCTCTGCGTCTCAGTCTCAGGCTCAGACCCCTTCTTTCGGGTGAAGCGGCGCCTCCGTCGCAGGAAGCTGCCATTCTCAAACATGTTGTAGCTGTCAGGGTCCAGGGTCCAATAGCTACCCTTGCCAGGCCTGCGGTCATCTCGGGGCACCTTGACAAAGCACTCGTTGAGGGACAGGTTGTGCCGGATACTGTTCTGCCAGCCAGGCCGGTTGTCTCGATAGAAGGCAAAGCGGCCCATGATGTAGTGGTAGATGGCACTGAGGGTGGCTCTCTGGCCCGGGGAGCTCTGGATAGCCATGGTGATGAGGGCGATGTAGCTGTAGGGGGGCTTGGATAGCTCCCCAGGACGGCTGGGACCCGGCTCCTGGCCTTGCTGGCTGGGAGCTGAATCCCGGCCCTGGCCATTCCCGGGCCCCCGTGGAGTGGGACAGTCAGGCTGCATCTCCTTCCCTTCCCAGAGGCCTTCACCGCCAAAAGCCGGTCAGGAGCTTCCTCCAGCTGGTTAAAAGCCCTCGGCCAGCCCAGCCCCCGTGGCCTGGAAAGGCTAGAGGGGAGGGATCAGGCTGCTCCACCCCCACCCCTTTCCCACCCAGCTGCCAGTCCTGAGTGGAGGCAGCCCTGCTCCTGGGGGCCTGGGGAGGGGCCAAGCTTTGGCCCAGCCCCCACAAGCTTCAGGGCTCAGGGTCCCAGGGGAAGGAGAACAGGAGGATGAGGCAGAGGCTGGGTTGGTTGGGCAGAACTGAGAAAAGAAATGGAAAGTCGGACTCCTACTCTCCCCTGTCCTTCCTTGAGCTTTCTTACAGCCTCTCCACCTCCATCTATGTCTCATTAAATCTCTGCTCTGCTTAGAGTCCTCCTCTTTCCCTTCTGTCCCTCCCCACACTATATCTCCTCTGTTCATCCCCCTGTTTCTCTTCCCCACTCTTTTCTCTCTTGCCTTCTTCCTTCTCATGTTCTTTTCCCTGCTCCCTCTCACCATTTCCCTTCTCTTTATATCTCTTCTCCAGTCACCCTGCTCTCCCCTCAGCACTCCATCTTTTCTTCTTTTCAAACAAGGGCCAAACTGTTCTTTTTTTCTTGTGGGGAGAAGAGAGTGTAAGAATAAAGGAAGAATAAACTGGGGGGAGATGGAGAGACTTCTGGGGGAGCTGTGGGGAAAGAAGGAACCCTTTAATAAGGCTTGTGAGGAAGGAGTGAGGGCTGTGAGGCAGAGAAGGGAGAATAGAGGAGGGGGGAAAGGGAGGGAGGAGTGAGGGCTATGTGGCAGAGAGGGGAGAATGAGGAGGTGCGGAAGGAGGGGGAGGAACAAGGACCAAGAGCCAGAGAAGGGAGGTAGGAGAGGTGGGAAAGGAGAGGGAAGAGGGCTGTGAGGCTGTTGGGAGGGAGGAGGAGAAAGGATGGGCGTGGGGAAGCCCCTGGCCCAAGCAGAGGAAGGATGTGGGGGAGAGACTTCAGTATGTACTTCAGCTCCTTGGCCCTAGCTCCCTCTGCTGAGCTTTGAAGAAAAGTCTGTCTTGCTGGACTGAGTCACGTCTCCTTTCAACATGCCCTTGCCCTTTCTAGATCTGGCGTGGAGAGTGCAGGATGAAGGAGGACCTATTCAGCTTTAAGGCTGATTAGTGGTTTTTGAGTCAGACTTCCTGCCTGGGACCCAGAAAACAGGGATCATTGGAAAGATAACAAAACTGGAGGACCTGGATTTGAATCTTAGTTTTGTTACTGACTTGTGTTAGCTTGGGAAAGTCCCTTTCCTCCCTCCAAGAAACCCCTCCTGGCCGCTCCATGCCATATCCTCTGGGTCACCATAAAATGAAAAGCATGAGCACTAAGGTTCTTTCCAAGTCACAGCTAAGAAGACTAATAAGGATAAGAATGGAGAGAGAGGGCAGGGCAGGCAGGCCATCCAGCCTCTACCTCTGTAAGGCTCTTTGACACTCCCAGCTCAGCTTCTCTGATCAAAGACCCCGTCCCAAGTCAGTGGCAGGAGAAGAGAGATTTTTGACCTAGTCAATGAAGGTCTTTGGACTGTTGTTTTCCATGCTCCAAGCAGGATGCTAATGTGGGGTAACAGTCAGTACAGGGAGAGGAGTCCTTGCCTGGGAATTAGAGGCTGACCTGGCTTAAAATCCTAGCTGATACACAAATCTCTCCAGGCCTCAATTTCTTCACCTAGAACGCATTTTCCCTGGCCCTCCTTCTGAAATTCAAATGAGAAAATAATGACAGCGAATATTTATATGAGGCATTTTAAAGGTTTACAAAATATTTCACATACAGTCCGGCTAGGTGGCACAGTGAATAGAGCACCGGCCCTGAACCTGAGTTCAAATCTGGCCTCAGACACTTAACACAAAAACTAGCCATGTGACCTTGGGCAAGTCATTTAACTCCAACTGTCCTGCTCTCCCCTCTCCAAAAAGCAAAAACAAAACAAAATATTTCACATATATAATCTCATCTTCACCATAGCCCTGTGAGGTAGGTACCATGGGCAGGAATATCACCATTTCACAGAAATTGATCCTCAGAGGTCAAGTGGCTTACCCACCATCACAGAACTAATAAAGGCAGCTGTGAGGAGCGAGCCTAGATTTCTCCTGATTCCAAATCCAACACTAAATAGATAAAAAATTCTTTGCAAAATCTGTTAACAGTCACACTGACACTGACAGGTTCTGGTTCTCTCTAACACATTCCAAGGCTAGGAAAGAATGTGAGTGGCTTCTTGTCAACTCTCCACACTATGGGATGTATCCTTAAAAAAAAAAAAGGCAGACTGACGGAGAGCTACCCTGAGATATTGGAATTTGGGGGGCTCAGAATGCCTAATTTATAAAAGAGTTTGGCAGGAGGTTCCTCTTATGAATAATTCCTGAAGCACATTGAAGTTTAGTTTGTATACATACATTGTGCCCCCCAACTCCCAACACACCCACCCAACAGGCAAGGCAACATGTGCTTGAGAGCAGATAAGGTGAAGACCCTTATGCCCAAGTATACTGGCCCAACTGGGTCAGAGATGTGCCATAAAGGGCAGCACCCTGGAGATGATGGGGAGGTGCCCCGGAGATGGTGTGGGGCCACAGTCAGGGTTGGCATAGCTGGTTCAGAAGGTGGGTTACACTCTCTGGAGCTCTGGGCTGGGAACCCGAAGGATCTTGGGGACTGAGACGCTTAGAGTGCAAGAAGAGTTCTCGGGCAAACACAGGCTCCACCTGGGAATGGAAGGGAAAGGAGGGAGGCATGGGGTAAGAGAGGCTGTCCCTACTCTCCTGACCTCCTCTGACCTTATTTCTCTTTAGGCACCCTGCTTCTGGCTCTATCTGCCATAGCCTCTTAGAACACCCCACTTCCCTGCTCCCTCCCTCAATGCTTTAAGGACTTTGAAATCTGAGGAGGGTGTTTCTCCCCAGAGAGCATGGGCCTAAGAGGAGAGGGGAGGGGTGGCTCTGATGGTGCAGTGGACAGAGTGCTGGACTTGGAGTCCAGAAGACCTGAGGCTAATCTTGCCACAGATACTGTGGCTATGTTAGCCCCTGCCATTCACTTAACCTTTCTGAACCTCAGTTTCCTTATCTGTAAAGTGGTGCTTTAGCCCCCTGATAGGGTTATTGTGAGGATCAAATAAGATTAACATATATAAAAGCACTTTGCAGAGCTTAAAGCTCTATATAAATACTAGTTATATATTTCAGGAGGAGGGGACCCTGATGGCCCTCCAAAGGTAGGAGGTGACCTGCACTCCTCTCTCTACCAGTTATTCCCTAACCTTTATACCTTCTTTATTCCCAAACTCAGGGGCTCCCATAGGTGCTCCCAAAGACTGGAAGATATTCAGAAAGAAAAAGAAAGATCCCAGAGAGGCCTTGCAGAGGGTTTGGTAAGTCATAGAAATGAGTTGGAGGGGGTCTCCTGAGAACATAGAACACCAATATTATAACTGGGAGGAACTTTAGAGATGATCTAGTCCAACTTTCTGGTCTTATAGAGGAAAAAACGGAGGCCCTCAGAGTCCCTTGTCCATGATGGGAGGGTATGGTTGTGTCATGGGTGGGATTCCCTGGGGCAGGGGGAGGGAGAGCCTATAATAGGCCTCCTTATCCCCTATCCCCCAAACTCACATGAGCCATGATGAGTCTCCCCTGGGACTGGCAACCTGGACCCGGGTACTCCTCTCCAAAGCACAGGTGGATCTGGTACTGGGGTGCGGGCTCCCCAAGACACAGGTGTCGATGCAGCTCTGTAAAGCACAAGGGAAAGGGTGGGTCCTGGTGATGTCTAACTCCAGCTCTTGGGCTGTGTCAGATCCTGGCAAGCGGGAATGATGCCCATGTTCCAGTGGTGGTCCAACCTGACTGCACTGAAGGTCTTTAACACTTTCCCTGTTTTCTTTTTGGAAACTGGGCTTAGGTGGCCTTGAGCCTGACTATTGTATAGCTGCTTCCAATGTTGGTGCCTTTGCCCTGACTACTGCCCTCAGACACTCATACTTCATTCTTGATGATAGTAATAGCAGCTCACATTTCTATAGAGTTTAACAGTTTATAAAGCTCTTTCCTCACAACAACCCAGTGAGGCAGGTGGCTCAAGGGGCACTATTATGCCCCCTGAGGCAGCCTCAACCTTAGAAGACCCAGATTGGACCCAGGTCTTTCTGGCTTCATGGCTGACTCTCAGCCCATCATCTTTACATCCCCCGCACTGGAATCTTAGGTTCTCTCTCATGGTTCTTTCCCTTCCCCTATAGGGATGTTTCTCCTGAAGTCCAGGTTTCCCCACTACTTCCCAGCAGTCTCCACATCATACTTTTTCTTATTGTCTTATCCTCCTCCCACTGGATCCCTATCCCTGGGTCCCCCACCTCTGATAGGTGAGCTTTCACTTTATTTTGCCTGTAGCCTTCTCAACATGCAGCTCACTCCCTCACCTCCTTTATGTATTATTTCTTTTCTTCTTCTTTTGTTTTTGTTTTTTGGGGTTTTTTTTGCTTTTTGGAGGGCAATTGGGGTTAAGTGACTTGCCCAGGGTCATGTGGCTAGTTTTTTGTGTTAAGTGTCTGAGGCCAGATTTGAACTCAGGTCCTCCTGACTCCAGGGCTGGTGCTCTATTCACTGTGCCACCTAGCCACCCCTCTTTTTATTACCCCCCATTTGAATGTAAGCTTCTTTAGGGCAAATGTTTAGAGCTTAATGTTCCATCTCTCCACCTATCTACCTGCCTATCTCAGGTTTTTAACTTTCATGGACCCCTTTGGCAGTCTGGTGAAGTCTATAGGCCCCTTTTCAGAGTAATATTTATAAATGCATAAAATAATGTACACAGGATTACAAAGAAACCAATTATATGAAATACAGTTATCAGAATATTAAAAAATTTCATGGACCCCTAAATTAAGAACCCTTGATAATAGTTTTATTTCTTTTTCTTCCTTTTCTTCCTCCCTCCTTTACTTTCTCCCTTACTCTTTTTCTACCTCCCTTCCTTCCTTCCTCTCTCCTTTCCTTCCTTCCCCTTCTTTCCTCACATCTTTCCTTCCTCCCTCCTTCTCTCCTTGCTTCCTCCCTTTCTTTCTTCCTTCCTCCCTCTCTCCTTCCTTCCCTTCCTTTCTCCCTTACTCTTTCCATCCCTTCCTTCCTCTCCTCTTCCTTCCCCTTCCTACTCTCCTCTCTCTCTTCCTCTCTCTCTCTCTCTCTCTCTCTCTCTCTCTGCCTCTGTCTCTCTCTCTTTCTGCCTCTGTCTCTCTCTGTCTCTCTCATGACATCATGCCTCTGAAATTCTGTGGGTGAAGTGACATTAACAGTAGCTCACACCTTTTTATCACTTTAAGTTTTTCCTTCACAATGGCACTGTTGTAAGGTAGGGGGTGGAATTATGATCTTTTTACAGATGAGGAACCTAGCGCTCAAGGAAATTAGTGCCCAGTGGACATCCAGGTATTAAGTGGTAAAGCTCAGACTCAGACCCACGTCTCCTGCCTGAATACTCATCCTACTTCACAAAAGGATGTCCTCATCTTCCTGGGCTCCTCTCCATACAGTAACCCTCCTTTACCCCTCAAGCTGGACCTTGCCAGTTTCCCCTCCCCACCAGGAGCTTACGATCCAAGAACTGCTGGGTGTCCAACAGCTTATAGGTCTTCTCCCTTTCCAATTTGTTGGGTTGGTCACAATGGGGCGCTAGGGGGCCTCGCCAATAAACCCGGCCCTGGCACTGCCTCTTAGCAAAGACCCCCTCAGGAGCTACCCAGAGCAGGACTCCCCTGTCCAAGTGAGGCAAGAGGCGCTCCAGAATCTGGGTGAAAGGTGGGCTGGCCCCTGGCAGAGCTTTAGGTGATGGAAACTGGATCTGCTCCAGCCTGGCAGGGCCATAGAGATGTGGGCTGTCCATGGGCACGGGCCGGGTCGTCAAGCGGCAGCCCTCGGCAGTGTGAGCGATGGCCTCCTTCACCAGGACATCTCGGTAGTACAGACGGACGTGGAGCCAGCAGTCTGAAGGGGGCAATGCATCAAATCATCTACAATCATTTTCTGAGCATTGATTAAACTCCTAGCCCTGTCCAGGGTACAAATAGAGGAGATGGTGCTAGCGCTCAGATAGTGCACAGTTTAGCTGAGAAAATGGAACTCACACATAGGAAATGGCTAGGTAACAGGCAGATTGTGGTCAGGGCCCAGTGAGTAAAACAGACAATCAGTGTTATAGGGTAGAGAGGAGCTGAAAGTGGTCAGGGAACACTCCTGAAGGGAGTGGGATCAGAGTCTGAGCCACATGACCCATCCCCTGATTTCATACTCCCATCCTCTTTTGTTTGTCCCCCTGACTAGATGGGGAGCCCAAGAGGGCAGTGGATGTTCCACTTCTGTGTGCTCTATCACAAAATAGCTGAACATAGGGTTAGGCATGCATTAAATACTCAAAAAATGCCTATTGCATGAATGAAAAGTGGAATAAAGGGCATACTGTATGCCAGACACCATGCCGAGCAGTGAGCACACAAGAAAAGCAAAAACCAACTCCTTCCCTCAGTGAGACAACATGCAAATAAACAGATACATACAAGATACATGCAGGGCAGCCAGAAGGAAACCTATGGCTGGAGTCATACAGAAAGGTCACATCCGAGTTGAGTAGTGAGGCAGGGGTACCAAGAGGAGACAGGAGATGGAGGGCTGAAGAGCAACAAAGAAGTAAACCACAGAGTTTTCAAGTGGAAATAAAGTATAAAAAGTCTGGCAAAGCAGGAGGGGACCGGATTATGAAAAGTCTTAAATGCCAAACAAAGGGTCTTGTCTTTGATTGTGGAAGTAATAATGGGTCACTGGCCAGAATTGTGCTCTAGGAGAATAATTTTGGCATCTGAGTGGGAAGGCAAATGGCAAAGTAGCAGGACAAGGGAAGCAAGGAATTCGGGAGGAGAGGATAGGGCAGCATTGAGCTGATTCACCAAGGATTGGAAGGGCAAATGTAGGGGTGACAGCCTGGGAAAAGTATTGAGGGGATGGAGTGATTGGAGATCTCGGGGACAAAGAATAGGGTTAGAGCTCTTAAGGCATAGGGAAAGACAGAGGTAAGGACAGTGAATGGACTTGGGATTTTATAAGTATGGGAAATCCCCTTTATCAGTTCAGGCCAGCACTTTCTCTGCAACTTAACAGTCTTAAAGAGTCACCTAGAGCACTGAAAAAATGAAATAACTTGCCCAAGGTCACAAACTAGTATATATGAGAGGTGAGACTAGAATCTAAGTCTTTCTGGCTCCAAGGCCAACTCTATCCACCATGATCAAATAATTTTTGAGTTCATGAACATGTACTATAGGCAGCTAGGTGGTGTAGTGGATTGAGTGATGGACCCAGAGTCAGGAAGACCGGAGTTCAAATTTGAACTCAAATACTTATTGGTTGTGTGATCCTGGGAAAGTCACTTAACCACTGCCTGCCTCAGTTTCCTCATCTGTAAAACAGGAATAATAATAGCGCTTACCTCCCTGCATTGTTGTAAGGATCAATGAAAAAATACTTGCAAAGTGCCTGGCAAATCTTTTTTTTTGAAGGGGGGGAAGGCAGGGCAATTGGGGTTAAGTGACTTGCCCAAGGTCACATAGCTAGTAAATCTCAAGTGTCTGAGGCCATATTTGAACTCAGGTCCTCCTGACTCCAGGGCCAGTGCTCTATTCACTTCACCACTTAGCTGCCCCTGGCAAATCTTAAAATACTATATTGATGCTGGCTATTAGTAGCATAAAAACATAATACTTATGGGTGCTGGCAAGATGAAAGATGTGACCATCTTTGTGTATAGCTGAGGTCAATAGATTATGAGAACTGAGTACGTTGAGGAAGTGGGAAGTTAGAGTATTTGAGAGAACAGCAATATGCACATTGAAGTCCCCTAGTGTGAGGCCAGGAGTTAGAGTAGAGAGAAAGTGAACCAGGCACTGAACTCATTGAGAAAGAAGGATAATAAAGAAGGTCCTGGCTCAGTAAGTATGAATGTGGGTCCATGCACACACACACATGTGTACGATGCCCACATGAGTACATGTGTTAATTGTGGCATTAGTGTATCCAGACAACAAGTATGCATTTATGAGTCTTGTGTGTCTCTGTGGGCACATGTGGGAATGGATGGATGGTTGTGTCTAGACCAGGGGTTCTTAATCTTTGTTGTAGCATGGCCCCCTTTGGCAATCTGATGAAGCCTATTAGACTCCTTAGAAAAATGTTTTTTAGGCATGTGAAATAAAATAAAATACAGGATTATAAAGGAAACCAATCACATTGAAATACAGTTATAAAAATATATTTTTTAAAAAGGGTCATGGACCTCAGGCTAAGAACTCCTGGCTGGGTCATTCAGTAGCATGAATGGAATTTAGCCCTACCCAATGATAGCCTCTGCCTGAGCCTTCTGGGGCTCTGAACTGACACCTGGGGCGAGGGGAAGGGACTGAGCATGTGTGATAAGCCCAAGTCCAAATCTGACCTTCTGTATAAGAAAGAGCCCTCCTCACTTCCCACCATGGTTCTACACCCTTTTCACAGTGAGAAAAGACATCAAGGTGTAGTATAGAGGACCCTGAACTAGGGAGACCTGGGTTCTAGTCCTGACTCTTCCTCTTCACCAACAGGATGGCTGTGGGTGAGTCATTTATTTAATCTCTCTGACCTGCTTCCTGATCTATGAATAGGGCGGTATAACACTTCTCTGCCCCACAGGTGAGCAAAGCACAGGATCAACCTTGAGACTAGGGCAAGGGAGGGGAAAGGACTGTGCAAAGGAGCCTTCCAGGCTGGTGATCCTTACCAGAGGTGCTGACATTCTCACGGGGGGTCAGGCTTAGTGGAAGGTGGCTCTGTGAAGGGTCCCAACTATAAAACGTGCCTGTTACTTGGTACCCTGGATAAGGGGAGAGGGAGATAGAAAAGGTACTGGCATACTCCAATGTGGTGAACCATCTTCCTTACCAGCTCCCTCCCTTTAGGGCTCAGAGGTCAGGACACTGCTGAGAAACAAGAGAATAGGGAATAGAAAGAGAGGGCAGAGTTAAAAGGTAAGGTGGGCAGAAGAGGATAGGAAGACCCAAGTTCGCAGAGGCCCCCTCCTTACCAGATTCAGCTTTTGGGCTGGTAAAGCAGGAGGCTGGGGAAACCTGATGGTAGCCCTTAGAAATCCTTTCCTTGCTAGTCTCCTCAGCAGCTGAGTCTGAGCCAGCCTAGGTAGTGGGAGAGAGGGCCTATGAGGTGGGAGGGCTTGAGGAGGCAGCTGAGACTAGAGTCTAGCCACTGGTTTCACCAGAGTGAGCTGGCCTTGCAGGATGAGACAGGGTCTCAGTGGGGAAAGAAGATGGGAGGAATCACTGCTAAGCAGAAGGGCCCAGCAACCAATCACATTATCACACACCAGCATTTAGTTCTTGGCAGATACAACTCAAGTGCTTTGGGGTCAGGACCATGGGCAGCACAACCCAAAGGGAGGGGGAATGAAATCAGATGTGGATAGGCTCTAAGAAGGGCGGCTTTCCAACTCTCAGTTCTCCAAGTTAGGAGGAGGATGGGGATGCGGGACTGGAAGGGTTAGGGCTTGGTAAGTATGGAGTGACGAGGAAGGTAAAGGAGACTTGAGTGTCAGGACGATAGGGCAGGGATAGAAGTAGATTGGGTGTCAGCACACTGACCTGGTCTGGCCTCTGGAGAGGCTCAGTTGATAGATCTTTGGGGGCTCTTAGAAGGCCCTTCTGCCCCTCATCCTCTGTAAGGAAAGCAAGTGCATTAGGTTCTAGTTAAAGGCCCTGGAAAAGCTCTCTTCTCCTCTGCTTCTAGTGGTCCCCAAAGCCCTCTAAAGCCCCTTACAGCAAGGCTCAGGATCTTTGATGACCCAAACACCAGAACTTGGATCTCTTGCTCCCCAAACCCACACTCTTGAATATGTGAGTACCCAGGTTGCGGGCTCCTTCAGAGATGATCTGGTAGACCTTGTAGGGTTCAGAGATGTCCAGTTGGCTCCGGTCAATCACTTCCTGGAAGTCTGTGCTCTTGTTGAGGGCACAACGCAGGCGGGTCTTCCAGACAGATGGGTCAGCTTTGTCTGTGCCTTCCTGGTATTTACCTTTGTAAATGGCCCAGGCCTGGGGGAAAGGAACAAGGCTCAGGTCTCAAACCTCTGAGCCCTGTGGAATTCTCTCTACCCTCCTGGGACTTAGTTCTGGGGATCCTGCTTACATGAGGAGACAAACTGAGGGCACCCTGGCCAGAAAGTTCTAATGAAGGATGTTGGGGGAGGAGACGGCAGGGCAAGGAATCCCTTGAGAAACCAACTCCCCCTTCAAGCTGCCTCGCTTCTAGGGGCCACTCAAGCTCCTAAGCAGGAACCTAGTCATCTGTGACTCTTCTCTCTTTCTCATTTCCTACCACCAGTCAGTTGCCAAGTCCTGTCGATTTCAGCTCAAGATTGTTTTTCCCATTCATCCCCTCCTTTCCATTCTCCCCACCAGAGTATTTTTCCTCTTCCCTGGACTTTAAAAGAGCTTTCTATCTGGTGTCTTCATCTTCAGTCTCTCCCTCTCCAATTCATCTTGCATATACTGCCTTAATCATCCAGTATATACACATAAATATTTAGGATGTGGAGTTGGAAGGGAGCTTATGAACCATCTTATAAAACGGCTTCATTTTACACGTGAGGAACCTGAAGCACAGACAGGTTAAGTGAATTGTCCAGGGTCACACAGCTAATAAGTAGCAAGGCATAGATTTAAATCTAGAAGGTAGGAAGGAAAGAAGGGAGGAGGGAGGGAAGGAAAGGGAGGAGGGAGGGAAAGAAAGAATGAGGGAAGGAAGAAAGGAAAGAGAGAAGGAAGGAGGAAGAGAAAGAAGGAAGGAAAAAAGGGAAGAGGGAAGGAAAAGAAGAGGGGGAAAGGAAGGAAAAGAGGGAAGGAAGGAGAGAGGGGGAGAGAGAGAGAGAGAGAGAGAGAGAGAGAGAGAGAGAGAGAGAGAGAAACTAAGCTTTAGTTCAAATAGAGATTATCTAGTGTCCCTGTGAAGACTTCCTTTACCAGATCTTTCCAGCAGAGGCTGGATGACCACTTGTCTGGGATGTTGCAGAGGCTCGACTGCCCTTTGAAGTTGCTTCTAATTCTGTGATTCTGCTTCTATCTACTTAACCCAATCTATCCTGTCCTTCAAAGCCCAATTCAAATCTTAGCTCCTCTACCAGGAAATCTTTGACTGTGACTTCTGATCTCAGAGCTTCCTCCCTCCTTAGTAAAATGAGGAGTTGGGATTAAATGGTCTCAAAAACCCTTTCTTGGGGGTGGCTAGGTGGCACAGTGAGTACAGCACCAGCCCTGGAGTCAGGAGGACCTGAGTTCAAATCCAGCCTCAGACACTTAACACAAAAACTAGCCTGGGCAAGTCACTTAACCCCAATTGTCCTCAAAAAAGGAAAAAAAAATAATAAAAAAAACACCCTTCTAGCTTGGTGCAGTGGAAACCTCACTGGCTTTGTTGTCAGATATGGATTCAAATCCCAGTTCTTCTGCTTAATGGTTTTTTGACCTTGAGCAAGTGATTTCACTTCTCTGCATTTCAATTTCCTCATCTGTCAGATGAGAGGGCTGCATTAGAGCCGATGTTTTCTGAGGTCTCCCCCTCCCAACTCTATATCTTAAGATCCATTACTGAGGCAGGAAGGAAAGGAGGAAACATTTAAGTGCCTACTATGTGACAGGCACTGTGCTAAGCATTTACAAATCTTATTTTATTTGGCTGTTACAACAGCCCTGGGAGGTCAGTGCTATTAAGACCCCCATTTTATAGTTGAGGAAACTGAGAGTTGAAAGAGGCTAAGTAGACATACAATACACAGTAATAAATGATTATAGTAACCTCGTATTTGACAAATGTAAAGATTTAAGCTTTTGGGATAAGAATTCATTATTTGGTAAAAATTGTTGGGAAAGCTGAAAAGCAGTCTGGCAGAAATTGGACATAGATCAATATCTTATACCATTTACCAAGATAAGATCGGAATAGATACATGACTTCGATATAAAAGGAGATATCATAAGAAAATTAGAAAGGGATGGCTAGGTGGTGTAGTGAATGGAGCACCGGCCCTGGAGTCAGGAGGACCTGAGTTCAAATCTGGCCCCAGGCACTTCAGACTTACTAGCTATTCGACCTTGGGCAAGTCACTTAACCCCAATTGCCCTGCTTCCCCCCTCCAAAAAGCAAAAGAAAGAAAGAAAATTAGAAGAATGTGGAACATATTACCTATCAGACTTATGAGTAGGGGAACAATTTATGAATAAATAAGAGATAGGGAGCATTGTAAGGTATAAAATGGATAATTTTGATTATATGAAATTTTAAAAAGTTTTTGTGCAAATAAAACCAATGTGGCCAAGATCAGATGAAAAGCAGAAAATTGGGGAGGGAATTTTACAGGTAGTTTCTCAGATAAAGGTCTCATATCTCATATAAAGAACTTTGTCAAATGTATAAGAATATGAATCATTCCCCAATTGAGAAAGGATATGAACCAGTAGTTTTTCAGTGAAGTAATCAAAACCATATATAGACATGAAAAATGCTCTATATTATTATTGATTAGAAAAGTGTAAATAAAAACAACTTTAAGATACCATTTTATACCTATTAGATTGGCTAAAATGATAGAAGAGGAAAGTAACAAATGTTGGAGATGTGGAAAAATTGGACACTAATTTACTGTTGGTGGAACTGTGAACTTATCTAACCATTTTGGAGAGCAATCTGGAATTATGCCCCAAGAGTTATAAAACTGTGTATACCCTTTGGCCCAGCAATACCATTATTTGGCCTGTTTCCCAAGATGATTAGGGGAAAAGGAAAAGAACTTATATGTTTGAAAATACTTATAGCAGCTCTTTGTGGTAGCAAAGAACTGGAAATTGAAGGCATGCCCATCAATTAGGGAATGGCTAAAAAACCGTGTAATATTGTGATGGAATACTTCTGTGCTATAAGAAATGATGAACTGGTTTATTTTAGAAAAACATGGAAGGATTTACATGAAATAATGAAGAGTGAAATAAGCAGAACCAAGAGAACACTGTATACAATAACAGCAATATTCTTCTAAGAACAATTCCGAATGTCTAAGTCATTTTGAGTGTTATAAATACTTAAATCAACTAAAAAAAACCCACATAGACCTATGAAGGAAGATATTATTTACTTCCAGAGAAGGAACTGATAAATAGAAGTATGCATAGTTATTTGCATGTTATTTTGCATATGTATATACATATTTGTGTTTAATGGTAACCTCTTGGGTGGGTTGAGGAGAGAAGGAGAAAAAAAATGCACGCCAGAGAACAAAAGAAAACTTAGAAGGAAGCACTGAAAAGCAGGGTAGTTTTGAAAATGACACGTAGAACTTATTACATAGCTGGTTTAAAAAAAAAACAATGTGAACTGGAAAGTCATGGTTTTATATTGAATCCTCTATGTTGTGTTGTGTACATGGAAAAATTCTTTTATTTTGTCTTTAGGCATTTAAGTTTAAAATGAGTAATAATTTTTTTTGTTTGTTTATTAAGCAATTGGGGTTAAGTAACTTGCTCAAGGTTATACGACTAGTCATTATTTATGCGTGGGTGCTCATTTTCTGAGGTCGGATCTGATCTCGGGTCATCCCAACTCCGAGGCCGGCGCTCTTACTCACTGCGCCACCTAGCCGCCCCTTTAGGGCAATTGGGGTTAAGTAACTTGCCCAAGGTTACACGGCTAGGTTTTTGTTTGTGCGGATTAAGTGTCGGAGGCTGGCTCCGAACTCAGGTCCTTCTGATTCCAGGGCCGGCGCTCTATTCACTGCGCCACCTAGCCGCCCCTAATTTTTTAACAACAGAAAGAAAATAAGTGACTTGCTCATGCTCACACAGCCAGTGTCTGAGTCTAGATTTGAATTCCAGTCCACTATACCACCTGGCTGCCACTGAGGACATTTGGTCCGAATCATATTAATCCCTCCTCTACCCTGCAGGACCTAATGCTCTCAGGGTCTGTACCATATGACTTGTTTCCACGTTGTTCTATCTGTACCCCACTTTCCTGAGTAAATGATGCCTCTCCAACTCAACTGAGGCCTCCTAGGAGCAGGGGCCAGGTCTCTGATAGAGGTCTGGACTTGTCTGTCTGCAAGACTGGGAAGATCCCACCTTTGACATTCAATAATTGTGTAATCCCTGGTAACTTCTCTGACTCAATTTCCTCTTCTGTAAAATGGGTGACCAAATTGGACTAGATTGGCCTCTAAGGTATCTCCCAGTTCTAAAATTATGAACCTATAATCCTCCAATAGACAAAGAACCCGTGAGCTAGAGGGGAGCCCAGAAATCATGCAGTCTAATCTAGTAGTTTGACAGAAGACGAAACTGAAACCCAGGACTGAGGTTCACACTGGAACTCGGGTCTCTCTCTCCTTGCCCCTGTCCCATCTTGTCCGCCGTCTAGACTAGACGGAACTTGACTAGAATGGAGCCCGAGTTCCACTAGAATGGTGCCTGCCCACCAGCCCTCGTCCCGCTTCTCCCCACATGGGTGACCCCACGGCGGGCCAAGCTGTCCTGACTCCACGGGTCCCGAGGCACCCCCTGGCGGCTGCTTAGCGTGGTTTCTTTACCCGAAAGAGCGCGGCGTCCTGCTGCTGCCTGTAGTCCTGCTTGGCCGCGTGCTTCCAGGGGATGCGGAACATTGTCTTCTCCCGGTTCTCCCAGCAGAGCCCGGGGTAGCAGCCGCTTTCAATTTGAGCCACCAGCCAGTCCCGCAGGCGCAAGGGGCCGCCTGGCTCTGCCATAGCCTTGCACTTCTCCAGAGGGCACCTCGGGATAAAGCGTCTTGGGAGGGAGCCTAAGCGCGGCACCCGGGACAGCTCCCGGCAGGACACTGGCGCCCCTGCGCTACTTTCTCATCGGCCGAGTGGTCTAGGTGGAAAGGAACAGAGTGCTGAGCGGGATTCAGAAATTAGACGGGAGAGGAAGGGCTGCCTAGTGTGTGGGGGGCTCGGAGGTTCTGCAGAGGAAACGAAAGCGAAAATCCCAGGGAGCTTTCACTTTCCCTTTCTGCCACGGGGTTTGTACACTGCCCCCCCCCCTTCCCTCCTTCTCTGTCCCTCCGATTTCCCTCTCTCTTCTACTCTCATCCTTCTCTTTCCTCCCTCTCTTCATCCCTTTATCACCTTTCCCTCTCTTCTACCCTTCCCTCTCTTCCTCTCCTCGCCTCCCCTTATCATTTCTCCCCTTGCCCCTTTTCCCTTCCTTCTCTTCCTCTCTACTCCATCTCTTTCCCTCCGTTTCTTTCTTTTTCTATCCCTCTTTCCTCCCTCTCTGATACCCAGGTCAGTAACAGTCTTCCTCCTTATCCATCAGGTAATACTTCTTTTTGCCCCTTTACACTAAAGGCAGCGATCATTGAATTTTTGGTATAGTGACCTCAGGACTTAGCACAGTGCCTGGCACATAGCAAGCACTTAATAAAGATTCATTGATTGATTCATTGCTCCTCTTTCATGAACTTATGTGGTACAGTTTATCAGATTTTGCCTCTTAATCCATTCCTGAACAGTGAACTTGGTGAGGGCTGGGATCACATTTTATCTAAACTTTGTCTTTACCATTGCTCTGCATACAGTAGGAGCTTAAATGTTTGTGCTTGTCACCCTTCTCTTCTTCCTTCTTCCTGTTCTCTCTTCCCTTCTCCTCCCTTCCCTTCTCCTTCTCTCTTCTCTCCTCCTCCTCCCTCCCCTCCTACTTTCCTGTTCTTTCCCTTCCTCCTGCTTCCTTTTTCTTTTCTTTCACCTCCCTGGGGGTGCCTTGTCCTTGGGGTCCCAGTAGCTTAAATGGAGACTGGCTGGTCCCCAGGGAGTCCTGTTGGGGGTAACTTCAAATCCCCGCCCCCATGACCTCTACCTCCACTTGAACCCAACTGTCAAGGGAATTTGGGACAGAAGAGGTTGGAGGCTCAAATGTGGGTGGCTCCCCTGGGTAAATCATATCTTCAGTTCCTTCCCTCTTCCTAGATAGAGGCTGGAAGAACATCCAGTTCGATCTTTTCATTTCCCACATGAGGAAACTGAAGCCCAGAGAAGGAAATGGGCACACTCAGGCCACACAGGGCATTCAGGAACTAGAATCCAGGTCTCTTGACTCCTAGCTCTACTTTTATCCACAAGGATCTCTGCACTCACTTTGTACACCACTCATGGGGCCCTTGGCACATCCTGCCTATTAGATCCAACCACCATCTTAGTTCTGTGCAAATAAGTTCTCTTTTTTGAGCTCCAGTTTCACCATCTGCAAAATGAAAGGGTCGACTAGGTATATATCTATAAATGCTATCCATTTTCCTTCTCCTGAACTGAAACCTAATAAAAATCTTGCATTGCAAATTAATTTTTCAGAATTTTCTTTCAATAAATTAAACAAATTAAAGTATCATAGGTAGGTCATTATACTAGGTAAGTACTAGGAGGTAAAAGATGAAAAATAACCCCAGTCCCTGCCCTCAAGGAGTGATAAAATTTAATAGGAAGGATAAGTTCCCAAATAATTGTGCTACAAGGGAGGGAGAATTGTGTTAGACAAATTTGAGTCAATGGGTTTTCACATAACTAGCCCCAAAGATCAGGCATTACTATATCCTTGTCATTTTGTAAATCTTCACCAGACTTTGTGATTAAAATTACAATTTCCTCATTCTGGCATTTAAATCTTTGTGCAGACTGGCTTCCTTCCCTTATAGCTTTCCAAATTTATTTTACATTATTATTTACATTATTCTTTTTCATGCTCTCATTGGGCCAGCCAAACCAGAAAACTTTCTTTTCCCCGAAACTGACATCATATTTCCTATCTCTGTGACATTCCCCCTATATCTGGAATCCCCCCTCCTCTCCTCTGCCTCTTTAAAATCTTTGTCTTCCTGATTAAGGCTCAGCTACTGCCAGCTCCCACAGATACCTTTCCTGTTCTCTTTCCCCTCTAGATCCTCAAATATGCATTTACTTGATTATCTGTTTATATATTGTGTCCCACCTCTCCACCCCACCATTTATGCAAGCTCTTGGAAAGCAGAGACCAGTTGTTTTTTATATTTGTATCTCACATGCCTTGTGTATATCTGGAGATTAAAAAAATGTTTGGGGAATTAAAAAGAGGTCTTTAGTGGAATGTCCCAGGGATTGGTTTGTATCCATGAGCTGGTTAAAGGCATAGATGTCCTGAAAGAGGTAGTTAATACATTAAGTCACAATGCAAAAGAATCTCCATAGGCTAGAATGAGAAGTTTCATCTAATTAGGTGAAACAATCAGGACAAACAAAATCAGTGTGTTATAGTGGATAGAATGCTGGACTTGGAGTTGAGAGACCTGAGTTTGCATTCAACAGCAGAGACAAGTGATTTAATAGTCTTGGTTTTCCCCATCTGTAAAATGGGGATAATTATACCTATAGTACCTACCTCACAGAAATCATGTATGCAGGGTGTCGAAAAATTCTTAGTGTGGCTTAAAACTAAGACCTTTGGTGCACCCTGTATAAACCTTTAAGTGCTATGTGTGTGTGTGTGTGTGTGTGTGTGTGTGTGTGTGTACATATATATGTATACACACATATATATATATATCATAATTACAACCATAATCATCAACATCACCACTGCCACCACCACCAGGTCTTACACCCTGCATGAGTTAGCAGCCAGAAAAGGAAATGCCTGTACAGAAGCCCAGTGTCCAGGGTCCACAACAAGGGAGCTGAGGACCTCTCCCACTGTCACCTGCCCTGTCACCAGTGCTTATCTGGAGCACTGCCTGCAGTCCTGAGCACTGATTTAGGAAGGACATTGGGCAGCAGAAATGTGTTCAGAGGAGGACAAGCAGGAGAGTGAGAGACCTGGAAGCCAGGCAACAGGAGAATTTGTTGAAGACATTGGTGTTATTTAGACTGGAGGAGGAAAGTCTTAGTGAGGGACGTGATAGCTGTAGAAGAACATGGTGTGGTGGAGATATTTGGATCAAGAAGGGGCTGGACATGGGGTCAGGAAGGTCTGTGTTGAAATCCTGCCACAGATATCTAATAGCAATATGACTGGTCGAGTCACATATGTGACCCCCACCCCATCCCCATCCTGCACTCCCTACTCCCTACCTTATTTTCTTCCTCTAAAAAAAAATGGAAATAGGGTTAGATTAGATGACTACCAACGCCCCATCCAGTTCTAAATCTATGATACAATAAAATAGAATTAGAGAATCTCAGAGCTGGAAATTATTTCAGAGTCCAAGCAGCCAGTTGGTGAAATGGATAGAGCACTGAGGCTAGAGACATGAAGGCCTGGGTTCAAATCCACCCTCAGATACTTACTAGCTCTGTGACCTTGGGCAAGTCACTCAACTTCTGTTTGCCTCAGTTTCCTCAACTGTAAAATGGAAATAATAACAGCACCTATCTCCCAGGGTTATTGTGAGGATCAAATGAGATATTTACAAAGCATTTAGCACAGTGCTTGACACATAGTAGGTCCTCCCTCTCTCTCTGTCTCTCTGTCTCTGTCTCTCCTCTCTCTCTCTCTCTCTCTCTCTCTCTCTCTCTCTCTCTCTCTGTCTCTTTCTCTGTCTCTGTCTCTCCTCTCTCTCTGTCTGTCTCTCTCTGTCTCTGTCTCTCCTCTCTCCTCTCTCTCTGTCTCTCCTCTCTCTGTCTGTCTCTTCTCTCTCTCTCTCTCTCTCTCTCTCTCTCTCTCTCTCTCCCTCTCTTTCTCTCTGTCTCTGTCTCTGTGTCTCTGTCTCTGTCTCGTTCTGTCTCTCTCTCCACCCTTCTCCACTTCTGGACTGCTCTGTTCTAAAGTTTTTCTGAACAAGTTTAAATCTATTTCTCTGTAACTTCTACCCACTGCTCCTGGTTCTATCCTCTGGGCTAAAACAAGGCTGATTTCCCCTTCATATAACATCCCTTCAAATATTTGACCACAACTATAATGATTCCCATTCAACTGACCTTTATGGAGCATGACCTCTAAGCTCTTCACCATTCTGGTCACTTTGCTCTGAGTGCTTTCAAGCTTAGGAATGTCTGTCCTGAAATGTGTCACCCAGAACCAAACACAAGGGTCCAGATGTGGTCAGACCAGAAGAGTCCTCTCCCCTCTTTAAATCTGGACACTATACTTCTTCTAATGCACTTTAAGAGCCCGTTAGCTTTTAAAATAATATCAGCAATGATGATTACTATAATAGCTAGCATTTATATAGTGCCTATTATGTGCTAGGCACTATGCTATTGGTTTGTTGTTCAATTGTATTTTTTAGTTGTATCCAAGTCTTTGTGACCCCATTTGGGGTTTTCTTGGCAGAGATACTAGAGTGGTTTGCCATTTCCTTCTCCAGCTCATTTTATAGATGAGGAAACTGAGGCAAACAGGGTTAAATGACGTGCCCAGGGTCACACAGCCAGTAAGTTATCTGAGGTCAGATTTGAACTCAGAAAGATTCATCTTCCTGACTCCAGTCCCAGGACTCTATCCACCCTGGCACTTCCTTTTTGTCTGCTATAGCATATTGTTGACCAATATTGTTTGCATATCTTAAGTTTGAAATCTTAAGGTTTCTTTTTTTTTTTTTTCAGATAAACTGCTGTCTAGACATATCTCCCTCCATTTTGGATCTCTGAAATTGATATTCTCAAGTGTAAACCTTTATATTTATCTGTATTAAAGTTCATATTATAATTATTATTATTAGAACATCAAGCTCTTTTTGGATCTTGATTCTGTTATTCAATATATTAGGAATGCTTCCCAGCTTTTTGTTACCTAAAAATTAGAGATATGCCATCTGTGCCTTTATCAAGAACATTGATAAAAAAAAAAAACATTACACAGCACAGGGCCAACGCAGAACTGCTGGGCACTCCAATGGAGACCTTCCAAGCTGATATGAAACCATCAATAACCACTTTTTGCTTTGGATCATTTAACCTGTTCCAAATTCATAAACCTGCACTATTGTCTAGCCTACATATTTCTACCTTGTCCACAAAAAATAACATGACAAACTTTTTTTCAAATGCTTTGTTAATACTTAGTCTTGGGCCAATTATAGCATGTACAGGACCTGCCAGTTCCCTTAACTCTATCCAAAAAGGAAATTATGTTAGTGTGGTATAGTGGAAAGAACATGGATTTAGAGTAGGATTACATGGGTTCAGATTCTGCCACTTAGTAACTGAATGACCATGGGCAAGTCACATAACTTTTCCAAGGCTAAGTTTCTTTATGTCTAGAGTGAATGTCCAGATGTCTAAGATCCCTTCTTCCTCCAAATCTATGAATCCATTCTTGGGGAAGCCATACTGGCTCTTGATGATTACTGTTTGTTTTTTCTGTTGTTCACAAAGTGTCTCTTTAATAACACATGAGAGACTTTATTAAAGTAATATTATTATAGCATTTGTCTAACTCCCTGGCCCATAGTTTGTAGACTTCGCTTTTTTCCCTTTTAAACAAATATAAGGAAAATATATCATATCCTTCTTCAGTCCCGAAGGACCTCTCCTATTCTCTGCAGTCTTTAAGATGCCATAGGCAGTGGCTGTTTTTTTCAGGACCCTTGAACATAAGCTTGCTCTGTTTGGTTCTAATGGTCAGAACTAGGAGCAGTGGGTAAAAATTGCAGAGGGGACAATTTTGTATTCATGTAAGAAAGGACAGTCTAATAATTTGAGTTGGTCAAACAGCTATCCAATTCCAAAGGCAGAACTCAATTCCTCAGGAGAGAATGGGTTCCCCATCATTAGAGGACTTCAAGGTAAATCAATGACCTTTGCCTGTGGTGTAGAGGGAATCAAATATCACGATATATATAAAGTACTTTGCAAACCACTCTATAAATGTACTTTTGTTATTATCACTGCTTTAATGCCTCAATGGATCTGTGATCTCAACAATATGGGGACTTCCCTCAGTAGTGCAGGTCACAAACTGTCCATGCTCTTGTGTAAATCCTCATAGGACATTCATCTAGTGTACTAAAGGCACTTCACTTAACTAAGTCACTTGACAATTGGTAGATACCAATGGAGCTCAAAAATTGTTTACCAGTTATCTCTTTTTGCATTCTTAGATCACATCACACCATGGTCCAAATTAGTGCAGATAATGAATCCCCTGACCTGGTAACATGTATGCAAATTTGTGCTATTTGAGCTACAATTATGTAAAATATAGCCATTAGTTTCAACTTAACAGAATATGCAGTGCTAATTAGAATAATGTAACCACTTCATGGTTACTACCTATGTAGTTGATTCTGTTGAATCTTTCAAGAACTCTGTAAAGTTTTTGATATATGCATGAGAAGCACTTTGTTGGAGGAAAGCCTTTAAGGTAGCAACTTGGTCTGCTGGAGCAAATGTATTTTAGTAGTTAACAAAAAAAGCACAATGGGGTATTGTATGAATTGTTTGGTTAACAGTATGGCTGTAAAGATGTGGTTTGCAGCAGAATAACATTTATAAAAATCTGCCCATGCCCTTCTCATAACTTCAAGGATTTCCTTGACATACACATCGATTATTTGCATCAATATTTAGTAGGAAAAAAGATTTAGCAGAGATGAGAAAGTAGCCATAGTTGAATAGTTATTAATATTTTCTTGACTGCTTTTTGTGGTAGCAATATTTTTCCAAAGTACCCCCCCCCAAGCATTTTGATACTCTTCCTTCTTTCATATTCCAAGGGACTTAATCTCTCAGTGGCCTCAGAATTTTTGCCTACAACAAGGACCTCTATGTATACATAGTCTGGACCAACTAATTGGAATTTCCATCTTCATTTTGCTTAGTGCCTTTTCTATGTCTTCCTAAAGCATATTGAGGTTTGTGATATCAGAATTCAATATGGCATTTCCACTGCAGTTGGAGAAAATACAAATATCATGGCAGATCTTTTCCCTTTTTCACTCGTTTGTTCTCTTTCCAGCTTCAGTCTTGCATTCGCTCAGGTTACTCTGGATTAATCGAGTTTCTTGCTAAGCTTTTTGTAAACTTATTTTTTCCCCTCTCATACTTCTTACTCTTTTATCAAAAAATATAGCTCATGATCTTCCGCTATCCTCCAATGTAAGATTTTACAAATGATGTTTTATATCACTAAACTCTTATTGTCATTGACTGCCATGCCTTCCCAGTAGGTAAGAAAGACACGCACTTGTTGACTGAAACAGTATTCAGACTGTTTTCATCTGGAAACTGGTTTATATTACTGAAACTTTAGGAAATGGTGACTTTTTTTATTCCACCCTTTTTATTTTTCATCAATAGCTTGTTTAAATGGAACAGGTTGGAACTCTTAAAATTGCAAACCATACCTCTTCGTTTTTATTCTTTTTTTTTAACCTGGTATTCATTTAGATTGTTGCTCTAACAATTTGATGATCTAATTGTACCCAGGCAGCTGATTCAGAAATTGGTAAGCAGTCATTTCCTGACTTTTCATTTACTTTTTTTCCATATGTCATTTGATGTTCAATATGAAAAGAATGTCCTCTCTTCCTAAGACTCATGATACATTTTATGTGGTCTCTGTGTCTTGGAGCTCTATCATTTTTCACTCCTGAGCCATAGAGCCAACATATTTTTTACCATACCTCCCATGCCTGCCTTTTCACTGAAGTACATGTTGATATATAACCTATATAAAATTGCTTGTCTTCTCAATAAGGGGATGTAAGGGTTATGGGATTTAAAGATCTTTCATGCCCCAATGGACTTGCTGACATAGCAGAAGGGGGCGGGGCAAGAGGAAGAGGAAAAAAAAAAGCTAGAGTTCCATTGGGGACTGTTGGGGACTGTTGGTGGCCGCGGCAACAGCAGCAGCAATAACGGCCGAGGTAGAGGTGGAGGCGCAAACCCCTTTTTGAGCCAGCCAGAATTTCTGCTAAGGACTCTTGTTGGGGACTGCCGGGGACTGGAATTGCGGGGGGCTGGAGCTGTTGTGAGCACGCTTCCTGGACGATGAGCAGTTGCTGTGAGTGGGGAGAGAAGGACCTTTGCCTGAAGTAGCCTGTTCTGTTTTGAAGGCTTAAGAATGTGGTTGGTTACTACATTAACTACTTGTGCCAATTTCATAACTACTCTGATGGCTTTGACTTTCTGGTTTTGGGACTCAGTTATTTGGTATTTTAATAAATGTTCTGGCTTTATCCCTCATATAGAGAGCCTGATATATTTTGTGATTAATAACCACATAAGCCTATTTATAATTGCCATAGGCATAGTGAATATTGCATTGTTAATACAGGGGAGAGGGAGAAAGAATTTGAAACTCAACATTTAAAAGAACAAATGTTAAAAATCATTTTTATATGTAATTAGAAAAAAATAAAAATAAAGTACATATTGATTTAATCTAGAGGTTCTTAATCAATTATTTTATTTTATTTTATTGCTTTTTGGAGGGGGGAGATCAGGGCAATTGGGATTAAGTGACTTGCCCAAGGTCACACAGCTAGTAAGTGTTAAGTGTCTGGGGCCAGATTTGAACTCAGGTCCTCCTAACTCCAGGGCCCGTGCTCTATTCACTGTGCCACCTAGCCGCCCCTTAATCAAGTTTATATAATTTATATAATTTTTCTACCTTCTTATCCTCTGCAATAAATGTTGGCTCATAAACCAGAAGGTATTGTGGTATAATAAATAATGCCCATGTGTTATTGGAGTAAAGTTTTGCTTCTGACACATACTGACTAGGTGGTCCTGGATGAGTCACTTCTCAGTGTCCCAACTACCTCTCTATTATAGATTACAGAACAGTTGCTGATTTGTATTAGGAACCTCCCTCATGTGGGATTCTCTACTCTGATAAAAATCATACATTTGAACACAAACAACCTCCCCCTCCCCAACCTACCTTTCATTACCCTCTTGACCTTGTTCCTAACTTTTTTCTGGACTTCAAAATCATGCTCCATCTATGCCAACTCATTCTGAGTTCATTCTGATATATGTCTCTGCAAAGTCTGCCTCACTTCTCCAGTAGGTGAATTCCTCCTAAAGTCTCCATTTTGCAGAGTTGCCCAACAAATCCTTTGGGCCTTGTTCCTGACTTTCTGGACTTCAAAAACACTGTGCCCCCTACACTGGATTCCTTAGTTTTCAGCCCTTTCTCCTTCTCCACCTTCTACTCCATACCACTTTTGTGGGCTTTCTTACCCTATTAGAACATAAGCTTTTGGAGGGCAGGGATGGTCTTTCTTTCTGCTTGAATTTATATCACTGGTGCTTAGCACACTTCTTGGTACATTGAAAGTGCTTAATAAATTTACATAAAACAACTCTGCAAACTTTCAAGTATTACATGTCGGTTGTTATTTTAAACCGTAGTTAGCCTTTTCCTTTTCCCTCAACCTTCTCCTCTTTGTAACTTACCTCTTACTACTGAGGTCACCACCAGAGCTTGCCTTTTTTTTTTTAACCTCCATAACCTCTTTCTCTTTTCTCCACTCACATAGTCACTACTTTTGAAAAGGTTCTTTTCTCGTCTTGCCAGGACAGTTGCAATTGCCTTTTAACTAGAATGTCTCTCTGCTTCAAGGGTCCCTCTACTCCAACCCATTCTCCAAACCACCAATTTTCCTAAAGTGCATGTCTGACCATATCACCCGATAAACTTGGGTGACTTGCTGCCACCTTAATGATTAAAGTTCTTCATTTGGCATCTAAAGCCCTTCACAACCTGGCCCCTTCCTAGTTTTCTGGTCTTACTCCATCCCAGCACTGTACAATCTAATTGCAATGGACTCCTTGCTGTCCCTCATACATTACACTCTATCTCCTGACTCTGTGGCCTTTCTCTGGCTGTTCTCTGTCCTCACCTCTGTCTCCTGGCTTACCTCAAGACTCAGATCAAAGCTCACCTTCTCAACTCAGCCTTTCCCTCTTCCCCCTTCTGCTAGCCCCTTCCTCCTGAGATCATTTGCTATTGATACTGTACATCTCTTATACATGCAGTCATTTATATGTTGTCTTCCCCTTTAGAATTCAAACTCCTTGAGAGCAAAGACTGGTTTTTTCCCTTCTCTGTATCCCCAGAACTTAATACAGTGTCTGGTACACAGAAGGTACTTAATAAATGCTTATTGACTGACTACATAGATGTTCACTAGGAGCATTATGTAAAATGACCCAATATCCCATGAAAGAATCTCATAACGAGCTGCAGCTGAACAATCAAATCACCTCCTGCATTTGCCTCAAATTGAGCCATGCCTTCTTCTTGTCTTCTGGCTCCCTTTAGTGTGAGGACGTCAGAACCAGAACGTGCTCTTCTTGGTTCCCACACTGGAGAAGGATCTCCCATGGAAGGTATGATAGATGGTCTGAATGTGTGGGATTCCCAGCACCCTCTAACTTCTTTTCCATCCTTCTGCCCTTCTGGAAAGGGGTGAGGGTCCATGTAACATGGAAGGTCACTTTGCATTACATTGGATTCTTTGTTATGGATTTCCAGTGGCCAAGCAGCAGCTACTGCCTCTGAGTCTCCCTCTACCAAGCTGCTGTTAGTCCTTGGAAAAGAGCCTATAGCCAGGATCATCCTGGAAGGCTTTCTAGTATGGTAGAATGCACCAAGTCTTATGCTTCAGTGCCGTAGCATTGAGGAACCAAGGGCTACCTCTGTACCAATGCATAGTTCAGGTAAAGTTTAACTGAGATACCTTCTAGCTACCTTTCCAATATTAAATTCCTATAGATAAATGCAATGGAGAGATCTGGGCAAAGTGCTGTAAGAAGTTTGAGAGGGAGAGATCCCTTCCATCTGGAGCAGGGTAAGAGAGGTACCAGGGAAGTCTTCATGGAAGTGGTGGCACATGAGCTGGGGCTTGAAGGGAGAGACTCCAACAGACGGACGTAGATGTGTTGGTATGGAGGGGAGGGCATTTTAGGTATAGGGGATGGGAGAGAATGGGATAGGAGAGCAGTTTAGTTTGGCTAAAATATACTGGTAGATAAGGCTAGATGGGTAATTTGGAGCCAGATTATGGATGGTCTTGAATTACAGGATCACTTTATACATTACTCACTAGGTAAGAGGCCACCTCTCACCAAGGATAGTTTTAACTAGAGTGGGTCCAATCTCCCAGGTAGCTTATGATCTCTTGTGTGGTCAGGGACTATGTTTTATTTCCTCTATTCAACTGCCACAGCACAAAGCCCAGCTTGCACACAGATGCTCAGGGAATGTTGTTGAATGAATGTTGGGATTATTGTGGATGCCTCAGAAGTGCTCACTGGTTGGCACAGTGAAAAGGTTCTGGCTCTGGAGATAACTAGGTTTCAAATTCTGCTTGTGCTACATGCTGCCCAGCTTACTGACTATGCAGATGTGTACTATGTTCGTTACGTGAAATGACCCAACATCCCATGAAAGGATGTTTCATAACAAGCTGCAGCTGAACAATTAAATCACCTCCTGTGTTTGTCTCTCCAGAGGGAAACCAGGAGCCTCAAATTTAGCCATGACTTCTTGTCTTCTGGTTCCCTTTATTGTGAGGACATCAGAACCAGAATGTGTCACTTGTGTGACTCCTTGGTTTGCAGGGTAAAAAGTGGCTTTGGGCTAATGGTTTCTCAAATCTCCTTTGGCTCTAAATTGATGATCCTTTCCAATCCAGAAAGTGGAGAGAATCAGGTGTGTGTGTGGTGGGGGAGGGCCTCAATGGGAATCCAGAAACCAGGATTCTAGTTCCAGCTACCACTCTTTGTGACCTTGGGTGAGTCATTTTTCTACTGCTGGCTTCTCAATCTCCTTTGTAGGCATGGACACTTGACATCCTCTCCTATAATAGATAGGGAAATGTTTCTTTGCAAAATTATGAGTCTGAATGCCCAGAGAAGGAATTGTTACCTCCCTTATTCTTCAGTGGCTTTAAAAAGGCTACTTCCTTATGTCACCCATGGATTTTGTAACCATTGATGTTAGTCACTCTTGCCTTTGAGTCTTGGGGATGGTTCATCCTGGCTGCACCTTTGTGAGGGTCTGTAACTCCCCTTTCTGGGTCACCAAAATCAGTGATGGCTGAGAGATGGAGATTCATGTAGAAGTAGTTTCCTATATTAAGGACAGTTGCAGGGGGAGATAGAGTGGCTCAGAGCTGGCATAGCCTCCCCATTTGCCTCATCCTAAGAACCTGGGAAGAGTCTGACATAGTGTGTGTGTGTGTGTGTGTGTGTGTGTGTGTGTGTGTGTGTGTGTGTGTGTGGTGAATGAGCTAGTGAATCCTGGCAGGTCCAGTATGGGTCTTTCCTCTTGGGAAGTGGCCCAATGCCAAGGCTATAGGAGAACCCAAAGGCTACCTTATGTAAAGATGTGAAGAAGCTGGGGTAGATGTGGCCCTGGTCCCAAGCTACATGGAGGCTGGGAATTTCTGACAAAGGCCCTCCTTGTGACACCTAAAAGGGATTTCAAAGGTGATTTAAGGGGACAGAAAAGAGGTTGCCAAGGATGAGGAGTATGATAGATTTAAGTGTGAGGATGGGGAAACAGCAAAGGAGATGGCAGATGATCCAGGGGTATAGACTCATTGGGAGAATGGAGACTCAGTGACTGATACAGGGGCTCAATGAGAGGATAAAGTCTCATTGAGAGGATGGGGACTAGCTGAGAGGATGGTACTTCGTTGAGGAGATGGGGGCTCATGGAAGAACACAGATGACTCATTGAGGGTATAGGGACCTTAGGGAAGAAAACAGGGCCTGAGGGCGGAGATGGAGACTAAGTGAATGGATTGGGGAGAGGAGCTTAGGGGATGAGAAAAAAGATGGAAAGCTTAGTGAGAGGGAGGGGAGGGTCAGTGGATAAAAAAAAAAATCCTAACAATTAGAGCTATCCAAAAGTGGAATGGGGCTGTCAGGAAGTTGTGGATTTCCTCTCTCTACCCCAGTGAAAGTCTTCAGTCAAAGGCTGAATGACAACCTGTTGGGCAGAGGAGATTCTTGTTCAGATAAGGGCTGGACTATATGACCTCTGAGATGCTGTGATTCTGTGATGGAGGATGAAAGGCTCAGTGAGTGGGGATGTGAGCTTAGCAGGAGGGTGAGGACTCACTGGGGTTTGAGAAGGGAGATGAAGATTCAAAGAGGGAATGGGGCTTAGAGTAATGGAAGCTCTGTGAGAACATGGGCTTCTTGAGGGCTGGGGGATTCAGTGAGGGTAACAGTAGCTAACTAAAGACACTCAAAGAGCCATTTTCTAATAGACAGTTGGCCAAAGGATATGAAGTTCTCAAAAGAATTTCAAACTAATAAAAACCATACAAAAGATCACTCCAACTCACCAACAAGAGAAATGTAAACCAAAACAACTCTGAGATTTTATCCCATACCCAGGAAATTGCCAAAGATGACAAAAGACAGAAAGGGTCAATGTTGGAGGAACTGTGGGAGGTCAGGCACATTAATATACTATTGATGGAATTGTGCATTGGTCCAACCATTATGGAAAATGATTTACAATAATGTGAGAAAAGTCCCTAAATTCTTCATACCCTTTGACCCAGACATTCCATTACTTGGCATATACTCTAAGGAGTTTAAGAAAGAAAGGCCCCATGTATGCCAGAAAATTTAAAGCAGCATTTTTTGTGGTATAAAAAAACCAAACTAATAATAAATGTGTGTCCATTGGGGAAGGGATAAACAAATTGTGGTACATGTGTATAACGTAACAGATATTATTTCATGGTAAGAAATAACCAAAATTAGGAATTCAGAGAACATAGGATGACTTATATGAAGTGATGCAGAAAGAACAGGAAAATAATATATACAATGACTATACCCATGTAAACAAACAAACAAAAATCCATTAAAATGAAGTCCAATTCTATGTAATTGTAATGACCAATCTTGGCCCTGAGACTAGATGAGGAAGCACCTCCCTCTTTCCTGTAGAGATACAAGGGACAATCAAGGAAGAATGTTGCATACACTGCCAGACAAGGTCATTGAATTGGTTTGGTTTGTTGAACTGTTTTTCTTTTTCATAAGAGAGAGCACATTTAATGATGACAAGGTAGGAAGGAATGGAGGATATCCCATAATGACTGTGATGTCAAAAAGCATTAACTAACATTATTTTTTTTTAAATAAAAATAAAGAGTTTGGTGAAATGATAAAGTTTTTGAGTGGGTGAAAGGATATGACTAAGGATGAGGTTCAGTGAGGGTGATTGCTCAGGGGAATGAGAACTGTGAGGGTATTTGGGGCTCACTAATCAGGAACTGGACTAATTTCAGTGTTTTGAGTGGTGTTTGGGAATCCTAGGTGACTCTGAGGCATGATCTGGGGCCCCACTAGTTGCTAGCTCGGTCTTGGTTGTAGGAAATGCTCTCCCCAAAAAAATCTAATTTGTTTATGCATTGCTTTTCTTTCCTCAAGGATCCCAGTCTCCACCTGAGGTGGTAATTTAAAAGAAGTTGGGAGACCAGACTGGTGTTCCTAGGAGTCTCTCAGGGCTCTAAATTTGAAGTCAGAAAAAGGTTTCAATTTGGCTCTGGTTCTAACTTTGGATAAGCCCCTTCCTTTTTCTGGCCTCAGTTTCCCCTTCTGTGAAATGAGGCAGTGTAGTATAGTGGTAAGAGTGTCAGACTTGCAGGTAAGGCGAGTGTTCAACTTTCACTTCTGACATTTGACTATACGTGAATCACATAAACTCTCTCAGACTATTTTCTCATCTATAAAATGGGGATAACAATACCTATAGTACTAAGAGAAAGTTCCTCATTGGCTGCCAGTACATTCTCAGTCTGTTTTTAATCTTCTCCCCTCCTTGTACCCCCCATTTTCAGTCTCTCTAGCTCTGCTCATTCTCCTTGGTTCTCCTGGGCCCACAGACCAAAGCCACCCTGGTCCACTTTCCCCCAGGGATGCAGCCTCTGGGCTCTGAATCTGGAGTCAGGGGCTGCATTAGACTTTGCCCCTGTCACTTACTATCTTGGACAATTCTCTTTACTTCTCTGGGCGTCAGGTTCCCTATCCATAAAATGAAAAGGCGGGACTGGATGTTCTTATCTCCAAGGTCCTATCAAGCTCCAAATCCTAGCAGCTCCTTTCCTCAGTAAGGCAGGGACTCAGTCAATCCAGGCAGACTGGGTCTCCCCAGAAGCTAAGGCACCAGTTACTGCAGCAGGGCCTCATCAGACCAGACACAGAGACAGACGCAGACAGGAGACAGACTCACAGACACCAGACCCAGACGTGTGGGACCCAGGGAATCAGGTGACATGGCCCAGAAGCTCAGATCTGGGACCATCTTTTATGGGGTGAGGGAGACTAGGACCTTCCTTTGGACCCTATGGTACTTAGGGGCCAGAGGCAACCAACAGAGACGTGGAGACAGGAGGGAGACAAGAGACAGGGGAGAGACACAAATAGGTGGGAAGTAGAAACCATCAGCAGGAACAGGCATAGCCAGTTGAAGCCCAGGAATGGTCTGTTCTTCGGGGCAGGCAAGGGTATCTGCACCAGCCCAAACCCCAAGCTGCTCCCAGCTGAGTGTCTCTGCTGTAGCCTGCTCTTGTCCATCCTTCCAGATCTCTGCCTTGATGCTCTCGGGTCCTAAGCCTGACTCCCACCCAACTCGACTTTGTAAATAAGGGCTTGGACGACTTAGAGCCATCACTTTCCCCCTTTCCGGGACAGACACCTGGGGATGCAGGAGAACGTCTGCTTGACTCGGGCCAGAAGAGGAAGAGGCCTTCGGACCTCTCGAGGGGCTCGGGGCACCAGTCTCTGCAGGGTGCCCTCAGCACTGCCCGAGGGGGATGCCTCCCGACAGCGCTTACACAGCGGTAGCAAGGCCCGGATCTCCTCTTCATCATTGAACGGGCTTTCTCCATACTTCTCCTCTAGTTGCCTGCGAAGCTGTGGGCCCAGAGGGTGAGGTGGGGGGGGGGGGTTAGGGCAGAGTGTCCATGGGAGATGGGGAAAGCATTTGAGAAATCAAAGACAGGGACAAAATCAAGACAGCCCAGTCCTTCCTCCCCCAACCCTGAAGGCATGTCTAGTCTCAGCTGCAAAGGTCAGGGTAGTCTCACCCAGGAAGCTTAGCCATTAGGCTGAAGCTTGGGGTCAGGGAGGCAAAGAGGGAGAGACAAGCTGCAAGATAAGAGTGCCTCTAAATTCTCTTCCAGAAGCCATGGACTTGTGGCTCAAGCCCTCAATGGGGCAGGCTGTCCCCCACACCCAAGAGGGACAATTCTCCCCTCTGACAGTGGCATAGCCCACATTAGGCCAAGGTACTATGGGAAATGTCTGGAAGTTAGGGTTAGAGGGGAAGCTATTCCTGATGGGCTCTGTGGACCCTGGCTTCACACTGACTGTTGCCCTCTTCCCCTCCCTTGGAAGCCATTCTGAATAGGGCAGAGATGGAGCACCTGATGGGCCCCACACAGAAGCACCTCTTAGCAGACCTCTGGCCCTATAGCAAGTAAAGCAGGAGGTTTCTCACCAGTCTCCTGGGAGAGAGGGGACCTGTCTGACCTCAGCCTTGTAGATACACCAGGCCACATAGCACTTCATTTGCCAAGGCACAGGGAGGCTTGTGGCCCCTCTCCCATGAGGATAGACCCTGACTTTGTGCTCCAGGATAGCACAATGGGTAGGGAGCTTAATGACTGGATTTGATTTACCCAAATTATGAAGTTAGTAGATTGTGATCAAATGAGAGAATATTTGTGAAAACACTCATCCCAGTTCCCAGCACACAGCAGATGATATAAATGCTTATTTTCTTCCCCGATACCTTCCCCACTCCCTGGGGGCCTCAAATTGGTGCCTGGTGCTTGGAACCTCCCTCCTTTTCCTTGTCCAAGCTGCTCTCAGGAGGGCAGCTTCCTCTCTTCCCACCCCTGTAGAATGGGCCACACAGCCTCCCCCATTACCTTCCGGGCACTGCCCCATCCATATTCCTCCAGCTGCTGCTTGAAGCCTGGGTTGGGATTGGCGATGGGACGGACCGCTTTTACTGCTTCCAGAACCTCTCGCCAGCCCAGTCCTGTCACCGTCATCACATAGGCTGTCACAATGGTGGCACTTCGGGAGATGCCCGCAAAGCTGAGGATGCCCAACATTTTTGTTACTGGCATTGCAGCCTAGGCAACTAGGCCCAGCCCCACTGTGGCTCTTCTCCTTGCCTGACCCCCTAATGGCCACTGAAGGTAGGGTGGGGAGGGGTCGGTAAGCCTGGCATCATATAGCAGGGACAGGGGTCTCTGCAGCTCACAAATGATAGAACTCATGATCACAAAGCCCAGGGAATCCATTCTCTTATGCTCTCCACTTCTCCTCTATGGCATTCTAGCCTGCCCTCTCTATATGACAGGAAGTCTTTCTGGATGGGCTTCAGCCTGGGGATTTTCTCCTTGTTCCCAGGAGCTAGAGAAGCTGAGTTGCTCCAGCTCCCTGGGCCCTGGGCCCCTCATCCAGAACTATGGCTTAGTGGAAAGGACACAGGAATGGGAGCCATGAAATCTGAGTTCTGCTAGTAGCTTTCTGTGTGACTACGAGCCACTTCCCCTTCCTCTGAGTCTCAGTTTTCCCATCTATAAGGTGGGAGAAGTTTGACCAGATCTACATAGATCCCCTCCAGCTCTGTGCTAAGTAAGCCCCTTTCCAGTTCTGACGTTCTATGACTGCATGATTCGGTGACTGCCCCATTAGGGCAAATCCCTGGGCCCTATCCACTGGTGCTCAGCACAGTCACTCTGTCAGCTCCCCAGGGCCCACAGTTGAGGTAAAAGGAATTAGAGGTAGAGCAGGGCTAGAGCTCAGTAAAGTGGTGAAGTTGGGAACATTTCTCTTCTGTGTTTCTGGCCTATATTTACAATATTTCTCTCCTCCTTAAAGGCACCTTGCATGCTCCCTCATGCTCCCTCAGGCTGACTCTCTCCTGGCAGGACCCTCCTCCTCCTCCCCATCCTACAGTAAAATTTCCAAGTAGGGAGCCCCTGGGTGGTGGCAGGGGTAACTGCGTGGCTAGAAATCTAAGGGACAGATGAATCCCTCCTTAGACATATTCATGATGTTACTCTCAGCAAAGAAAACTGGGGTTTAAACAGAGGACTTTTCCAGGCAGAAGCTATATATTTTTCATTTCACAGACAAGAGAGCCAGGCATTGGAAAGGAAAAGTGACTTCCCAAGATCACATAATGAATCAGTAGCAGACCTAGGATTGGAACCTGGGGTCCTCCTAATTTCCAGCCCAGTGCTATTTCCATACTGTTCTACTGTCCCCAAAGGGATGAGTCAGGAAGAATGGAATTCCAGGCACTTCAACAGATTCTTTTGGAAAGTATTTTCTGAACAAGGGGCAGGGAATGGAGGAGGGGAAGGGGAGGCACATCTTATTGAGCTAAAAATCCCACTTGGAACTCTGGTCCCTCCCTTTCCTAGGACCCTCATCCTGCAGTCCAAAGAGGTGGAGCCCCAGGCAGTGGCCAGGTTTCTGGGTTAGTGGGTGGCTCACCAGTGCACGAGGCAGGTCCCTCCACTGAGGCGACAGTAGTGGATAAAATTGATGCATTCTTTGAAGTGCTTCTTACTAGGGGAGAAAGAGACATTGGTGAAAGCCTAACAGGCAGAGGGAGGTGGAGCTCCTGAGTTCACTGCTCCAGTGCCTTGACCTGCCTGGGAGGCTCTGGTCCAGCTGCTTCTCTATTGTGGGTCTGGGTTTGCCACACACCCTTTTTCTTCCTCTAAGGCATCACTGGATAAGGTGCCTTGAGATTCTCAGGTAAGACAAATCAAACATTTCCAGAGCTGTAAGGGACCTTAGAATGTAAAATGTCAGAGCAGGGAAGAGCCCTGGAAGAGATGGACCATGGTGGGTGGAAAAGGCAACGGCCATACCAGGGAAATACACACAATGACTACAACCGGGTAATAAGTTGAATTAATAAGAAGCAGCCCCAAGACTGAATTCTGGGTAATGACAGTGACCAAGCTTAGTGCCCCAAGAGATGAGAAAATGCAGTTCCCTTCTTCCTCCCTTTGCACATTGCCTACCCTGTCACATTCAGGGATGTGTGATGATTAGTTAGGCTGACATGTTTTTTCTCCCTCTTAAAAAAAATTCTTTGCAATCAAAATTATCCATTTTGCATTTTATAATGCTCTCTAATTCTTGTTTGGTCCTAAAATCTTCCCCTCTCCACAGATCTGTCAGGTAAACTATTCCTTGCTTTCCCAAATTGCTTACAGTATCATCCTTTACACCTAGATCCTGCACCCATTTAGACTTTATTTTGGTATATGGTGTTAGATAGTGATCTATGCCCAGTTTCTGCCATACTGTATTCCAGTTTTCCCAGCAGTTTTTGTCAAATAGTGCATTCTTATCCCAAAAACTGGGGTCTTTGGGTTTATCGAACAGCATTTCTTTTCATTAATTCCCTTGATATTCTAGACCTTTTGTTTTTCCAAATAAATTTTGTTATTATTTTGTCTAACTCTACAAAGTAGTTTTTTGGTAAATTGATTGGAATGGCACTAAATATATAATTTAGTTTGGGTAAAATTGTCATTTGAATTGAAAAGCTTCTGCACAAACAAAGCCAATGTAACCAAGATCAAGAGGGAGTTGGGAAATTGGGAAAGAATTTTTACAACCTGTGTCTCTGATAAAGGACTCATTTCTAAAATTTATAGAGAATTGAGCCAAATCTATATGAATACAAGTCATTCCCCAATGGAGAAATGGTCAAAGGATATGAATAGGAAGTTTTCAGAGAAAGAAATTAAAGATATCTATAAGCATATGAAGAAATGCTCTAAATCACCTTTGATTAGAGAAATGCAAATCAAAACAACTCTGAGATACCACATCTCTCCAGTCAGATTGGCTAAGATGACAAAACAAGAAAGTGATAAATGCTGGAGAGGTTGTGGGCAAATTGGAACGCTAATACATTGCTGGTGGAGTTGTGAACTTATCCAACCATTCTGGAGAGCAATCTGGAATTATGCCCAAAGGATTATAAATAATTTCATACCCTTTGACCCAGCCATACCACTCCTAGGGTTATATCCCAAAGAGATCATAGTAGTGGGAGGAAGAACTATATGTACAAAAATATTTTTAGCAGCCCTTTTTGTGGTTGCAAAGAATTGGAAACTAAAGGAGTGCCCATCAATTGGGGAATGGCTAAACAAGTTGTGGTATATGAATGTAATGGAATATTATTGTGCTATAAGAAATGAGGAGGTGATGGATTTCACAATTACCTGGAGAGACTTATACAAACTGATGCTGAGCGAGAAGAGTAGAATCAGAAGAAATTTGCATACAATCACAGACATACCATATCTGTGACGACCAACTATGACAGACTGGACTCTTTTCAGCAATGCAGTGATATAAGTTAATCCCGAATGACTCAAGAAAGTGAGAAATGTGCCATCCAGAGATATAACTAGAAAGAACTGAGCCTGAATCCTGATGGAAGCAAACTAAATGATCTTGTTCTTCTCAAAAAAAAAAAAGAAAAAAAAATTCTTTGCCATGGAGGATAACTTTCTTCAAAGGGGAAGAAGGGATATATTTGTTGTGGTTGTTTGGAGAAAATTAGGGTTAAATGACTTGCCCAGGGTCACACAGCTAGTAAGTGTCTGAGGCCAGATATGAGATTTGAACTCAGGTCCCCCTGACTCCAGGGCTGGTATTCTGTTCACTGTGCCAGACAGCTTCCCCACAGAAGGGATAGATTTGGAAATAAAAGTGATATAGAAACAAAAGAGATCAGTAATTTATTTTTTAAATTAAAATGTACCTCAACTAGAACTATAGGACCTGGGTTTGGATCCTACCTCTGACATATTACCTGTGAGACCTCAGTCAAGTCACTTAAACTCAATTTCCCCACCTATAAAATAAGACTAGATGGTCCTTTAAGGTCTGCTCTATCTGTGAAATCTATGATCCTATGAATACAAAATATAAGAGCTGCAAGGGACCTTAGGATACAGAAAACAGAACATTGGATTTGTAAGGAACCTTCACAGACTGGTGTGGAAAGACAGCTGGACTAAGTTAGGTTTTTCAAGTTCAAGCCTTGGCTCTAACACTTACTAGTTATAGAAGCAAATCATTTTTACCTTGGTGGGAAAAGCACTCTGCAAACATTAAGTAACAATGGAGATATAAATTATGATTATGAAGACCCAGAAGACATTATAAGGATCGTCTAGGGCAGGGCTTCTTCACCCAAGTATCTGTGAACTTTTTAAAAAAAAAAACATATACATTTTGACAATTCGATTACAACATAACTGATTTCCTTTATGATCCTATGCATTTTATATTATGAATTTTAAAATACTATTCAGAATCAGGGTCCCTAGGTTTTATCAGTCTGACAAAGGGTTCCACAGTACCCAAAACATTAAGAATGCCTGATTTATTACTTCCCTATTTTACCCAGGAAGAAAAATGGAAAAGAGATGTTACACAAAATTAGTGGTACAGTTGAGATTAGGACCCAGAGTTCTGACAGCACTTTTTGTGGTAGCAAAAAACTGGAAACAAAGTAGGTGTCCATTGACTGAAGATTAGCTAAAAAGAACTATGGTATTCAAATCTGTCCCATTGTCTAGCTTAAGATGTAATAGGAAAAAAAGTAAGGGGTATGTTAAACTAAGTATAAAGATATGTCTATGCCTTGTCATCCCTCTAAGAAGTATTGGAAGGAGAGAGTCTCTGATTTAATTTAATTGGAAGGAGAGCCCTGCCACTGCCTGGGAAAATACTGGGCTGGTTAGCTCTTAAAAAAAATAGCTTGCTAGCTCTGCAGTCATCCCGGGACTGCAGCTGAGGAAGAATCTAGCCCCTGAGAGGGAACTTCTTAGTAGAGAAGGAGAGATTTTTCTCTTTTCTACACCTGACTTCCCATCAACCACATGCTTGGAAATGGGAGTGACTTTTCTCAGTTCAAAGAGTTGTGCAATAAAAGGCCCAAAACAGGTGTAGATGGAAGAAGAAGCTTCCCTCCCTCTACCCCACACAGGCTGCAGCCACAGAGCTACTCTCTCTTTAAAGACAAGATACCATTCCTGGCGGGGAGCACAACCACACACTGTCCAGATAGACATAGGCAGAGAGAGAATCAGGTAGAAAAACTTGAGGCAGGAAGAGTATTTGAGTGCTGGCAGCTACAGCAAAGACAGCAGACTACAAACAAAAGTGGGACCTAGCCTTGGCAACTAGGAGCTGAGTTTCTGAGCAGGGTGAACCCTGGGTACCCAGGTGAATGACCAACCTGAAGGGGAGCAGCATTGGGATTCCGTAAGAAAAAGAAAGGACAGGAGGGTGATAATGCCAGAGGGAGGAGTCCCCTTGGTCACACATATTATCTTTCTGTATCTCACTAACAGTGTATTTATAAGTGTATGCCCATTTCCTCCAAAGACTCTTGTGTGTATTTTCAGGAAAAAGTATCCCAGGCTTCTTGGGGTGGGATGGGGGAATGTCTTATAGTTACTGTCCTTACTATGCCATTTTAATCAATGCCTTTGCTTTTATTTGTGTCTGTTGGCTAATTTTTGAAGATAAGCTCACTGATGGGGGCCTATAATATAGTGTTAGAAGTGTGGACACAGATTATACCTTTGAACCTGAGAGTAGTAATAATTCTCTTTGAAGGTAGCCCAGAAGGGTCAATACACATATAACAGAATATTAGTATACCATAGGAAACAATGGCTATGAAGAATTCAGAGAAACATGGAAAAGCAAAACCAAAAAAACCAATATCCACAACGAATACAAAGGAAATGGAAAAGACAATAAAACTGAACTGTGTACAACTGTAATGACTAAACTTCGCCAGAGAGAAAAGACGAGATGAACCTCACTCCTCGATCTAAAGAGGTGTGGAATACTGTGTATACTTCAATCAAGGTTTCTGTGTTGGTTGGTTCTACTGAATTGTACTCTTCTTTATAGGAGTCAGGAAGGCTCATTGAGATCAAATCTGGCCTCAGACACTTACTAGCTGTGTGATCCTGGGCAAGTCACTTCACACTGTTTGCCTCAGTTTCCTCATCTGTAAAATGAGCTGAAGAAGGAATTGGTAAACCATTCTAGTCTCTTTGCCAAGAAAAGCCCAAATGAGGTCACAAAGAATTGGACAGGACTAAAAAGCAACTGAACAATAACTTTTTTTTTTTTTGCTTTTTGGAGGGGCAATTGAGGTTAAATGACTTGCTCAAGGTCACACTGCTAGTTTTTTGTGTTAAGTGTCTGAGGCCAGATTTGAACTCAGGTCCTCCTGATTCCAGGGCCAATGCTCTATTCACTGTGCCACCTAGCCACTCCTATAACAACTCTTCTTTATGCTACAAAGTTTATTGGGAGGGTCTAAGTGTGATATTAGGAAATAAATGTAATGTTAAAGCAAAAAGAATCAATAAAACTTAAAAAATAAATAAAATGAAGTTAGTTTAAGTGACCTTTTCCAGCTCTAAAAATCTGATGACGAAATATAATTTACTGAATAAATTATTCAATCATTCCCATGCCTTCTAAAATGTTTGGGGTCACCCTCTAGTGCTCCATGACATTTCACACTGGGTATCAGTACTTGATCTAAATGGAAGTCTACAGACTGCCCTGTAGTGGAGGGTCCTCATTAACCTTCCCCTCTGAGCCCCCTGCTCCTGCCTGCAATAACAGCCTTAGTATAATACTTACATAGGGACTTCAGGGGTGTCAGGCACGGGGATCCGAAGATACGTGATGTCCTAAAAGAAGAATATAAGCTCAGGAAGCCAAGAAATGGCAAAGGATCATCTTCTCGCTTCCCAGACCCAATGCCCAGTCCCACATTCATTTCTGAGTCCAATTCATTTCCCCTCTCTAGGCCTTAGTTTTGCAAACCCTAAGACTAGATGGTCTCTGATTCTCAGCTTTGATATTCTATGAATCAATGGAACTGAGCCCCAGAGAGGGGGAAATCACATAGTGAATTAGTTACAGAGCAAGGGCTTAAACCTGAGATCTCTTGACTTCCAGTCCTGAGCTCTGTGTAGGATACAACTGTGAGGACAAAAGAAAAGACATGGGAGTTAATGACCAGACAAAGCTAGGAGAGGTATGGCTTCTTGTGGGCCTCAAAGTTTTTGGCACTGAAAGTAACAAAGGCGACTTGATTTATCTCAAAATAAATCTCCCTGTGCCCTGACAACAGGACTTTCTGGCATTAAAAGTATGCACATTTATAAGAAGTCATATTAAAACATGGCCTTTTGCCTAAAAAAAAAAAATAGCTGTGTCCTAGGTAGCACACTGCCTTCTTTGGCCACCTCCAGTCCTAACTTTTTTGGGGGGCGGAGATCAGGTTGGAAACAAACCACATCAATAAATCAATCACTTCTTAGAGTTCTAAGGACCTAAGAGGCCAACTAGTTAATTTCTTTCCATTTATAGATGGAGGAGTTGAAGCCAGAATGTCAGACCTGGAATGGACCTTAGAACATAGAACACTGAACATCAGCTAGAAGGGACCTCAGAACCAAGGATATTAGAGCCTAAAAGGGAGCTTAGAACAAAGGACACAGAGTTTCAGAAATGTAAGGGCACTTAAGAACATAGAATGTTAGATTTAGCAGGTACCTTAGAGATCATTTACTCCTAACCCCCTTGTTTCACAGAAAAGAAACTAGGATTTAGACAAAAGCATTGACTTGTCCCAGTTAGGATGCAAGTCTGGTCTCTGATGGAGAGCTGTGTGTCCAGTCAAGTTCTTTAGCCTTTCTGTGTAGACTGTGGATGGAATTCCCACACTGGAAATTCTCCTCACTGATAAAATCTCAGGTCATGGACTTCCCCTCCTGACTCTACCTCAACCCAAATAATTCAAGTCTGGGGCTAGAACCTATGTCTCCTGACTCCCATTCTAAGCTTCTGCAACCAACTTCCCATTCTTGGATTTAGCCCGCCCCCACTGCCATCCCCCCCAGAAACTCCATGAAGTACTTCTCAGTAGGGCAACAATAGGCTCCCTTCACCCTTGCACTGAGCAGGATCCTAGGCTGGGGGCCACTCTGGCCACATTCTCAGGCAGAGCACTGGCTAGAGGACATGTTCCTGGGGTTGTGGAGCTCTAAGGAGAGCAATTGCCAATACCTGCAGCAAAGGTTGCGGAGACTCGTGGATGGAGATGATGTGCGTGATTTTATTCCTGCTCAGCTGGTCTGGGTCTTTGGCATCTGAGGGGGAGGAAAAAGCCAGTGCTGATCTGGTGGGTTTATTTATAGCCCTTAGAGCCTGGCTGAGCAGGCCGAGGGCCGCCTCCCCCCACCCCCACCCCCCCCCCCCGCCCCATTCCCTTGCACCCCTCCCTCCCTTTCTTTCTCTCTCCACCATAGGTCAAATCTGGAGCCTTGGTTATCAGTCCAGGGCTGTGTCTACTAGGCTTTAGATAAACTAATTCTTGCTAAGGTGTTAAAAGCTGACTGTGGTTTTAAGGGTCACTTTTCCCGGGAACACATTTGCATGTCAACCAAGAACGTCAATCCTTTACCTCAAAAAAGGAAGGAGGAAGCTAATGTGGGAATTTCAGGCACCTAGAGGCAGCAGTAGAAAAAGCACTGAATTTGGAGTCAGGAGGAACAGATGCCAGGCCTTGTTCTGCCAGACCTTCCCATGTGCCTTTAGCCAACTAGCCTCCCCCTCGGCAAATCAAGGAAGTTGGTTCAGAGCAGGGCTTCTTAGCCTTTTTTTTGTATTTTTTGTATTATGGGCCCCTTGGGCAGTCTGGTGAAATCTATGGACCCCTCACCCACATAAGGGACCTCTCCCTCTTCCCCATCAGTAAGAAGGATGCTTTTAAATATATAGGATTTCAAAGGAAACCAAAGGTTAATAAAAAATAAAATTTTTATATTTATATTTACGAATAACTTTTCCCCCAGTCAAGCTCATGGACCTCTAAAAATTTCTATCCACAGACAAATCCCTGGTTCTAGATGGTCAATAAAGTCCCTTCCAATAGTCTTGAATCTAAAAGTCCTTTTTAGCTCTTCCATTCTGTGTTCTTTGGTTTCTTCCAGCTTTGACAATCTCTATCTGGTATTCCAAGGTCCTTATTAGCTCTAATGTTCTGTGTTCTCTGAGATGACTCTCCTCATGGTTCTACAGTGGGGAGCTATTTTAGGGCAGCTGAGCATTCCAGAGAAGGAACAGGGACTTAGGAAAAGGCAAAAGGGAAGGAGATGGGTACTAGGCCTTTGGGGTTAAGGGGTAGGATGGGTTAGGATAAAGGGAAGGAGTTGGGAAAAGATTGAGAAGTCATAAGAAGGATAGAGCTCAGGGCAAAAGTGGGGTGCCTGAGGGGAAGGAATGGAAAGAGAAGGGATGGATTTCCTAAATCCCATCACCCTGGAGAAAGCAATTCATGGTGGAGGAAGAAGAATGCAGATGCCCTAAAGGTGGTTGCAAAGGATATGCAATTTATTGCCAAAAGTTCAGAAAGTCTCTCCTACTGTGTTGTAGGCACCTGTCAGATGATGTCAATTTGCTGGGTGTTTTTGCTTGTTTTTCTTTGTAACAATGAAGATGGAGAGAAGCTTCCAGGAATAATTGTGATGGAAAGAAAAAAGGCATCAATAAAACATTTTTTTTAAAGTCTGCTTTGCCTCACCCACATAAGGGACCTCTCCCTCTTCCCCATCAGTAAGCACTGAAAATTAATTCCATTTCCTGGGGTGTGTGATTATGTGTGGGTTTGTGAGTGCAAGTATGTGTGTGTGTGTGTGTGTGTGTGTGTGTGTGTGTGTGTGTGTGTGTGTGTGTGTGTGTGTGTGTGTGTGTGTGTGTGTGCGCGTGCTTCTGAAAGGTGGTAGGAGGAAGGTGGGAAGTTTCATAGTTCAATACTAGAACAGCCCATTGTCTCTCAAAAGAGCCAGGTGTGTGCTGGGTACAGCATGCAGATAAACTTAGCAGCTTGGGACAGGGCAAAAGCCCTTTGAGCTTCCAGCGGCCAGTGAAAGGGCCTGGACTGGGGACAGCTGGCCCAGACAGGATAAAAACTTTAATTTCCTGACCCTAGGTGCTGTATTGTTTCTCCTATACCGCACTGCCCTTCTCACTGTAACATGGGCAATTTGGCACTGGTCAACATTGGTCTCTACCCTGAAGAATAGGACTGTCTCTCTTCCCCACTGGTAACAGTAATAATTCATATCTCTATAATATTTTAAGACTTATGCAGTATAACCCTCCAACAACCTTGTGATAAAGGGAGGTCTTGTAAATATTATTATCCTTCTTGAAGTGATTGCAAGAGGCTATGCAGTAAGTTTTTAAAAAAGAGGTGGCCCATGGTGCTCCCCTGGGCATTGCATTCCCAGTGGCTGCCTCCTTTGTCCACTCCTAGGTCAGGCTCTGAACACATCCTGGATTGGGTCCAGAGTAGGGCAGGTTAGAAGCAGCATCAGCAGGCCAAGTCAGTTGCAGTAACATGATCCCTTTCCTCCCTTTCCTCTCAAGCACTTTAGGTTTTTAAAACTGGATCCCATCTGTTACCTTATTTTATTCTCCCAAGGAAAGGCAGAGACTTGCCCAAGGTCAGGCAGTCAATTAACAGTAGAAGCAGAAGTAGAACCCAGGTTCCTCCCATTCCTGAAGCCACACTGCTCCTAGGCAGAGTCCTGGGGCTCTGGCTCCTGCTGAGACCTTCTGAACCACCTCCATCACCAGGAAGAAGACCAACTAAACAAGTTGTCTTTCCAGACCCTAGGGTGATGGGTGTGCAGGATGCCTTCATGGACTAGCTGGTGTGGAGCTCTGTCGACTAATGACCTTGCTCTTGGGGACCTGCTATTTATTCCTTCCCCCTAGTGTCTTCTTTCTTCCTCCCCTACCTTGAGCTGTCTGTACTGAGGACGTTGAAAACACGGAATGTTAGTGCTAGAAGACATCATCGAATTTACCTCCCTTCCCCACCCCACCCCCATTTTACAAAGGAGGAAACTGAGGCCCAGAAAGATAGCAACTTGTCCAAGGTTGCCCAAGAACTAAATGGTAGAACTGGGATTCAAACGCAGGTACTCTGACTCCAAACGCAGTGCTTTTCCCATTATATACCACTGATCCTCATTTAATAGATAGGAAAACAGGTCTAGTGAAGGGAAATGTCTTATCCAAGGTGATACACTGAGTTAAACAGTGGCTCAATCAGGATTAGAATCCAGGTCTTTTATTCTCTTTGTATAAAAAAACGTATCCTTAGTCAAGGGGAAGAACTGCCCAATCTTAATTATCCTTCAGTTATTCTCCTCAGTTCTTTCTAAAGCCTCTGGGTGAATTTCAGAGCTATGGCCGTTCCCAGAGGCAGAGGAACTTGTGCTCCACTGAAAGAAACTGAGGCATAGAGCCGGTGGCCAAGGACTTCGGGTACAAATCCAGGCCTCTTAGTTGCAGGCTCTCCCTACTAGCCCTGGAAAGCAATGGGATGTTTGGAATGTTTTGCCTATCCAGGGGCTGGGTATAGGCTTGTATGGTGAGTGGCAGGGCTGGGGTCCGGCTGAGCACTGTTTGGACCCTGGGGGTTTGGGGGCAGGCACTGCTTACCAATGAAGTTGCCCAGATAGAGTCCAGGAAGAACCTGTAGGAGCACGGAAAGGAGGAAGGTCAGATTTGGGCCACAGTGGGGCTGCAGATGTGGTACCTTCTCCCCTCACCCAACCACTAGGCTGTCCACATGAATTGGAATGAAAGAGAGGTCTTCTGGCCTTGCTGTCCATGCTTCTCAAACCCTTGACGCTGCTGGGTTATTACAGGATCATAGAGTTTAGAGCTAGAGATTACACAATCCAAATACCCTCAACTTTGCAGGTGAGGAAACTGAGACCTAAAGAGTGGCAGTGATTCGTCTAAGGTCTAATAGAGTAGTAAGGGGCAGAATTGAGATGCAAACCCTGTTCCCTCTGCCATCAAATCCTCTTTCCATTAATTATACCAATACTGACATCAGAAACAGCCTGGTCTCTAAACATTCCCTAAGGCATGACTTGAGCCTTGCTGAAGATACACAGCTTCTCTCCATCTTCCCGACCCCTATGCCCCATCCCCACTCCTGTAACTGTCCACATGACACCTCTCCCATATCTGACCCACCCTTTTTTCTTTCTGAATGACTCAATCTGCATCCAGGGACTGAGGGGCTGGCCCAGATCAGGGAGGAGAATCCAAGAATCCTGATGGTCAGAGCTGAGTTCAGCACCCTGTTAGCCTGGGTAAGTATCTTTATGATCTTCCCTGAGTTAATAGGATACTGTGGTTCCAGGGGAAGTTTGGGGACAGGGAGTTTAGGACCCAGGATACTGATGAGAGATATGCTACACTCAAGGAAACACTAAAGTCCTGGCCCTGAGTTAGAAAGATCTCTGAAAGTCAGGTAGAGACAGGGACAGGGTCAGATCTTCAGGAAGAGAACAGAGACAGAAATATAGACGTAAAGTCATTGAGAAAAATAGAAAGGCTGACTCAGAAATGGAAAGAAGGACTGAGGACAAAGGGAGAAGTACATAGAGAGACAGAAATGGAAAAGGGACACAGACACTTGCAAAAGAAATTTGGAGACAGAGAAACAGATGGAGGGAGATACAGATAAGACAAAAACAAAAATACAGAGGATGCAAGGAAGCATATACGGAAAGAGATGGGGACAGAAAGGGATGGAGAGGAATAAAAAGAATATAGAGAAATTAGTATTGAAAAGGCCTTGAGTGATGGAGAGGGATGGAGAATAGGAGAGAAAGGCAGAAAGATGGAGAGAGGGAGGGAGAAGGTAACGATAGGATAAAGACAGAAATGTATAGAGGGACCCAGAGATGGAGGAAAGGAGGGAGAGACAGAGACAGGTAGATAGCCCAAAAGGGGAGGTGGTACACAGTGAGGATGAAATGGAATGGCAGAGATGAAGGACAGAACTGAAATGGGAGGGAAGGAGAGGGGCAGACTATATACAGAGCCAGTCCCTTCCGCAGTAGGTTGAACAGATTTGAGTCAATTAAGTCTCAGAAGAAATTCCTTTTGGGGCTGGGGGATGGTGGGATTAGCTAGTTGGGGGGAGGGGGGGTCTGCATTGAGGCTCAACCCAAACTCTATCCCCATTGAGTCCTTACCTTGTTCATGCCATTCCCCATGGTCCTTGTGGGCCAGCCGGCTGCCCCTGCCTCCAGCTCCCAATCAGGCTCCAGCCCGACAGGGCCCCTGGTTGCCTGGGGGGGGTCAGATCCAGGCGCAGGCGCGGGGCTCTTTCTCCTGGTCCAGCTCCGATGATCCAACCAGCTTTCAAAGGTGCTACTTCTCCCTGAGCTGGCCCCGGCAGCCTAGGGCTGGGAGACAATGGCAGAGCCGGAAGGCTCCACCTATTCCCTAATCATGTGCAGGCTGCTGGGCTGCTGACTGGAGGCCAGTCTAAGCTAAATGAACAAAAGCCTCAGTGTCCCTTACCCCCAAGGGCTGTCTTTTGTACCCCCACTAGGGACAAGGAGAGATTGTTTCAACCTTGCAGTGGGAGGCTGGCTCTCGCCTGGGCCCCACTGGCCATGCCCAGGGGACAGGAGCACCTTTGGGGGGAGGGCAAACCCTGGTAGGACTGTCACAAGCAGGCACCATGCATGGATCTGTGGGAAGCTAGACGTGTTGGGGGGGGGGGGGGAAGGAAAGACAGTTATTTCCAGGGACTAATTCTGGGGCTGGAGCCCTGTCATTGCTGTGGTTGAAGATACACAGCCTCTCCATACCTAGGGTGAGGGAAAGGGGATATTAAGAGAGGGGGAGAGAAATAGAATGAGAAGATATTTGACTTAAATTTCAGACTCATAGAATGTCGGAGCTGGAAGGGACCATTTTACAGACAGGGACAACAAGGCCCACTAAAGAGAAATAATTTATTCAAAGGCACACATTCAGTTGGGAATAGAGCCTCAATTAGAACCCGGGTCTCTCGACTTCTATACAAGGGCACTCTTTAGCTGAGGACGAAATCCCTATTCTGCTCATAGTCTACTTATGGGTGCAGACAGCCCAGGAATGTTTCACTTGATATAATCAGGGTCCATAGCACAATGCCTCACACACTGCAGTTGCTTAATACATGTTCTTTGAGTTGTGTTTTTCAGCACAGACAGTGACACCTCCGCAGAGGAGCCACCCCCCCCCCCCCCCGGCTCTTGGGTGGAGGCTGAGTGATGGAGATTCACTCAGAGACTCCAGAAAAGAGGGGTGGCTAGAAGTTACATCATCCTCGGGCGGGGATCGTCAGGATCGTTAAAAACAAGGATCCATACATGGCAGTACTGCGCTCAGATAAAGCAGAAGGAGCCTAGGGAGAGGTTTCCAGGACCTAGGAGGCAATGAATCCCGCCTCTGCCACTCACTTGCTGTGTGCCTTTGGGTAGATCGCTTTCCCTCTCTTGGTCTCCTTAATTAACCAGTCTCGTACCCTACAGAAAATAAATTTCGTCACCAGGTAAAGCGAAATGCTCAACACGCCTACGGCTGCTCAGCCGTGGGCAGGAAAGCGCCGTACAAACACGTGGAGAGCGCCGGAGAGTGTCTCCAGGGTGCGCACTGCGATAGGGCGTCTGCCCCGCCCCTGTCCTCGGCTCCGCCTATCGCGTTCAAGTTCAGTCCCCGATGGACGGGGCAGGGAGGTGGGAGGAGGGAGGGAGGAGGAAGCAGGCCAAAGCGTTGCTTCGGCAACGCGACGCACCGGGGGGAGAGGGACGCCGTGGTCGTTTTAAGGCAGGCGGGGGATTACCCCAGAAATCTAGGAGGCAATGCAATGTCCAAACCGAAGGTAAGAAAAGGCCGAGCCAGCAGCAGCGCTGTCATCCTCCCTGAGGAGGAAGACGAAGCTGCCAAAGGACCACGAACGCCAGCATCAGTCGTGGGTAGGGGACAGAGGAGAGAACTCCTCCAGAACTGCGCATGTTTCTGAATGCCCTGGTGAGGGAAGGGAAACGTAGGGGAAAAGACTACAGATCCCGGCATGCATTGGGCCGCTAAGGCTGTCCTGGGCGGTGGGGAGAGAAACATGTTCTCTTCTAGTGGCTGTGGGAGTGTCCTTCACCGAAAGGGGGCGGAACTTAGGCTGTTTTACTCCCAGGATTCCATCACTTTCTAGGAACCTTTTTGCCGTCTGTCCCCTTTGCATCCGGGCTGCCAAGTCTAAGACGTGCCTTGGATGCGGCCCGTGTCGTCAGGGTTCTAGGCCACGAGGAGAGATGGGGGTTAAGGGCTAAAGAGGTTGTCAGCTCCACCTCCTCGCGGGGTGGGAGGGGCTTACAGGACAGTCCTTGAACTTACCTCCTGTCTCCCTGATTGGTCGCGTTTTCAGTTCATGGGCTGTCCAAAGCCCGGGCCCAAGGTCTTGCAACGTAGACTTACAGTGTCAGACCTGGAAGGAGCCCTAAAGATTTGTTTAGTCTAATTCCTTGACTTATTTTTTTTAAATGTGTTCTTTTTAAAAAAAAAAGACATTTTGGGGCGGCTGGTGGCGCAGTGAGTAGAGCGTCGGCCCTGGAGTCAGAAGGACCTGAGTTTGGTACCGGCCTCAGACACAACGCACACAAACAAAAACCTAGCCGTGTGACCTTGGGCAAGTTACTTAACCCCAATAGCCCTCCGAAAAGCAAAAAAAAAAGACATTTTATTCATGCCTTTTGTTTTTACATCACAATAATTAATTTGCACTTTTCTGTAATATTAGTAATATTACTAGAACTGGGCAATTCAGTCAGTTCCTTTAGTACACAGTCCCACTTCCAAGTCCAAAACCCACCATGGGTTCCAGGTCTTAGGCACCCTGGCTTCAGGGATTCCATTCTAGACTGGCTTTCTTGTACCACCCCACCTGCAATGCGGCTCCAAGGGTACCATGGCGCAAACCAATACCCTGTCCAGGCCCATTTGAGCTGGAGGGATAAAAGAAAGCGAGCAAGGCAAGAATGGCCCTTCCCCTTCTTGCCAGTTTAAACCATGACATCTTAATTTGGGTGAACTAGGATCTTCACTCTCTGGACCGGGGTGGGAAACCTGCAGCCTTGAGACTACCTGTGACTATCTAGGTCCTTGGATTCTGCCTTTTGACTGAGTCCAAGTTTTATAGAACAAAAATAGTTTTTGTCAAATTGGGAGTTTTTTCACACAGTTAAAATGTTCTTGGCTCTCTCTGGCCACAACTTTTCAGTTTCCTTTGCTGGATCCATATACATAGCCCACCCCCTAAAACTGGGTGTTTATGTCTATCTATACACACATACATGTATATACATGTATAATGTGTAAACTCATTCTACATACGTGAGTATACCTATACATACATGTGTGCATATACACACATGCATACATGCATACATATATAATCCCCCGAGGCCCTGTCCTGAATTCTCTTTTCTTTCTACATCTCCTCTCTTGGTGATCTTACCTCCTTCCATGGATTCAGTGATCATGGGTATGGAGATGACATAAACAGCCTTAGTCTCTCCTGAGCCCCAGACACACATCACCACATCCAAAATAGAACTCATTACCTTTTTCCCCAAAACCTTCTTCCTACCTCCCCTATTTCTTATGATCATATCCATAGTCCTTCTGGTCACTTAAGTTTGTACATTAGGAGCCAGCTCTACCCTTCACTCTTGCCTCTCATGAACAGTTTGCCAAGTCCTGTCAGTCCTTCAGGTATCTTTCGAGCCCATGACCTCGTCCTTTCACATCACCTCCACCCCTTCTCCTACTCCAGGCCTCAAATCATTCTTTTCTTCATGAAATTCGCTACATAGCTCCCGAGGTGTTTATTCTAGAATGGCAGGTCTGTCCCATTCACTGTACATTGAGAAAGCTCCTGTGACTCCCTGTTGTCTCCAGGTTAAAACACAGCTCTTCACTCTCTGGCTTCAGCCTACCAGCACTATGCATTATTTGTTTTTATACCCAAACTGGCTTCTTGGATGTTCCCTCTTCCTCTCAGTGCCTTTCCCCCTGTCTGGAAAGCATTTCTTTCTCACTTCTAGTTTGTATAATTCCTAACTTCCTTTTAAAGTTTAGGTTAAGAGCCACCTCCTACTGAAGGCTTTTCCTGATTCCCTCTATTTCTAAGGCCTCCCCCACCTCCACCACACCTGCCCCAGTTACTTTGTATTTTATTTTGTATGTACTCTGCTTATTTGTGTATATGTTGTTTCACTGACAGAATGTAAGCTCCTTGATGATGGGAGGGGGGTCCTGTTTTGTTTTTATATCCACAGTACCTGGCACTCAGGATATATTTAATCAATGCTTATTAATTCTTTGGTTTGGTTCAGTCAACCCTGGGGCTTCTGTAACTTCTCCATTTTAAAGAGGGAGAAACTAAGGCACAGAGAGAGGAAGGGACTTGTCCCAGGTTTTGTAACTAGGTGATGATTTATGATCCAAGAACAAAATCGTCCCACATCTCTGCAGAGACAGAGACTAGCCTCACAAGTCCTCCTTTCCTATATCTGGTAACAGTCTAATCTTTGGTAGGATATGTGGGGCTCTTTCCTGCCCTGCCATACACCTGTAAGGAAAGGGTCTTCCTGCTGCCTTGTTCTCCTGTCTGGTGGAATTGTTGCTGATCTCCTGCTTCCTTTTTTTAAATTCCAGAATCAGTGTGCTAAGAGCCATGGTGCACCAAAGGTGAAAGAGCGGTGAGTGGCCTGGCTTTGGAGGAAGGAAAGAAGGAAAGGACTTTGGTTGTCTAGTTCCAAGGCCAGAAGCAATTATATAACACCTGGTTTCACCCATTTGTAAAGCAATTCCATTTCTGCCTTCTCACTTGATCCTCCCCACAACCTCTGGGAGGGTCAGCAGGGGCTTTGTGGCCCTTATTTTATAAATGAGAAGGTGAGGCTCAGAGTTGTTCACCCTGATGTATTCTGCCTGGCTAGAGAACTGGGTGACTAGAAGGGCAGAATAGGGTTTGATTTTGTAATTGTTCCAAAGTCATTCCAGCTGAACAGTGGTGGAAAGAACATTGGCAGTGGAGTGAGAGGACTGGGTTCAGATCCTGACTGTGCCCAAATCTCTCTGGGCCTCAGATTCCTCATTTGTAAAATGAAGGGGTCAGACAATCAGATGACCTTAAAGGGCATGTCTAGCTATAATTTTGTGATCTATAATACCTTCTATTTCCCTGAGTAGGGCCTCATTCTCCCCCATATGTAAAATGAAGGGATTGGGCAGGATGGCATAGAAGTTCCCTTTTAGCCCTGACAGCCTGGGGTTCTTAAGTGTGTGTGAGATAAGCTTTATTGTGCATTTGATTTGATTTGCAACACAAACCTCTTCCCTTCTCTCTTCATACTCCCTCCCTCCCCCATTGAGCCTAGTTGTTCCCTCCTAACTTTTAAAAATTTCAGAATCCTAAGACTCTGGTCTTGGGATTCCAAATTCTGAAGCTAGCCAAGGGAGTGGGAAGAAGGGTTGGAAAGGCTGTAGGGGGAGGCAATAGAAGGAAGGAGAGGCCCAGCAAAGAGACTTAGAGCCTTCTTTTCATATCCTTCTTCTGCCTCCCCAGACCTTCCCTTGGAAAGCCATTGACTTTCTGAAATTTTTGATGTGGGTCTGTCTCTTAGGGACCAGAAAGTATGTATCCGATTCAAGTGCACAGTCATGAATACTCTCACAGATGTCCTCCGACGAAGACCTGGATGGGTGGAAGTGAAGGAGTAAGGCAGCCCTTCCCTCACCTCTGCTCTGTTTCCTGCTGTCCTTTGGGTTCCTGTTTGTTCCCTTGGTTAAGGAAAGGAGGGGGTAGCTCTTGACCATTCACATGTTGGGAGTCACCATGAAGAAAGCAATCTGCTGGAAACATACTATGCTTAAGGGTCTTTTTGTCTCAGCCCCCAGTTTAGTGGGTGAACTGCTCAGGGTTGAAGACCTAGAGATACTGTAACCTCTTTTCTGAGTCACCAGTGGTTTTCTTTAGAGAGTGGAAAGGAAAAAGCCGGGAGCCTACTTCCCTACCAACACCTATTTCTGCTGCCCCTCTCCAAGCCAAAAGGGAATTGGGACAGGAAATCTTAGCCCTACCTGCATAGGGAGGCAGTAGGGACCCTCCAAGTTGTTTCTTTATACCTTGTGGAACTAACTCCTTTGAATTTAGTTCTGGGTGCTCACTCATCTGAGAACTCATTCATTTGTGAGACCTTTTTATTGAATTCTAGAATATTTTTCTTTTCTTATTTTCTCTTATAGTTGAGGAATGGGGGTCAAGGTTTCCTTTTCCAGCTAACTCTCCATCATCTGTACTAATGCAATGTTCTGAAGTACATAGTGAACTGGACTTGGAGTGAGAGGATCTGTGTTTGAATACAGGAAAAGTCAAGACCTAAATCCAGTTCCCTTGATTGCTTGTCCAGAGGGGTCTTTCTTTATTGCTCTTGACCTACAGGTGGGCCTTCTCTGGGCCTCAGACCCTACCCCCTCAGTAATCAGAGAGTAAGAAGGTGGAGACTTGGCTTTTCTCCACTCTTAATTATTGTGACTAGAGTTCTTCAGAGTCCCTTGGTGACCAAAACTCATGTACCCTACAGTGAGGGAGAATGGGATTTCTACTGGTGTGACGTCAGCTGGCTTCGGGAGAACTTCGACCACACCTATATGGATGAGCATGTCCGAATCAGCCACTTCCGAAATCACTATGAGGTGAAGCATTTGGGGGATAGAAGAGCCTGGAGAGGCTTAATGGGTACCCCATGAGAGAACCCAGGTCCCTCTTGAAGGATTAGACTTGTCCTTGTTTGGGGAAGTCTCCTCTTCCCAACTTGTTTGAGCTTCTAGACTATCCAGGCTGAAGGGAACTGTTTTCTCCAGGCAGCAATATAAATCCAGCATGGAGACTAGTAGCACAGGCCTTGACCTGGCCCATGACCACAGGGGTGGACATGGGAGGCTGGAGGTGAGGGGCATGGGGTGGATGCCAGGCTCCCAGGTAGGAGAGGGGACTGGCTGACCCCATTTCTATATGGTCCCTCAGCTAACAAGGAAGAACTACATGGTGAAGAACCTGAAACGCTTTCGGAAGCAGCTGGAGAGAGAAGTGGGCAAACTGGAAGCAGCTAAGTGTGACTTCTTCCCTAAGACCTTTGAATTGCCTTCTGATTATCATCTCTTTGTGGAGGAGTTTCGAAAAACTCCTGGTATCACCTGGATCATGAAACCAGTGAGTCCAAGAGATTCATCCCCCGGCCCCCCCACCCTGCCCCCTTACACACACACACACACACACACACACACACAGAGGCTGTGGTTCTAGGGCATTAGAGAAATCAGTCTGTGGGACTCAAAGATGATGAATGTGCCCCCTGTTCCTTTTCAGTTGATTTTCTTTGGAAGTCAGCAAGAGAACTGGGGAGAGCCCTAGGTTTGGAGGCAGAAGCCCTGGACTTGAAACAGGCTCTGCTGCTTAATACCTCTGTGACCTTGGACCCGTCATTTCTCTGGCCTCAGTGTACTCCTTTGTAAAATGAAGGTATAGGAACACATGATCACCAGGGTCCTTTCTAGCATTGCTAGTGTACACCTCCTGTTTGCCCAGCCCTGTTCTCAGCCCTGTGAGGGAGGCAAAGAGCAGAAGTCTCTCTTTGAGAGTTCCCAACCCCCCCGTGAATGGTTGAGGGTGGGTGGTGGCACAAGACAGTATGAAATAAAATGTCAGGCTGAGTAGGGAGAGTATATGGGATAAGAGGGAGAAGTGCTGGATTTGGATGTTTTAAAAGGCCAAGACGATTTCTGCTGATACTGTGTGATCTTGGGCAAGTTTCTTCCTCCTCCAGGCCTTAGTCTCCTATTCTGTAAAATGAAGAGACTGGGCCAAACAACCTCTAAAGTTCCTTCAACCTCCACCATTGTGTACCATTGTGTGGCATTATTGTTGCATGTCCTCTTTGCTGTTACCTTGGGCAGTTCCATTTTTGGGGAGTTCTTGAAGGGCACATACCAACTCAATCTATAGCTTATTCTTCCTGCCCTCTCTCATTCAGCACAAGAATGGCCGTTTCTAGGGTAACAGGGCAGCCAGGTGGCTCCATGGTGCACAGAGAGCTGCCCTGGAGCCAGGAAGACTCATGTTCCTGAGTTCAAATCCAGCCTCAGACACTTAATAGCTGTGTGACCCTGGGCAAGTCACTTAACACTGTTTGCCTCAGTTTCCCTATCTGTAAAAATGAGCTAGAGAAGGACACAAGCCACTCCAGTATCTCTGCCAACAAAACCCCAAGTGGGGTCACAGAGAGCCAAACACAGCTAAAAACAAATGAACACTACTAGGGTAATGAGGCATATCCTGACTACTGAACCCAGGGAGCAATCCTTGTTGGAAAAGTTCCCAGGATTCTGCTTTCTGAGAGATGATATGCTCCTTATACAGGGCAGTTGTGGGTTTTGATTAGGGACAAGGAGATTTCTGGGCTAGAGAAAGAGGGAGTCTGTAGAGAGAGACTGCAAAGGCTGCAGCAGGATCCTAGAGTCTTATAATGTTTATGAAACTTCCTCAGAGCAAGAAGTGACGGCCAGACTATGGAGAGAAGGCAGAACTAGGTCTGAGCAGAGGTTCAGGCTTCAAGTGGATGAAGCTGGCCTAGTTGAACTGTGCTGGAGACTTTTCAGTGCCCTCCTTACAGCAGAAAGTGAGTCTAGCCAGGGATTGTTTCTCAAGTCTTTCCCATCTTGGAAAGTGAGATTTTTTCCAACTTGGAAATAAGATCCTATTCTCTAGGCAAGGGTGGAGAACTTTTGACCTTGAGGCCACATGTAGCCCACTAGGTCCTCAAGTGGGGCCCTTTGACTGAATCCAAACTTCACAGAACAAATCCTTTTATTAAAGAGTAATAATAATTATATCATAATTAATATCATTATATATTATGTATAATTAATATTTTTATTAAGAGCCACAGGTTCCTCACCCCTGCCCTAGAGTGTATATATTTGTAGAGATTCTCTTCCCTTTTCCTTTTCTAATAGCTTCGTTCTTGATTAAATATTGTAATTTTAAAATGGATGTCCCTTCTCCGGTTTGCTAGCTTGGTTCAAGTAGAATTTAGTTAATTTTAGAGGTTCCCAGCTAAGCCTAGATGGGCAGTGGAATGAGTCTAGCATGAAACAGACTGTGGGCTACATTTATGGGGGTCTGATCTGGGATATTTGATGATATTCATTGAGTATTGGGTCAAGCATTAAAGGTACCTTCTGAAGACTTTTTTGAATCTAGGCTTCATTGATTTTTTCCCTTTTCATTTGTATTTAAATATGTTGTTCTTTTTGTTCTTTATGTTCTCAAGTATTTCTGCCTCCCCTACCCCCTTTGCCTTGTAATAAAGAATAAAAAAAGAAAGGCGAAAACACAAGTTCAGTAAAACTAACAATAACAACCTGATTTGACAATATCTGACAACATTTCCACACACAGTGATATGCTGGTAAACATTTTAACAATTGATTATCTAAAGGGAAAAAAGTATGCACAATAACACTTTTAACTTTAATCTGCAATTAACATTTTTCTGTCACTTCCTTAAGTCTAAAAATCAACAAAACAATAAATTAAGCCTGATTTCTAGCATTTGCCAATTTAATTTTTTTTTCCTTTTTGGAGGGCAATTGCAGTTAAGTGACTTGCCCAAGGTCACAAGGCTAGTCCTTGTGATAAGTGTCTGAGGCTGGATTTGAACTCAGATCCTCCTGATTCAAGGGCTGGTGCTCTATTCACTGTGCCACCTAGCCACCCCCATTTGCCAATTTTTGAGGTATAATTTCTCACATTGAAAATTTAACAAATAGTTCTCTCAAGCTTGTTGGAGCTGCAGCACACCCTTTGCGCCACAACCAGTGTACACCCCAACTCTACAAAGAAGATATTGCATTTTCTCATCTGTTCTCTGGGGCCAAACTTGATCAGTGTAACTAAATAGCATTCAGTTTTGTTTTATTGTTCTTTCTAGTTACATTATTGTAGTAATTGCGCATGTTATTTTTCTGGGTCTGCTTACTTCACTCTGTATCAATTCATAGAAATCTTCCCATGCTTCTTTGATTTCTTCATAGTCATTGTTTCTTATGGTGTAGTAATACTTCATTGCATTCATATATCACAATTTGTTTAATCATTCCCAAATCAATAGGCATCTACTTTGTTTCTAGTTTTTTGGTACCAAAATAAGTGCTGCTGTGAATATTTTGTTGTCTGTGAGACCTTTCTGGTTCTGAACTCTTTAGGGTATATGATTAGCAGTGGAATCTCTGGGTTAAAAGGTATGGACATGTTAGTCTCTTATTTGTAGCATAATGCCAAATTGTTTTCCAGAATTTTGGGATCAATTCACAGCTCTCTCAACAGTGTATTAGTGCACACATCTTTCTCTAACTTCTCCAGTGTTTACTTTTCCATTTTTAGTCATTTTTACCAATGTGATCTTGGTGATCATGATAAAAATCACCTGTTACACCTATGTTGCTATAAGTATATCAAAGGCAGCCTCCTAATTTGTTCAGAGAAAACAATAATGGGCAAGAAGATAATGGAGGTGACAAAGGGTGGTCCCATGTGGCTCCAAGACCTTTTCTCAAATCTGTCCTGAGATCAGCTAACTCTCAAGAGGCACAGACTCTGATTAAAGGTGAGAAGACTTTCAGGCTAGAGAGAGGAAGAGGGGAGACTTCATAACCAGATGCTATAGTCGTGACATCCAGGAACCACGAGTCTGAGCAATTCCTGAGACCTCATAGGGCAAGAGGAGGAAATATCCAGACTTTCAAAACTGCATGGATATCCTGAAGCTGGCCAGCCTCCATCGGGCTGTAGCAGAGACCTTACCATACCCACTCAGATAGAGAGTCCTTTCAGAGATTACCTCCCAGGTTGGGCTAAGACCTTACTCCATCTCTCCTGACCTTCTAGTGTATATTTGCAGAAATGATTTTTTTCCTATCCTTTTTAAAATTTTTATTCAATAAATTAACCCATTTATTGTTGGACTGTGGGCTACAGATATTTGATAAGATTTTACTCGTCTTTCAATTCCTTCAGTCTTCTGATGGCAGATTTGACTGTGACTACAGAGGTGGTATTGTAGGTCCATGCCCCACCAGCTACTGTTTTCATACAGGATCCACAGTGCCAGATCCCCACTCTTCATTTTGGTCTTGCCACAGAAGGAGCAGGTATACTTGGCATGCTGGCTAATTTCAATTTTCTTCACCATTTTTCTGAGGAATGCACCATAACGTGTTCCATATTTACCAACAATTCCGACCTTCTTGGTATGTTTAGCCATGTTAGTGGCGCTGGGGCTGGAGCTTGGAGAGGCTTTTCCCTATTCTTTTGCTAATTGTTTTGGACCCTATTAAATGTTTGAAATTGTAAATTATGTTAAATCCAATAGTTTAAGTGATTACAGGATTGATTAGAATGCAGATTACACTAGATAAATATCTTGGTCATCCTTATCAAAAGCCAGTCATCAATAAATTTTTAAGTGTCTCCTTATGTGCCAGTGACTGTTCTAGGAGACAAGGATCTGAAAACAACAATAAAATGTTCTTTCTGTTCTCAAGGAGCTTACGTTCTGTTGGGGGAGACAGTCTATACATTTATAAGCATATATAGTACAAATACAAAATAAATACAAGGTAGTTAAATATAACATAGTTACCAAAGGAGAAAGGACACAATCAGATTAGGGGGATCAATAAAACTATCCTAGAAAGAAGTTGGCACTTGAGTAGAGAGATTCAAGGAAAATGAAGGATTCTTTAAGACAGAGGTATAGGGGCAGCTAGAGTACCAGCTGTGGAGTCAGGAGGACCTGAGTTCAGATCTGGCCTCAGACACTTAGCACAAGACACACACACACACACACACACACACACACACACACAACCTAGCTGTGTGACTTTGGGCAAGTTACTTAACCCCAATTGCCCTCTAAAAAGCAAAAAAAGGAAATAAGACATAGGTGTGGGTCCTAGGCATGGGCATAGCAGGGAAACATAGCATAGTACACAAGCAGGGAAAGAGATGGGAAGGGAATGCAATATTTGAGGGTCAGGATGAGGCCAGTTTCTCTGGACTGTAGAATGTGGGAAGGGGAGTAAAGTATAATTAAGCCAGAGATATGGATTATTAGGTGTGTACTGTATACAAAGCAAAAGCTAAGTGCTTGGGTTAGAAATAGAAAACTGTGGACAGACCTTGTTCACACAGAACTCCTAGTTTAGAGGGGGAGACAGCACATAGGAGATTTCAGCTGCAAGTCAGATGGGAAGGGTCTATAGTCCTTAGGTGCAGCAGCAAAACAGGTGGTAATGTGTCTTCTCTGATGTTGTTTCCATGAATAAAATCCTATCTGTTTCTTATTTTGAGTCGTATGACAGTGTCAAGGACTTTGATGTTAAGAACTTTCTTTTCTGGGTCTCAGGAAGTGGGGGCTTTAGCACCTGCAGAGGCATTTGTCACCCCACATTTTCTTCCTATGATATGATGGAGGGCTGGGCTTAAAGCAGGGCTTACGGCCTGGGGTAGGAGAGCGGTTGATACTGCTGTTCTTAAAGTTCTTGGGTACAGGGTCTTAGACTATCTCCATCAGGTTGCAGGGAGGAAGGGGGGTGAAGTGGTGCATTGGTTTGACTCAGCTGGCACAAGCTACCTATTGTCTCTCCCTCCGAGTACCTTGCCGCTGGAATGAATGAATGAATAATAAAGCATTGACTAAGAGCATACTAATGGCCAGACACTTTGCTAAATAGTGGAGATAAAAATCCAGGCAAGTGAGGAAGTCCCTGCCTTCAAGCATCTTAGATTTACACTGGGGAAGGCAACACATAAAGAGTAGCTAGAAGCCAGGGGAATAAGTTTGGAATTTGGCTTGGAAATGGATGGGAAGTACTCAGAGTCCTGGTTTGGTCAATACAAAGTGAACATTCACCTACAAGGGCCCAGGGTCCCAGGGGCAAAGTCCAGGTGGTTTTGTTGGAGGGGTACAGAAGAGTTTATATTCTATCCTGGAGGCAATAGGAATCTGCTGTTATTTATTGTGAAAGGGAATAACCTAGATCTGTGTTTAAGGAAAATCACTCAAACCCACTTTGGCAGTTGTGAAAAGAATGTATTAGGGTGGGAAAAGTTGAAGCAAGAGACCATCACAACAGCCTAGGCTAGAGGTGACTGTGTGACTAGAAGGGGTCAGATATAAGAAATGTTGTAAAGGTAGAAATGGCAAAATTCAACTATTGATTGGCTATGCAGGCTGATACGTGAATGGGTGAGGAGTTGAGGGTAACACCAAGGTTATAAAGCTGAGATACTAGAGGAATAGAGGGGCTTTTGACAGACATAAGGAAGTTCTGAACAAGGGCAGATTTGGGGGAAGAGATGATCACTTCTCTTTTGGATGTGTTGAGTTTAAGAGGTCTCTTGGGGAAGCCCTTTCAAAATGCCCAGTAAGCAAGTAGGTGATATAGGACTTAATCCTACATCACAAGAAAGAGGCTGAGGTTGGACATCTAGATCTGTGAGTAGCTGTATGGAGGTGATAGTTAAAGCCATAGGAGCTGGTGAGGCCAAGAATTAAGAGAGTGTAGGGAAAAAAAGAGGAGAGAGCCCGTAGGACAGGCTTAGAGGAGCACTCATAGGTAGGGGGCATGAGATCCAGAGGAAACAGGGAAGGAGTTGTCAGATAGATAGGAGAACCAGGAGAGAAGAGTGTGACAAAAACCCAGAGAGGAGAGAGCATCCAGGGAGAAACGGGGATCAATAGTGCAGATGCAACAGACAGGTCAGGAAGGATAAGGACTGAGAAAGGACTGTCAGAATTGGTAGGCAAGAGATAGTTGGTAAACAGTTTCAGCTGAGTAATGAGGTTGGAAGTCTGTTGAGGACTAAATTAGAGCCCTGGAGAGGAGTGTAAGCAGCTTTCTCTAGGAGTACAGCCAAGAAATGGAGTAAAGATATAGGATGGCAGGTTGAGAGGATGGACAGAGAGAGGGATGCAAGTATGGAGGAGATTAGGGCATGTTTGAAGGTAGTAGAGAAGGAGCCAGTAGATAGGGAGAGATGAGAAGATGTTATATGAGTGTGTGTGTGTGTGTGTGTGTGTGTGTATGTGTGTGAGAGAGAGAGAGATAGAGAGAGAGAGAGATAGAGAACGTTGCATTGAGTGCTACATTTTTGCTGGGCACTATGCTAGGTGGAAACAAAAAATAAAATAGTCCCTACCTCAAGGAACTTCCATTCTATTGGGAAGACACCATGAATATTTGTAATGGGGATCTAGCACAGGCATAAACATAATAACTATGAGGTTAATTTGGTAAGGGGAGGCACCAACAGCTGGGAGAGCAAGAAAGGACTTATGTAGGAGGTGTTGTTTGTACTGGATCTTGAAGAAAACTATGTATTTTCAAGAACTGGAGGTGGAGAGGGGCTATAGGCCAGGCATGGAGGGGACAGTCGTCATAGTGGCACAAAGACAGAGGTGAAGGGTCATGTATGAGGAGAAGCAAGGACATTCTGGCTGGCCTGGAGAGGGGAGCAGCATAGCTTCCCTCTCTTGGCCCCTCCCCATCCTCCCCCCTTATCCCCTTGCTGCACACAGCAGAGGGACTTTGTCTGGGATAGGATGCTTATTCCCCCTACCCCCCAAGAGTCAAGGTTACTCTTAAGGTTCGAAGAAAATAAAAAGATTTATCAAATACTCCTATAGGAATAGGAAAAATTATATGTTTATCCATTGCCCAATAAATGAATGATTTGTGATAAACTAATGGCTAGGGAGAAAGAAACAGGTTACATGCATAAATCTTGCAGAAAGGGTATTCCTTGTAGCCAGTAGTCTCAGGATGGTGGATCTCAGGTGACAGGCTCCTCAGACCTGTTATGAGTTGGTTGCTACCAGCTATCTGAGATATTGGCCAGTGGAGGAGAGTGGGTAGCTTAAGAGAAAGGGAAGTATCAGCAATAGGTTAGTGGGGAAAGAGAATGTTGTAACCCCTAGGAATTTCAGGTGCTGAACCATAGATGGCTTACCACCAGCTATTTGGGTATTGGGAGGAGGCAGCGTGGAGTGGGGGGGATTAGAGGTAGAGCTGCTTAATGCCTTTCATAAACTCAGAGTCCCTTCCTTCCTTCCTTTTTTGACATGGCTAATGTGGAAATTTGTTTTACTTGACTATACGTGTTTATAATTTTTCAAAATGCTCTTTCTTGTCTTCTCGTTGGGGGAGAAAGAATTCTGAAATGAAAATAAAATTTAGAATGAATTTAAAAATTAAAACAAAAACCTCTTCTTAAGATGGCTTTCAGATTTCTTCTTTTTATATAAAAGGATCCCATTTTTGAAATAGAGGTATTTCAGATTTTCTAATTCTGAGAGATTCCTGGGACAATGTTCGGTTGGATGGGATGGTGAGAATGGGGTCAAGGGTTCATCTGTCTACCTCTGCTTAGGATAGTAAATGCGTTATTTACAAGAACTAGGTAGGGTGCAACAAAAAGTAACTTTACTTGGACTGAAGTGGGAATTATTTTACTTTGGGAGATGGGAGAGAACTTCCCCAAAATTTAGTAATGTAAAAAAATAGTGAAATTGAGGAGGTAAGTGGAAAAAAACAATTAGGGTATACTAAGGAATTTTCTTTGTCTCTAGCCTAACAGAAAGGCTTTGGGATTTGCTTCTCAAAGGAGAACAATAGCACCTTTGCTTTAAAGAGTACAGCTTTTCCCTTTCAATTCTAGGTATAAATTCTGACCCAGATAGGATGGGAGAAGGGGAATTTCACAGTGAGTCTAATGTCGAGAAGAAAAAGATTTCAGTTTTCCTATGTACCTACCCACACATGTACATGTTCTCTGGCAAGAAATAGCAACTCTTTTACATTCATGATGGAAAGTTGGCATTTGCAGTTACAAAACTCCTAAAGAGCAAACACATTCTCACATATATTTTTGATCAGGGGTATGCAACTAAGACCAGACAAGTTTGAGATCCTGATTCTGGGTGCATAGTTCCCAAGTCTTCATATCAAGACTGGCGCTATTGAATGGATGGGTTGAATATCAGTTCAACTGTAAACTGTATTTTCTATTGCCTGCTTCCAGGAGGAGCACCCATGGAGGCCAAGGAGAACAAATTGTACATTTACTAGAACTTCTGGCGTTAGAACAGCCTTTGATGTAGTGTGGGAGAGGCTGCTACATGGGTGCAGCTTATTATGGATTGTTTCTTGGCTTTTATTGGTTCTGTACCAAGAGTAATACACGTTATACTGTTCATTGTTTTGTTTGTTCTTGTTGGGAGGTAAATCCATTTTGCCAAGGAGACATTACTAGCACTCAATGAAATGTAGTTTTGCAGTAAGGAGGTGGGGTTTTGCAGTAGATCTGAAACTGCAAGACAGCACTCTTAAATCTGAAGAACTGTATCGGGACTCTGAGGTTGGTGGAACTCACCAGGGAGGAAAGAAGAATTGTCTTGATTGTTTATGGGCCTGAATTAAAATACTTTCTTTATGTTTTGCATTTTTTATTTGAAATAAAGTTTGCCTTGTATGCAGTATATTAGCCTAAGAGCTTGCCTTTTCCTTTATGTGGAGTCTTAGACAGGGGCTATATATTCTGATGTTCCCATGGGAGACCCTGAGCAAAGTGAGTAAAATTCTAATTTTCTCATGGGAAAGCCTGGGTGGAGGCCTAAACCACATAGAATGGTTTGTGACTGCAAATGCAATATGAGGCAACAATGATAGGTCAACCAGGAAATGTAATGTGAATTGCACTGAGAGGCTGAGCTTTCAGGAAGAAAGAGGTGAGAGGTTTATTAGAGTCTACCTTGTACAGAACATACCTGGAGTATTTATTCTATGAGCATCCATTAAATGCCTCAGAAAGCTAGGCGGTAGAGTAGATAGAACCCTCAGCCTGTAGTCAGGAAGAGTTGAAGCTGTGTGACCCTGGGCAAGTCAATTTAATCCTGTTTGCCTCAGTTTCCTCATCTGTTAAAAAAGCTGAAGAAGGAAATGGCAAAGCACTCTAGTATTTTTGTTAAGAAAACCCCAAATGGGATCATGAAGAGTTGGACATGATTGAACAACAAATATATCAAACAACATGCTAGGTGCTAGGGATACATAACCAAAAACCATCCCTACCCTTGGGGAACTTGCATTTTATTGGGGGAAATAAATGAAAGCAGATAAGTAAGTATGAAATTTATACAAAGTAATTAGGCATAGGGACTGGATTTGTGATTTCTTTTGTATAAGAAATTCCCAGATGAAGAAACTCTGTATCATCTATACAGGTCAGCACCAGAGTGACAAAGCCAATATATGTCAGAGATAGGACTTGACCCCAGGTCTTCCTAAACTCAGAGGTCATCCATGATGACATGCTGCTTCTACAAAGTAACTACAGTACAAAGTAATTGGGGTGGGGGGGGAAAGGGTGAATTGGGGGACTAGCATTTGGTGATATCAGGGTAAGCCTTGTCTTGGAATTGGGTCTTGAGGTAAACCACTGGAGGAAACTAAGTTTTCTGTGAGGCACCACTGAAGAAGTGAATTCTAGGCACTGGGAACAGCCTTTCCAAGGCCATTGGAGATGGCAGGTGGAATGTTGTGCCATGAGGAACAATAACCGGATCAGTTTGGCTGGGATGTAGAGTACATGAAAGAGAGTATGGTTCAGTAAGCCCAGAAAGGCAGTCTGGAACCAGACTGTAATGAACTTTTGATGCCAAACAAAAGAAGCTGTATTTGATCATAGAGACATCTTGGAGGCACTGAAATTTCTTGAATAGAGTGATATGGTTAGACCTTTGCTTTAGAAACATGTTTGACAGCTCTGTAATAGGTAGATTAGATAGGATAGATACCAGAGGCCAGGAGACCAATTGAGAAGGTATTGCAATAGTTCAGGCAAGATGTGATGAGGGTCTGAACTGTGGTGGAAGCTGTGTGAGTGGAAAGGGGATGGATGTGAGAGATTTTGTGGAGGTGAAATCAACAAGACTTGACAACTCATTGGATGTGGGGGTTGTTGTGGGAGAAGAAGAAAGTCAAAGATGACTTCTAGATTACAAACTTAGGTAGCTATAGAGATGGAGGTATCCTCAGCAGAAGGAGGTAAGTGATGCATTCCATTTTGGGCATTACATTTCTGAAAGGGTATTGATATACTGGAGGCCATCCATTGGAAGATTCTGGAGTCAATGCCATATGAGAATTTGTTAAAGGAACTGGGGATCCTTAGCCAGTAGAAGAGAAAGCTCAGCTGGGACATTTTATCTGTCTTCAATCACCTGAAAGATTGTCATATAGAAGGGGGATTACTTTTTCTGCTTGGCCCCAGAAGAAACAGGCGTAATGGGTGGGAGTTACAAAGAAGAAAATTTAGGCTTCATGTAAGGAAAATTTCCTCACAAAGCTGTTTGAAAAGGAAAATGACAAATGCTGGAGGGAATATGGAAAAATAGGTACACTACTTTTGGTAGAATTGTGAACTGCTCCAAGCATATTGGAAATTGATTTGGAACTATGCCCAAAGGACTATAAAACTACATACCCTTTGACACAGCAATACCACTACAATACTGTGTCTCAAAGAGATCAAAGAAAAAGAGAGGGGACTTATATGTACAAAAAAGATTTATAGCAGCTCTTTCTGTGGTGGGAAAGAATTGGAAATTGAGAGGATGCTTATCAATTATAGAATGGCTGAACAAGTTATGGTATGTGGTATGAAAGATGGTATGAAAGAATACTATTGTGCTCATAAGAAATGATAAGGGGGATGGTTTCAGAAAAACTTGGGAAGACTTCACTGCTGTGAGGTGAAGTGAGCAGAACTAGGAAAACATCATATGTAGTAACATTGTAACAGCAATATTATAACTGTGATCCTCAGTGAAAGACATAGCTATTCTGATCAATGCAGTGATCCACAACAGTTCCAAAAGACTCATGATTAAAAATGTTAACCACATCCAGAGAGAGAGAGTTGATAAACTTTAAGGGAAGATTGAAACTTTTTTTAAACTTTCCTTATTTTTCTTGCTTTTTTTGCATCATATCTAATATGGAAATATGTTTTATATGACTTAACACATATAAAGGCTATGATGTTGCTTGCCTTCTCAATGGATCGGGGAGTAGAGGGAGGGAGAGAATTTTGAACTCAAAATAATAAAAATTAATGTTAAAAAGAGGTGAAACAATTAGAGCTGTTCCAAAGTGGAGTGGACTGGAGGTCATGGGTTCCCCCTCATTGGAGGTCTTCAAGAAAAGGCCAAATGACCACATTTGAGGGTAGTGCAGATTCTTTTTTAGTTATTAGTTGAACTGGATGACCTCTGAAAGGTCCCTTCCAATTCTGAAATTCTGTGATAAGCCCTCTAAGATTACACCCAGTCTTTGTAAACCCAGAGCTTCAGTTTGGGACCATGCTGTACTTCAGAGAAGGATGGGTAAGATGAAGGGAGTAATGTAAACACAGGTGGGGAAGGAGGAAGTCCCACAGTATATGTTTAGAGAACTCTGTGAGTTATTTGATTTGGCCAGAAGGAACATGGAGCATATCATAATGAGAGAGGGGACTAGAAGCAGAGATATCGAAGATAGCTCTAACTGGCTTTGTAAAGCTGGATTGTTAAATTTTCAGTGTGAGCATTTATACCTCAGAAATCCACAGTCTATAAATCAGGGCATCATTTATTGTATATACTTAATAAAGTGTTAATAATGCAGATTAAACATAAAAGTGTGTTTGCATACATTCCCCTCTCCCTAGTGAAACATTTACCAGCACCTGCCTGTATTGCTCAATAAACAGAGTAGAAGCTTCAGAGAATGAAACCATCGCTAGGCCTGATGACTGGAGGCTAATCAATGATGATGGTGGTGGTGATGATGATGATGATAGGCATGGATATAGATTTGCAGAGTGTTTTATATCCATTATTCCATTTGAGCTTCATAATACTCTTGGCCAGAAGGTAGGGTAGGGTCAGATTGTGAAGAGTTTAGACTTTTAATTTGTAGGCCCTGAGAAGTCAGGATCAAAGATGTCTATTAGGAAGGTGACAAAAACAGCTTTTTGTGGTGTGTTGGAGGGGAGAACAGTGATGGGGAAGGGAGAGATTGGGAACTGTGTGACCAGAGCAGCGGTCAGGAGAGGTGAGCAGCGGGACTTCTGGGAGTGAAGCAGAGGAGAGGTTCTGTATTCTGAACACTCTAGTAGGGAATTATGCAAATAAGCACTGGAATCCGAAGCCTGGATGATTCCAACTAGCTATTATCCACATTGACAAAGGGTAATTTGTGCTAATTGGTAACTAGAAACCCCATATTAAACTGATTCTCACAACCTCAATTAGCAGCAGTGAAGGGAATATCATTAAGAGGAGTTAGTCTGTAAGGAGAAGACTGTAGTAGAGGCTTCCTCCTCCTCTTAGCTAGAAGGTTACATTTTGTCGATGCACACCTCGGGCCCTGAGGTCAGCTGGCTCTCTTCCCTCCAGCCACTGGTCGAGGCATATAGTGGGAAGAATACCAGCCTTGGAGTCAGGAGAACTGAGTTCTGATCCCAGCCCCACCACTGTTAGCCAGGTGACCTTAGGCAAGACATTTCTTTCTTTGGGTATTTATTTCTTATCTTCAGAATGGGTTTAATTCTCTCTGGTCTGCCGACCCCACAGGTTGTTGTGAGGATCAAAGAAGGGAGTATATAAGAGCATGGGAGGGGAGTGTGTTAATCCACCCCCATCCTCACCCCCATAAAAGAGGGCTGGTTCTAGATCTCTAAAGTTGCTCTGACATTCTATATTTTAAATTTTTATGAAATGATTATCAAATTAGGGAGTCTGATCAGAGGCTTGGAACATTCCATTCATCTGCCTTTATCAGCAGAGCTGCTCCCATCCACAGACACTCAAATATTTCACTCTTCAGTGGTTAGTAGACTCCCCCCTCACTCTTATTTACCTCATCCCTTGATATGAGGTATATTTCTGCTTCCCAAGAGCAAACCCCTTGCTACTCATTCTCATACCTGTCCACCTCAGCCCTACCCCACAGTGTCCCCCTTGATATCTGTCTGCTCCTTCCTCCTAGATTTCCTGATCTGTAATAAACAAACTTCCCTTCATTTTAGACCTCTTCTTCCTATGGGCCTTCCATCTTCTGCCACTCACAGACACTGGATGTCCCTACTGTTGCCATCTGAACCCTCTCCCAAACCACCACTGACTCAGTGGTCCTGGAGATAAAGTTGGAATACTCCTTGCTCTCCGTTGGCACTTCCAGACTCTCCATCTACCACCATCACTAAGCTACTTCTCTTACTTTCAAGTTCACTCTATCCAAATTTATCACCCAATTCAGGTCCTTATGACTGTTAACTGATAATCCTCAGAATGACCCCTCACCCCACCCCTTTCTTAATGAGTTGGATGTATGGCTCGTTGTCTCCCTCTCCATCTCAGTTCTTATCTTCACACTAGTCTATCAACATACATGTCAATGTTCCCTCCAGTACTCTGACATTCCAGTTCTTCAGTCTGTTCAACTCCCACGATCAGCTTCTCCACTCACTCCACCTCAGCCACAGTCAAGGGTGGTTACCTTGTCATCCCTATAAGTATTCTATCCCTCCCCCCATCAAGAACCCTGAAATTCCTTTGTCTGGTCATAATTTATGATTCCACGTCTCCCCGTGCCTTACTCCTTGTGAACCTGTAGCATTCTTCATTTTCATGGTGACCACCAATGCCTCCACCCCACAGTACCATCATCACTCCTACTTTGGATACATTCTCCTCCCTTCCTCCTACAGGCCTGTTAATGAACCAACTCAACTCCATGCCGTTTTATACTCTTGAATCCCTTGTATCTTTGTCTTATCAGTGCAGAAACCTTGCTAAACCCCAACCCCCAGATTCCTGGCCTGACTTGTCTCTTCTGTTCTACTCATAAGCTATTGAACAAAGCTGCCAGAAGCCATGCAGCTATGCTGACTGAGTCCTTTACCATAGCAAGGTAATCCTTTTATTCCTTTCTGATAATTGATTCTTTTTTGCACTTTCCACAATCACTGTTCCAGACCTTCTCTTCTCTCTTTGTCCTCCCACAGTACAGCTCTACCTACCCTCTCAGCTGAGGACCTCACCTCATATTTTACTGAGAAAATTGACATCATTTGCCTAGGACTCCCTCTTCTCACCTTTCTTGTCATTCCTTGAAATCATTCTGCCTCTCCCCCAATATTCTCCTTACTTTATTCTCTAATGATGAGATGGCTCATATCAACAAGGACAACTCTTTGACATGTATCTTTGACCATCCTCTCTGATCTTCCCTGGCAGATTTTCCCCACTAGGATCACCTCTCTTTAATCTTCCATTTCTCCCTATTCGTGGGAGAAATCTTCCATTTTTCCCTATCACAACCTTTCTTTGCCACCTGCAAACACACTGAGATCTCCTTAACCCCTAAAACCACCTTCTAGAGTCTTCCATTCCCCCAGTAATACTCTGTATCTCCTTTCCTTTCCTGAGCCAAACTCTTTGAAGTTCCCTTCTCCATGCCTTCACTCCTCTTCTATATTCTAACTCCTCTGCAATCTGGCTTTTAATTCCATCATTCAACTAAAACCACTAGTGACTGTTGACCACCCTCTCTTCCAGGATGCTCCCTCCTCTGTGACCTGCTGCTCTAACCTGGTTCTTCTCCTATTGGTCTGATAACCTATTTTTGTTCTCCTTTGCTGCCTCATCATCTATGCCAAGTTCACTTACTGTGGGTATTCTCCTAGGCTCTGTCCTGAGCCCTCCTATCTTTTCTCTCCAGACTGTTAGTTATTGACCTCATGAGTTTCCACAAGTTCAGTTATTGTCATCATCTCATGCTGGTGGTTCCCAGTTCTTCAGCCTGATTCTCCTGAATTCCAGATCCACATCACCAGCTGCCTGTTGGACATTTCAAATTGAATCTCCTGTTAGGAATCTCAAACTCAATTTGGCCCAGATAGAACTCACTGTCTTCCCCCTCCCCCTCCCCCAAACCCATCCATCTTCTGAGCTTCTGTGTTGCTGTTGAAGACACCACCATCCTCCCAGTCATCCAGGTTCAGAAATCTCTGCGTCATTCATTCTCAGTTCCTCACTTTCATCATCCCACATATCAAATCACTTACCAGATCTTGTCAATTCTTTCTCCACAACATTTCCCCCATATGTCCTCTTCTCTCCAACCACCCAGACACCCCCATACAGTCCCTCCAATTTTAGGCCCTCATGACCTCACTTCTCAACCATTATTGCAATAGCATCCTCATGAGTGGCCCAGCCTTAAGTCTTCCTTCATTCGAATCCACCCTCCATACAGCAACCAGAGCACTTCTGAAGTATTAGACCTAACCACATCACTCCTCTACTAAGTAAAACCCTCTTATCTCTAGGATCACACATAAAGTTATCTTTTGGACATTTCGATCCCTTCACCACCTGACCCCATGCTACTTGTCCTGACTCATAAGGCTCATAACAGCTTACTTGCTGTTTATTATACACTTCACATTCCTTTGCCTTGGAAGCTCTTCACCCCCCTGGGATGAGGTGTGCTCTGTCCTTGCTTCCACTTGTTGGACTTCCTGGTTCTCTTCCAGACTCAACTCAAGTGTGCCATCGACATGAAGCCTTTCCTGACTTTCTGTCCTGCTAGTCTGCATTTTGTATGTATTTTGTATATGATCACATTTGTACGATATAAGGCCTTTGAAAAGGTCCTTGAGGGCAGGGACTGTTTCATGATTTATCTTTGTATCCCTTGTACCTGGCACAGTGTCTGGCATATTGTCGGAGCTTAATAAATGGCTTGTTGATGGATTGATATGAGGCTATAATGGTACAGGGTATTCTGTTTTCTCAGGCATATTCTACTATATGGTACTGGGTTCCTGCCCCAGCACGGCAAGTGGGCTTGGGTTGGGAGAAGGAAGAGAAGGAATGAACAAAGAGCTAAAGGAGTGATTCTTCCCAACTACGTAGGAATGAAATTTTATCTACCTACCTATCTATCTAATCTATCTGAATATCTATATATACACATATGCTATGTATATATATATATGTATATATACATACACAGTGGGACACATGTACACACCCATATATGAATAAAAAAATATTTTAAAGTGAATTTTATGTGCTCTCAGGGAGTTCATGTTCAAAGTTTTAGCTGTAGATTGAAAGGCCTCATAGTCCTTAGGGCTTAGCAGCAAAGCAGATGGTAGTATATATTTCATTTTAAATTAAATTATTTTTATTTTTTTTGCTTTTTGGAGGAGGAAAGACAAGGCAATTGGGGTTAAGTGACTTGCACAAGGTCACATAGCTAGTAAGTGTTAAGTGTCTGAGGCCAGATTTGAACTCAGGTCCTCCTGATTCCAGGGCTGGTGCTCTATTCACTGTGCCACCTAGCCACCCCATATTCTTTTTTTTTTAAAATAAGTTTTTATTGATGTCATGTTTTTTATATCATTATAGTTTTCCCCAGTCCCAGAGAGCCATCCCATATAACAAATAGTATTTTTATCTTTTCTTTAATGTTATTTCCATTGATTGAACCATTCGACAATGCCAATTCGACTTTGGTGGCAAGAACTTTCTTTTCTTGGTTTCCTGTAGCTGTGGCTGCAGAAGCAGTTTTCAGGTCACATCTACACAAGAGTCGCTTCCCTGGATGATGGCTACAGTGGGCAGACTGGAAGCAAGGCTGGTGCTTTGGGGTGGTATTGCTGTTCCTGGGACTCTCGAACTCAGAGTCTTGAGCTGGCTTCATTGAGCTTTAAGGGGATGTATTGGTGAAGGTGTAAAATGTAGGGGCCGTTAGGGATAGAGTGGAAAGAGTACCTGGCCTGGAGTCGGGGAGATTCATCTTCCTGAGTTCAAATCTGGCCTCAGACACTTACTATGTGACCCTGGGCAAGTCACTTAACCCTGTTTATCTCAGTATCCTCATCTGTAAAAATGAGCTGGAAAGGAAATGACAAACCACTCCAGTGTCTCTGCCAAGAAAACTCCAAATGGGGTCATGAAGAGTGAGACATGAATGAAAACAACTGAACGACATCAAGATGGTGGTGGTGAGAGTTTAACTCACTAGAAATAGATTGTATATCCCTCCCTCAGTGTTCCTTGTTAAATCAGTTAGGTCTGCCTACTTGTTTGTTAGTTAGCAGCAGGTGAGGGTGGTTGGTACCTTCCCTACAGGAGTTGTTCCCCTAGCTGATGGCTATTCATATTGGAAGGGAAAGAGAACGGGGGTGGGGGGGAGGGTCTGGGATTGTTCCTTGAATTCTTGAGCTTAGGTGATGGCAGTTGGTCAGCAATTGTTGGTCATGATGAGGATGGCAGGGACATTCTCTACAGGGATTGTTTTCCCGGTGATGGCTGTGGGGATCAGGATGGAAGCAGGATTGGTGATCCATATACACATGCAATTTTTTAATCTGTAAAGTTTACAGCCTCACTAAGACTTTTGGGACACCCTGTTTGTATACTCTCTCTCTCTCTCTCTCTCTCTCTCTCTCTCTCTCTCTCTCTCTCTCTCTCTCACACACACACACACACACACACACACACACACACACACACACACACACCACATATATACTCACATATACAGAACACATATGCACTCACATTCCAGACATTCCTATACACACCCTTCCCCTTAAAGATCTAATCAAGCATTGTCTTTTCTGCTCTTTGCTTTCTTCTCCCTTTTCCCCCCTCCAGGTGGCCAGGTCCCAGGGAAAAGGCATTTTCCTCTTCCGGAAGCTCAAAGACATCATGGACTGGAGGAAGGTGAGATTCTCTTCTTCCTTTCTCCCCTACTATCAACCTCGATTTCCCCAAATGAAAGTATTTCTCTCCTCACTTCCTGGCTTTGAGATGACCTTGACCATAATCAAGCCATGTTCTTTGGTACAAAATCATCACCTTTTCTCTGGGGTCCCAAAAACTTTTTCATTTTTTACTCCCCCTTGGGACAATGAGACCTAGACCAGGGGACCACCATTGTTCTGTGTAACCTATGACAAATGGGGTTGGAGTAGGAGGTCCCTAAGGCTCCTACCCTGTTATATGGCATTGGAAAACCTGCCCTCTTGGACCTTTTCTAGGAGTGTTTGGGTATGAAGGAGCAGCAGTGGAAACTGTAGCCAGCAGGGACTGGCATCCCAGGACAATTGCCCTTCCCTTGCTCTCCAGCCAGAAGCAGGGAGGAAGAGAAAGGCTACCATATGTGTAGGAGTGCCCCTGACTCCCAGCTTGGCAATAGGGAGTTATGAACTGTAGCCAGTCCGGGACACCAGCAAACCCCAGGGAAGCCATGTATGTGTGGAGGCTGGCAGGGGGCAAGCAGACTGGAGGGGGAAGCCCGGGGTGGGACAGGGAGCTCCCCGTCATATCTCTTCTAGCTTGTGCCGGTCATGAAGGAAACAGAAGTTGGGGCTTTGTGTCTGTCAGGATGTGGGCCGCTCCGATGACCAGAAAGATGACATCCCAGTGGAGAACTATGTAGCTCAACGTTACATCGAGAATCCTTATTTGATAGGAGGTAGAGTGGCTCCCTGTGCCCCACCCAGTCCTCTTTGACTAGTCAAGCAACAGCCATTTATTGGGGACCCTTTCTATGTCCAGCCTGGTACTAGGCCTTCTCTAAGAGATAGAGTGGTTTAAAGCCCAGCTCCTGCCCTCAAAGGGCTTATAGTATTTCTCTCCTCTCTTAGGAAAAGAAAATACAGAAAGACATGTAAAGATTCCCAAGAATTCCATGCAAAACAAGTAGATACACAGTAAGACTGTAGAACCTCAGAGAAGGGAGAAGTCACTGTGTGGGATAATACTCAGGGAAAGATGGAGGAGGAAGTGTGATGGGTAGAATCTTGGCATCTAAATCTTGCAGTTGGAAGAGATCTCAGACTTTATATAGTCCAACTCCCTATGTGATGCATGAATTCCTTCTAGAATATCTCCAAGATACCATCCAGCCTTTGCTTTATCATAACAAGTGACAGAGAACTCACTGTCTAACCACTTCCATCATTGTGCAGCTCTGATAGTTGGTATTCTCTTTCTTAGTTTGAGCCAGAATTGGCCTTTTACCTCTGTTCCTATTTCTGCCCTTTGGAGTCAAGCCAGATGAGTCTCATGTGTTCTAGTGGAATGTCAGCTAGTTGAAGACTGTGGGCTTCTCTCCTCCAGGCCAAATATCCTCAGTTCCTTCAAATGTTGGTCATGTGACCCAGATTCAAAGCTTCCTTCCCTACCCCAGTCTCTCTAAATTCACTTCAGGTTGTCAGTAGCCTTCCTATAATATGACAGCTAGAGTGGAACATGATGATCTAGATGGAAGGACAGACAAAAAGACTCATTGTCCTAAGGCTGGATGCACTGGCCTCCATGTCACAGGGTCTGGCTTGTCTGGAGCTTGTAGTCTACAAATCTCCTGGGTCTTTTCCACATGAGTTTGGTTCCCATGGCTTAAGCTGGTGGGTATCAGATTGGTGGGGAGGAGGTGAGGGCATTACTGGCTGGTACAATGTTAGCAAAAGCACAGGGGTCAAGACAAATATTTTATAGCAGGATATGGTGAGGAGAGAGGCCTGGTTTGACATGTAGTTGGTCATTCATGAGAGATAAGGCTACAAAGGAAAATTTTGGTAGCTCATGGAAGGCCTTGAATACCAGGCAGGAGAGTTTACCTTGTTCCTCTAGGCAGTGGGGTTGGTTTTTAAGTTAGGGATATGACCCATTCCTGTACATATGTAAGGGGAAATCCAAATAAGGCTCTTTCTGTTTGAGTGAATAAGCATTTAAATTTCTCAGCTTTGAAAACCTCTAAATCTTATCATATTGGTACAGGGGCTTCACCTAGTGATGAGAATGATAGTGAAAAGTTTTAGGGGCACGGATGAGAACCAGATGTAGTTTGATCCTAAGCCAATACTTTCCTTGAAAATAAGAGGCCACTAGTATTTTATAGCATATACCATAATAAACTCCTAATAGATGAGACCTGAGTATAAAAGGTCACAGTTTTAAAATTAGATAACAGAAGGAGGTACCTTTCATAAATATGGTTAGAGGGAAAATTCTTAACCAAAAGAAAGGTTAGAATTGGTAATTAGAAGAAATACACAATAGAAAATTCTGATCACAAAAGTTAAGCTTTTATACAAATAAAAGCAGTGCATATCAGAGAAATTGTAGATTGGAGAAAAATCCTTATAACAAATATCATTGATACAAGTCTGATATCCAAGCTATATAGGGAATTGATACATATATAAACCCAAGAACCTTTCCCCAGTAAATAAGTGGCCCAAAGATATGAATAGTTTCAAAAAAATAAATGCAAACTATAGCCAAATGAGGACAATTCAAATCATTAACAAAATATATGCAAATTAAAGCCACTGAGGTTTCACCTTCCACCTTGCAAATTGGCAAAGATGACAAAAAAATGGAAGCCAATGTTGGAGAAACTGTGAGAAGATAGGCATGCTAATTTGCTATTGGTAGAGTGATGACTAGATACAAATGCTCTGCACATCAATTTGGAATTATGCAAGAAAAGTGATCAAACAGTTCATGCACTTTGACTTACCTGTGCCACTACTGCACATATGCCTCAAGAAGGTCAAAGAAATAGAAGTATATGCCTAAATATTCATAGCAGTATTTTATGCAGTGGCTAAATCAATTGTAGTATTATGAATATCATGGAATATTACTGTGCAAAATAAGCTGTACTGAATAGAGGGATTCAGAGAAACCTGGAAGATGTGTATGAACTGATGCAGTTGTATCATTTTAGGGCACAATGTTGTAGAAAGAGCATTAGTCTTCTCCAAAGAACTGAGATGAGTCTTAGCCCTGACACTCCCTATATGACCCTAAGGAAGTCACTCTTTTGATCCTTAGTTCTGTATCAGTAAAATGGGAAGAATATTTGTACTACTTACCTTATCTGGTTGTTGGGAAGAGAACACTTTGTCAACCTTAAAGACCCTGCTGACATAAGCTGTCCAGCTACATGGACTTCCCATCATCATAATCACCTCACATCTTTCACTCAGCACCATGGCCCTTCAGGTAGACACATCACCTTCCCCCATCATCACCGCCACTATCCAAGACACAGCTTTTTTTTTTTTTTTTTTTGCTTTTTGGAGGGCAATTGGGGTTAAGTGACTTGCCCAAAGTCACATGGCTACTAACTGTGTCAAGTGTCTGAAGCCGGATTTGAACTCAGGTCCTCCTGACTCCAGGACCAGTGCTCTATTCACTGTGCCACCTAGCCACCTTTTTTTTTTACAGCTTTTATTATTGAAGACTTCATTGGGCAAATAAAGAAACAGAGATGAAGGGAGAAAAGAAGGAAGCAGACCCAAGTACTGGTGTGTGTGTGTGTGTGTGTGTGTGTGTGTGTGTGTGTGTGTGAGAGAGAGAGAGAGAGAGAGAGAGAGAGAGAGAGAGAGAGAGAGAGAGAGAAATAGAGAAATAACACACAGCCAAGAGTCAAACCCAAAGCCTCCAACTACAAAGACAGTGCTTGATGGAGAGCAGGGATTTTTTAGTGTGTGTCATGAACCCCTTCTCAGAATAGTGTTTTTTAAAAATAAAAATAACAATTTATAATTGGAAAAAATGCCAAAGTTCAGTTAGAGGTTAGAGAAAATAAAGATGTGATTTCCCCCCTCATTCAAGTTTGAAGATCCCCTGAGAGCTATCCATGGTCCCCAAGATAAGAACCCCTGCCCTAAAGGGCTGCTTACACTAATCCATCCTCAAAGTTATTTTCAGAAGTTGCTTCAGTCTGGTTGCTTATTGGGAGAATAAAACTTTGTTGTTTTCAGTACCCCAAGGAACTACCCCACCTCCTCCCAAGTGTCTGTCAGTCTTGTCCTAGTAAGCTCTTTGAGGAAAGAGATGGGGTCATCTTGTCTTTGTCCCTTTGTCTTTCCAGCATGGAGCACGATGTCTTCCACACAGGTGGATTGTTTGTTGAATTGATTGGAGGTGTGAGTTCTGTGTGTATTGCTCTTAGACTGAGGCAGCTGCTGGTGGTAACAACAGTAAACTTTATTAAACTCCTACTGTGGAACAAACTTCTCCTCTTGGAGAATCAATTATTTTGTCTTCTTGGAGGGTACAATTATTTCCTCCTGTTGCTCCAGTAATCCCCTTCTGGGTTGATTGCATCAGGAGTAAGTTGGTAGCCTGATTTCCTTTTTTCCCCTAGACATAGTTTGTATCAGTTTTTTAAAAATTAAAATTAAAAAAATTTTAAAGATTAAAATTTAAAATTTTTCATATTAAAATTTTAAAAAATGTTTTTAAGAATCTGACTTTAAAAAGCCCCTTTGTTTTTGCATTGCAGTCTTTTCCAGATATAACAACCCCCACCCCAGTGAGCCTTCCCTTCTAAACAATAAAAAATTAAGCCCAAACCAATTAGTGGTGCAACCATATATGATGGGAACACAAGGCACCCCCTGGTTGGTGACCTGACTTCTGCCTGAGGTTCCTTGCTCTGGTAACCCTATCCTTATCCACCAGGAGAGGGAATAGTAAGTGGGAGGTAAAATGTGGCACCAGTAGTCAAAACTATTGCTTTTTAAAAATGGAAATGAGAAATCACGTGTAAGTTGTCCTATGCTTTGAGTTGTGGCTTCGGCAGTGGGGATGGGGATATTGAACCATCCATACTCTGCTGTTATTGTCATTGTGAGAAGGTCATCATATTGTGAGCCATCTGACTTGGATTAGGGGTACAGCACAACAAGCTCTCTGTGTGACACTAATTGGCTTGGCCTGGGGATGGAATCAAAAAGGTGACTTATGCCTAACATTAATTCTCTGCTCCATAGGGCGCAAATTTGACCTGCGAGTGTATGTCCTGGTGATGTCTGTAAGTAACTGAATTCATTGGCTACTGGAGGGAGGTGGTTTGAGTCTGGGGATTAGCCCTGGTGACCAGCATGAACTTTCTAGTCCAGTTTTATTGTAAACTAAGGAAATAAGTTGAAAAGTTGGAGGGAGGCACATTCTCACATTTTCCAGGGGATGGGAACAAATTTTTCTCTGACCTGACACCTGGGTCTCCTGCCTTCTTTGCTCCCCCCACCTTTGCCTCTCTATTTGCCCTGTGTCCCCACTATCTCTTCCTTGATGATTCCTTTCCTTTCTCTGGTATCTCTGCCTTCCCTAATTTCTTTCTCCATTCTCCTGCCACCCACTGTCTTCCCTCCTTTTATTTTCTATCTTTCTCCAACATTTTTTCCTACACTGTTTCTCTCCTACTATCTTGTCTCTCCCCTTCTTTCCACCCCACCTGTTTTCCTCTCCCTCCCTCCCTCTTCCTCTCCCATTTCTCCTTACCATCTCTTGTCTTTATCTCTTCTGTGTCTCTGTACTCCTCCTTCCCCCCTCCCTCAATCCTTCCCCTTTTTTGCTGTGTTTTCCTCCCTCTCTCCTCTTCAACAGTACATCCCCCTTCGGGCCTGGTTATACCGAGATGGCTTTGTTCGGTTCTCCAATACCCGCTTCACACTGAGCAGTATTGATGATCACTGTATCCTCAACAAACACTGGTTAAGTACCTGTTTGGAACACTGAATATCAGCAATGCTAAGACAAAGACAGAGGCCATGTCCTCAAGAAGCTTATGTTCTACTATGGAAATATGGATACACCTGAGTCAATTCAGAGTTTGAAGAGAGAATGTTAACAACTGGCAGGAGAGGGGATACAAAAGAGCTCCACAGAGAAGATGATGTGTGAACTGAGACTTCAAAAATTCTGAGAAGTGGGGGCGGCTAGGTGGCGCAGTGAATAGAGCGCCAGCCCTGGAATCAGAAGGATCTGAGTTCGGAGCCGGCCTCCGACACTTAATCTGCACAAACAAAAACCTAGCCGTGTAACCTTGGGCAAGTTACTTAACCCCAATTGCCCTAAAGGGGCGGCTAGGTGGCGCAGTGAGTAAGAGCGCCGGCCTCGGAGTTTGGATGACCCGAGATCAGACCCGGCCTCAGAAAATGAGCACCCACGCATAAATCAAATGACTAGCCGTGTAACCTTGAGCAAGTTACTTAACCCCAATTGCTTTAAAAAAAAAAAAATTCTGAGAAGTGGCTATGAGGGAGTGTGTTCTGGGCATGGGGAGAAGTAGGAAAGGACTGCCTGGTGCAAATGGACCCACACATCTGGGGTGGCTTATGTAGTTACACAGAGATTGGATGTGAAAAGCCAGGTTTAGAGAACTCAGCATTCCTAATAGGCTAGTGATCTGGGATATAGATGTATGAAGGAGGATAATATGAAATAAGGCTAGAAAATTAAGTTACAACCAGATTCTGGAGGCCATGGAGGGTTTTTTGAATAGGGGGGTGACGTTGCTAGACCTGAATCATGGGAAGTTTGTCTGGTCACATGTGTGGAAAATGGATTAGAGAGGGAAGACTAGAAACAGAAAGGACAAGTGTAAGGCCAGATGAGGGCCTGAACTAAGGTGGTGACTTTGTGAGTAGAGAGAAGGGGATGGATGCTAGAGGTATGGTGAAGATGTAGAGTAGGAAATGCCTAACAATGGATTGTGTATAGGAGATACTGTGTTGGAGATGGAAGTTAAGGATGATCCTGAGGTTATGAAACTTGAGCGGTTGGGAAGATTAAGTGCCCTTAACAGAAATAGAGAAGTTTGGAAGAGGAATTTAGGAGGAGAGAGCATCAGTTCTGTTTTAGCCCTGTTGAGTCTGAGGTGCCAGGAAGGGCTGTGTAGAGCAGGCCTTGGGAGATGCAGCGTTGGTGCTCAGGAGAGAGATCAGGATTGGGTATGGCAGACGGGGTGAATTTCCTCCCACACAGCATTCTGCCATCCCCTGTGCTTCAGCCCTTGGCCTGTGCTCTTCCCTTTTTCTAGTTTAAATTCTAGTCAGTGGGCTTCCCATCTTGGAAGAGCTCTGGCCCTGGGCCACAGTCAGAATCTCAGAGTTAGCTGTTAAGGGACCTCAGGGAGCTGTCCAGCCTCTGCCTAGAGAGGGATGCCTAACACAATGCCTATGACATTTAATGTTTGTAGAATAGAAATGAATGAGAGGTAACCTACTACTGCTCTGGCTTTATAAGATTCTGAGATTCTGTGCAACTTCTTTCCTATCTCCATCCTGGGATGGAAGATGGAAAAAACTTGCCACTAAAACTTGCCACTAAGATAAGTGTGGGAAGCTTGGGGACATGGTAGCTCCCTGCCCAGTTGTAGAGGGAAGGATTTATTTATTTGTTTGATTTTTGGAGGGAGGAATACAGGGCAATTGGGGTTAAGTGACTTGCCCAAGGTCATACGGCTAGTAAGTGTTAAGTGTCTGAGGCAGGATTTGAACTCAGATCCTCCTGACTCCAGGGCCGGTGCTCTATTCACTTTGCCACCTAGCCACCCCAAGGGAAGGATTTCTTAGCTTCTAGTCCTAGACCTTGACTGTTGACTTCTATCAGATGTTCACCTCACCAATGTGGCTGTGCAGAAGACATCCCCTGACTATGACCCAGAGAAGGTGAGTGAGCAGCAGTAACTGCCCCTCTGGGGCATGGACCAAAGACAAGCATCCTGGGACCAGGGTCTTGGAAGGAAATGTTCTCAGGCCATTATAGCCTTACTAACAGCATCTGAAGCTTTGGGGGACTTGGGGTGAGGGGTTGGGATTAGATACCCCACTATGCTTAGCCTTAAACCCAGATAATTCAATAACATGTTCTACCAAGCAGTCCATTCTACTGGGTGACTCTGTTGGGGTGGATTCTGAGAGGTACTGAGCCCAGACTGGACTCCTGACCCACGCAGGGGTTGGGGCCCACTTATTTTCTGCCCTTCTCTGTCTCCTGCTGCCACTGAATGATCTTTGGTTTGGAGGCATCCTTCATAGGATCATAGATTTTGAGATTAAAAACACCTCTAAGGTTGTCTAGTTCAATCTTCCCATTTTATAAATGAAGAAACTGAGGCCCAGTGAAGTTACAACTTGTCCAAGGTCACAGTGACAGAGGTGTCATTGGACCCAGTTTCTCTGACTCCCAACTCCAACACCTGCTCTCTCTCTCTCTCTCTCTCTCTCTCTCTCTCTCTCTCTCTCTCTCTCTCTCTCCCTCCCTCCCTCCTCTTCTTCTCTCTCCTCTTCTCTCTCTCTCTCCTCTCTCTCTCTCCTCTTCTCTCTCCTCTCCTCTCTCTCTCTCTCCTCCTCCTCTCTCTCTCTCTCTCTCCTCTTCTCTCTGTCTCTCTCTGTCTCTCTCTCCTCTTCCTCTCTCTCTCTCTCCTCTTCTCTCTCTGTCTCTCTTCTCTCTCTCTCTCTCCCTCTCTCTCTCTCTCTCTCTCTCTCTCTCTCCCTCCCTCCTCTTCTTCTCTCTCCTCTTCTCTTCTCTCTCTCTCTCTCCTCTCTCTCTCTCCTCCTCTCTCTCTCTCTCTCTCTCTCTCTCTCTCTCTCTCTCTCTCTCTCTCTCTCTCTCTCTCTCTCTCTCTCTCTCCTCTCTCTCTCTCCCTCCTCTCTCTCCCTCTCCCTCTCTCTCTCCTCTCTCTCTCTCTCTCTCTCTCTCTCTCTCTCTCTCTCTCTCTCTCCCTCCTCTCTCTCTCTCTCTTCTCTTCTCTCTCTCTCTCTCTCTCTCTCTCTCCTCTCTCTCTCTCTCTCTCTCCTCTCCTCTCCTCTCCTCTCTCTCTCTCTCTCTCTCTCTTCTCTCTCTGTCTCTCTCTCCTCTTCCTCTCTCTCTCCTCTTCTCTCTCTGTCTCTCTTCTCTCTCTGTCTCTCTCTCTCTCTGTCTCTCTCTCTGTCTCTCTCTGTCTCTCTCTCTGTCTCTCTCTCTGTCTCTCTCTCTCTCTCTCTCTCTCTCTCTCTCTCTCTCTCTCTCTCTCCCCCTCCCTCTGCCATGCTTCTTTTCTCCTTAGTTCTTTTTGAGAGGGAGAAAGAAGAGAGGTTTGTGCTCTTTGCAAAAGGGCTTCACTAACACTTAAAAGAAGTAAAATAAAACCTTGACACCTATAGATCTGCTACAGGTCCCTCCAGCTACGGAGGGGCTGAGCCAGTGAGTCTTATATAAGCCCTTGTCATGTGGTCCTCCAGATCGGACCAACTTCCTGGAAAATGGGCCCAGGAAGGCCTAGTCACTTTGCAGAAGAAATAACCAGACTCAAAGCTGCTCCCTCCCCAGCCTAGGTTCTTGGGCTCTTCCATTCAGAGCTGTGCGGGGCCCCTTCTGGCCTCTTGACCAGTTTCTAGCGCCAGGATTTCCCACTAGCAAGGCTCTAACCAGACTGATCCATCATAGCCTACCTCTCCCAACCAGATAAGTGTCAGTAGGTCTGCAATGCCATATATCCACAGGGATGTCCAGCCATTCTCATGTGAATTTCCATGCCCATATAATCCCCTACCACAGTAAAGGGAGGGGTTAAGAGTCTCAGAAGACATGGGCTCAGCTCTTAGTTCTACTCCTAACTTTCTGTGTGAGCTTAAACAAGGTACTTCACCTCCCTGGCCTGCTGCTCCTCATCTGTCAAACAAACTGGATGATTTTCAGTCTTTAGCCTCAAGAGTCCGTGATCTGTGGGTTATTTTTCACAAAGTCTGCACAGACTCTATAAACAGCTATTACTTCTGAGCTTTATATTTTGACCAGTGATGGACAGGCAAGGGTATTAAGATGCTGACCTAGGTGATGGACTCTTTTTATACTCAAACCCTAAGAGGAGAAAAAGAATGAGGAAGAGTTAGTCTGCCATGGAACCAGAAAGGAAGGTTCCAGTGTCTCTGACCATAAGTTCCCTTATGGTAGGGCCTGTGTCGGGAACAGCCAGACAATGACTTATCAGCACAACAGAATTGAAATGGCATTTTCTGGTTAAGCAGAAGCTCTATGCCTCACATACCTTGTTGCTGTGAACTAGTTCCCCCATAGAGAGGGAGATGGAATGAATCGTGATTTGACCTGAGAATACCTCTTAGAAGTTGGTTTTATGTTAAACCCTAATATGCTCACTTGCCAGTCATTTGGCTCTTGTGGCTGACAGTTCTGGACCCCCAAATAATCCCAGGTATCCAAGGATAGTATAGTGCAGAGAAAAGAGCTCTGGAGTGAGGACCCAGGTTCAAATCTGCTCTGCTAATTGCTGCCTCTGTGACTGAGGCAGACATTTCATATCTCTGGGCCTCAGGTATCTCCTCTATAAAATGATGGGTTTGGGATGGCATTGGACAGCTCTGACTCTTTTCTGTCTCCCCTGATCCCTGCGAGCTAGTCCCAGGTTATTGAAGCCTGAAGTTCCTTCCATTTACTGCATGATTCTGTGGCAGGGCTGCAAATGGATGATCCAGCGATTTCGCCAGTACCTGACCTCCAAGCACGGTCCTGAGGCCGTGGAGACGCTCTTCCAGGACATGGACAACATCTTCATCAAAAGCCTGCAAAGCGTCCAGAAGGTCATCATCAGCGATAAGCACTGCTTTGAGCTCTATGGCTACGACATCCTCATTGACCAGGACCTCAAACCGTAAGGGGCTTCTTGTGGACAGGGGCAGTCCATTCTTTGCAAGGGCCCATTCCATGGGCTAGCCCCTTGCTTAGGGTGCTCTATCCCTTGCTGAGGGTGGCTTGTTCCACAGTTCATGTTCATTTGAGCTAAGTGGCCTATTTCACAGAGTGATCCACCCTGTAGAAGGGCCTCTTCTCAGGGCGCACCATTCTGTAGGTTACCGGATGGTCCATTTCTAACTGCTACCAGTCCATAGATGAGAGTTGTCTGGCTCCAACCAAGCCCATGTCCACAGAGCCTCTCCTTTAGTAGGCTACAAGTCATGCAGCTTGGAGGAAGCTCCTCAAGGTATTCCAACTGTCCACATAGCCAAAGAACACCAAACACCAGAGCCCAACAATTGCCAACTATAACACAGCCTTCTCCATTCAGATTCAAGAGAGGGTGGGCAAACACCCGGCTTAGGTCACAAGCTAAGCAAGGAGTGCAAAGACTTTCCAGATAAGGCAACGGGCATTCCAACGGGCATTCCACATTCCAACGGGCATTCCACATTCCAAACAGGAAATTCTAGATCTAGAGACTCGGAGCACCTTGAGACAATCACTGAGGCAACACAGTATGGAATGGGCCCTGGCCTGGGTTCTAGCCTTGGATGTGCCATTGATTTCCTGTATAATCCTGGATAAGTACTTTTCCTTCTATGCACCTCAGTTTAATCCTCATTAAAATGGGGATCACAAAGCTTCAAAGAATTCTGAGGATTACATATTCATAGACATTGAAAGTGCTTAAGGAGCTATGCAAAGGGTTCACTATCATCATAGAGACAAATGATGCTGATTTCTCCCTGAAGTTGATGGGCATTTATTTTCTTCCCAGTGGGCCAGATTGAGAATGAACCAGGAGTTCCATCCGGGGTTATCTGGAATCTTACTACAGAGCTGAGACATCACCAACCCTCCTTTTTCCTAACCTTCAGGTGGCTTCTTGAAGTCAACGCCTCCCCATCCCTTGCTGCCAGCAGCCAGGAGGACTATCAGCTCAAGACTTGCCTTCTGGAAGACACACTGCACGTTGTAGACATGGAGGCCAGGTGGGGGCACTGATGCCAGCCTAAAGAACCCTGAGGGGCCCTTACTTTAAGTATATGAAAACCTTGATTTACACAAAGTAATTTCTTAATTCTTGGAGATAGGATCATTATCTGGTTCTCCTGACTACACTTACAACACCCACAAATTTGTGGCTGATTATTTTTCCCCTGATGCATCTGACATGATTTTTAAAAATTCAGTTTTATTTGATTTTCAGTTCTGAATCCTCACTCCTCCTTCCCCCCACCCATTAAGGAAAGAAAAACAAAACTCTTAAAAATATGTAAAATCATGCAAAAAAATCCCACAATTAGGCATGTCTCTACGCCCCCCCCCCCCCCCAAAAGAATATGCTTCTGTCTGGTCTGAGTCATCAGGTCTTTAATCTAGAGGTGGACAGCCTGTTTCATCATGAGCCCTTTGGAACTGTTTGGTCATGTTGATCAGAGTTGCAAATTCTTTTCACAGGTGATTATCTTTACAATATTGCCGTTACTAAGTCCATTGTTTTCCTGCTTCTTCCCACTTCACTTTACATCTATTCATACAAGTCTTCCCAGGTTTCTCTGAAACTCTCCTTCATCATTCCTTATAGCACAATAGTATTCCATTATATTCATACAGCACAACTTGCTCAGCCATTCCCCAGTTGATAGACATCTCTTCAGTTTCCAATTCCTTACCACTAAAGAAAGAGCTGCTATAAATATTTTTGTACATATGGGTTCTCTTTCTTTGATCTCTTTGAAGTATAGACCTAGTAGTGGTATTAAAAAGGTATATACAGTTTAATAGCTTTTTGGGCATGGTTTCAAATTGTTCTCCAGAATGACTGGACTAGTTAGTTCATAGTTCCATCAACAGTGCATTGGGTAGAACTGTCCTCCCACAGCTCCTCCAGCATTTGTCATTTTCCTTTTCTGTCATCTTAGCCAACTTTATGGGTGTAAGGTGGCACTTTGCAGTTGTTTTAATTTGCATTTTCTAATTATTATAATTATTTTTAAAATGGGATCTATTCAACTTTTCAAGAACATAGCTGTCTTGTAAGTCAAGGTACTCCTGACCTATGGGTGCCAACTGGAGCTATTTTTTTTTAACCAGACTAGCTGTGATTTCATTGTAGAGATCTCTTGGTGAGCTCTCTGCATATCAGCACCTTCTCTGTAATTTATGGTCTTAGAGAATTAGAGGAGAATGAGGGCAAGGTTAAGTGACTTGCCTGACATCAACACAGCAAGCATTTGATGGAGTCAGGACTCAAACCAGAGTCTTTTGACTCTGAGGGAAACTCTCTGTCCATTAGCCTCTTAACAGAAGCTAAGCTATACAGAAAACTAGGTTGATAGAAACCCTTGCCCCCAATCTCCCAAGGCAAACCTAACCAACACTTTTTTTTTTCCTACTGGGAAAAGAGTAATTGTTGGTGAGGAATAGCTTACTAGAGAAGTTTGGGGAAGACGTGCCAAGCACTGCTTTAAGCAAGCACTGTGGATATTAAAAAGGCAGCTGCTGCTCTCAGGGAGCTTATAGTCTACTGGGGAAGACAACACACAAAATGAAGCTGGTGAGCTGGAGTGGAAGTTACCTAACTCCAGGCACGATGGAGAAATCCAGAGCTCAAAGAAGGATAATGGGGTACCTTAGAGACTGTCTAATCCAGCCCCTTCATTTCCCAAATGGGGTATCTGAGGGGCAGAAAAGGGAAGTTGTTTGCCTGAGGTCTAAGGGGAACAAGCTGGAATATGAACCCAGAGCCACTGACTCCAGATCCATTCCTTTCGAAGTCCTCAGGCTAAATAGACTCTTTCCTGAACAAAGGAGGAGTAGCACAGACCTAGACTAGGTCCTCAGATCTGTCCTTGGCCAGGACAGAAACATGTCAGTGATCAGTTACCCAGCCAGGGTTTCCTTCCTTCTTGGGTCAAGGCTAGAAACAAAGTGGCTGAGATTCTTGTGGAGATCTCTCTAGTATGTGATCCCAATGATGATAATCCCTTTCATACAGTTTACAAAGCACTTTCTCTCACACCAGTACCCATAGCAGCTGGAGACAGAAGGTTTGGGTTTGAGTCCAGACTTTGTCATTTACTAGTTAGTTGTATAGCCCTAGGCAAGTCACTTCCTTGCTTAGCCTCTGTTTTTTTATCTGTAAAATGGGAGTAATAATACTTAGAATAAGAGGCAGGTGTATCTCAGTGAGTCTGGAAGATCTGGGTTCAGATGCTGCTTTGGACACCTACTGTGATCTGGCCCCCAGGTAGTTCTCTAAGGCCGTTTGTTACAGATGAGGGTTATGTATGATTGGCACCGGAGGAGGGAATTTCCAAGGTTCCCCACAGCAAGCAGCAATGGAATCATAGGTGTGGGTCCCCTTGCCCCCTGCCTACAAGGCCCATCAGAAAGGGAAAAAATGTTTTCACTCCCTATTACATATGATTATTGTGAGGATCAAATAAGATCATAGATATGAAGTTTCTTTGGAATCTTAAAATGCTATAGAGATGTCAGTTATTGGACTTTATGAGACCAGTGTCTTCTCAAACTTCACCCCACTACAGCTTTTCTATAGCTTTTACCTCTTAGAGATAGGGAGTATGTATGGTACAACTGAGTCAGAAACCTGGGCCCAGGTTCTGGCTCTGCCACATTATTGCCTTGTAACCATGAGCAATTTGTCTGGTCTCTGAGCTTTGCCTGGCTTCTCTGCAAAATGAGGATTAAAAACCCTTACCTGAACTCCCAGGGTCTATCATTTATACAAGTGCTAGTTTCTTAGATCTGTGGCTGGTGCCCCCCTCCACAAGGCTTCCCTTGTTAGAGGGCTACATCCATCCTGCAATTTGCTACCCATCACCACTGTGCCTGTCCCCTAGGCTCACAGGAAAGGAAAAACGAATTGGTGGCTTTGACCTCATGTGGAACGATGGACCAGTCAGCAGAGAAGAAGAGGGCATCGACACATCAGGGGCTGGGAACTTTGTGGCCAACACCCACCTGGGTATGTGGGGCTTCTCAGCAGGTTCTCAGAGGGTCATATTCCCAGCCTGGCTTCTCAGCAGGTTCTCAGAGGGTCATATTCCCAGTCCCAATCTGGGGACCGGGGAAACACAAGCAGTGGAGGGCCTGGGGGTGGTCTAGTGGAAAAACCACTGGATTTGCACTTTTCCACTACCTGTCAGTCAGTAGTGAGTTCTCTGTACATGCATGGCTCTTTAGACAACACTAGGGAGACTGCCATCTTTTAGAATTTCAGTCCATGGGAACCTACCTCTCCCTTCTCTGAAACCCTTTGTATGAGCTCTCCACAGACCTAAGGCCCATGTCAAACTGCCTTGTTTTCTTCTCCCTTTTATGAGCGAGCAGGGATGGCTCCATGGGCTTCCAGTCAGATGAACTCTGTGGGGTAAAGATCATTAGGACACTAAAGGAAGGCTTCTTGTAGGAGATGGTGTTTAGACTAGGTCATGAAGTCTGGGTTGTGTTTCTCTATATGCACAGGGCAGAGGCATGGGCTGAGCTGTGTGGGATCTTACAGGTAATCCAAATGGGTTAGAGCACAGGCCAGGGGATGGGAGGAATGTGAAAGAGGGCCCAGAAGGTACAGTGACCACATATTATAAAGGACCTTAAAAAGCAGGTCAGAGAGCCTGAACTTGATTTGATGTTAACAGCTCACATTTCTTTAGTGCTTTATTTTTTAAGGCACTTCCCTGGAAATTGCCTGGAGGGAGGATAGTATGAGGTGGAGCAAGGGTGAGGGCTGCTCTTGGACCCAGGACACATTCCAGGGCAAACTGCTTCTTTCCAGGCTGTTTCCTCATCTATCAGATGTGGATAGTAATCATTGCACTCTATCCTGAGGAGTTCATGGGGTATATTTGTAAACCTTTAAGTACTGTATGGGCTGTTCATATTCCTATTTGACAGATGAGGAAATTGAGGCATGCCCACAGCCATGCTCTTCTCCCTAGCAGCAACAGGTCACACAATCAGTAAGTATAAGGGGGGTCATGCTAGCACCCTTCCTCTTGCTTTATTTCAGGCTGCAACAATGATCGAAAGAAACAGCTGAGGCAGCTCTTCCGTTTGCTTCACAACCAGAAGAAAGTTAACAGTTAATCATGGTGGGCCAGGGGGAAATTGAGCCCAAGCAGGTGCCCAGTGACCCCTCCCAGTTTTGGAGCAGTGCCTCCAGTTTTCTCTCAGGCCTGCCAACAGTTTTGCTGGCTCAGCATGTTACCAACCATCAGCCTCCTGGACTTGCTGCCTCCAGGATGCACTGTGGGTGAAGCGTGCTCAGGAGCTGTGCCAGTATGGGAAGCTGGGTGGATTTGTGACCTTGAAAGGGGTTTGTCTGCATTGGTTCTGTGATCTGGAACTAAGGATTTGACCTATACAATGAGAAATGCAGCAAGCCTTGCAGTCCTAGAGAGAACTTTCTTAATAAAAGCAAATCATCATTCCATTTCTCTTTTCTGATTTGGCTAGGATCCTGTTGGTTGAAGCACGGGACGTCACCTATATGTATGTGTATGCTCACGGGACACTTCCCCTTTCTGGGCAGACAGGTGAGGTCACCCCCATTTTTAGAGATGGGGAAAAAGCTCAGGGAGGACAAGAGTAATTGCCAGTGTGAATTCAAAGTTAGATCTCCATTACATGTTTAGCTCCAACATTTGTTAGCTATAGGAATTCAGACAAGCCACTTAACCTCTAGGGCCTGTTTCCTCATCCATGTGGACCACATGTGACTGGTATCAAGAACTGTAAACCATTGAGGAAAGTCCCTCTCCTAATGCAATGTTAGCAACTGCTTAACAGCTCTTTTATGGTCCGAGGGGCTTGCCTGGGATCCTGAGAGAATAAGTGCCCAGAGTCACAGCCAGCATATGGGTTAGAGGCGGGGCAGGAACCGAAGTTTTCCTGACTTCCAAGGTCAGCTCTTTATTTAATGTCTCTTCACATCTGTCCAACGGGACTGACAAAGCAACCTGCCATTCATTATGCACTCTTAGGGCAGGGCAGTTCTAATTCTAATACATATAGGCTGTGTGACCCTGAGCATGTCATTTAATCACCACTTTATTATGCCCTTACCCTATGTTAACCACTGTGACCAGTGTTGAGAACTTAAGTATAATCAGTGAAATAATCCCTCCTGACAAGGATCTAAGTAACCAAACGGGGATTACTCTGTACTAGAGAAGTTGTTTCAGTAGAATCACAGATCCAGACAAAGGAAAAAAACCATGCAAAGCATCATGGCAAAAGATAGATAAATTAATCTCTCATCTCAAGCCCTTTATAGTCCATAGAATGTAGAGAACTACATGAACTCAAGTGCTTTGAGAGGGGCTGAGAAAATGCTAATTAAGTAAGGTCCATGAAAGAAACATCAGAACTGCCAAAGATCACAAATGGTTTCACAGAAGTCACGCTTAAGATTTGAAGACGAGGTATCCCCAAACCTAAAACAGGCATGTCATCCAGTGTATCTACCTCATTAAAAAAGCCTGAGTGGCTTAGCCGAACTAATGCATTTAAAGTACTTTGCCAACTTCAGAGGCTAGTTATGATCTCCCTTCTGCATGGACACATCAGCTTTTCAGAATACTTTACAATTTATAAGGACTGGCATGACGATTCCCATTTGTATAGCATTTTAAAGTTTGCAAGGCACTTTTCTCACAACCCTGAGGTAGACTGTTCGTGTCATCACTATTTTACAGAAAAAGGAAGTTGAAGAAGGGAAGTCATTGGCTTAGAGGCACACTTGTGTCAGTGGGAGGCCAAACCTCTCCTGACTAGGTTGCACTCTTTAGCACAGCCAATGATGAGGGTGCTGGAGTAGGGAGAAGTGAGTCTAAGTGAGAGGTGTGAGGTCTCAACTAGGAGGAGTCAATAAGAGATCAGTGCAGCTATGGGCATCATTTAATCACTGTCAGGAGCCAACTGCCTCACCCTTCCTCCCTCCACTCAGTCTGGCTTAACAAAACCACAGTCCAACCTACAACTGCACATTCCTGCATGATTATGTACAGCATATATTTTTTCCTTTCAAAGTGATCTCATATTCAAGGTGTAGGAGTTTATGTGCAAAGTAAATAACACAATCTCTAGCAGTTGGTTACCACTGATCTCACTGGCCACTGAGACTGCAGAGTAAGAGCACACCATTTGCAAACACTGGGAGCTGTCTCAGGCATTAACAAACGCAGATCACAGATACTAGAGATTCCATCCAGGATCTTTATTCTGCTCAGCTTTTTCTATGGCTCTCTGGAAGTTCATTTGGTATAGTCCTATGGTGTATCCACCTTGAGGAATGGGCTCTGGGAAATTCCGTGAAGCTAGGGAGTGCAGATAGGGACACTATTATCAGGGAATGTTCAATAAGTTGCCTCTAAGGTCTGTAATTACTGAAGGAACAACTACCTGGGCAATTCCCCTTTGCCTAAGAAAGGTTTAGGAGACAAAGTCTCAGTCTGATTTACAAGATATTAACGGGAGTCTATTAAAAGCTCTGATGTAATCAGAACTCGGGACTGAAAAAGGGGGAGCTGTGTTGGGAAATGTGAGCTGTTTCCAGCACTAGTTGCACGAGTTGTGTGGTGAACCACAAACAGAGAAGGTTTCCTGTCTATCACAAACCACCACTGAGCTTTGTTATTCCATTTCTACCTGTTATAAACTCTCCACCATTCTACAAGTCCGTCTTCTCCATCCTTTCCCCACAGCCAAGGTAGGAAGAGAGGGATTATGCTGCAATGAAGTGCTCACTCTCTCCCACTCCCTTCCTCAGACCTAGAACAATAGTCAGATTGTGGGTCTGAGGCAAAGGGAAAAGGCACCCTCCCAGACAGCAGGACATTGTTGGAAGTGCCTGTAGCAGTCATTCTAATGCTCCCACTGCTGCTGCCCCAGCCTCTCATCTTGGATCTTCTCCAAGGACTATCAATAGGCTTGGTGTTTCGGCCCACCCTGGTGGTGTCCTGGGTGGATAATAACAGGCTGTAGGTTCCTGGCTTTAATAGAGCGGCCAAATCCTATAAACAAAAGTCTTCAGTAGCAAACTGCTATCTGATAGATTTGTGAAGCTAGTCCCTACTATACCCCATTGCCATGGTTGCAAAGCAGTTCTTCTGTGGGTATCTGGGGGTCAAAAGTTTAAGATCCCATGCTGATCTTTGGTTTTTGAACCTCATCCTTTCAAGATGACATTAATGGCTCTCATCTCCTCCTGGCTCAGGGGCTTCAGGTTAAATCCTTTCAATTCTGGTTTACCTAGGGGGAGAATCAAGTCAATGGGTCAGAGAAATATAAGAGTGATGTGGGGGAGGTGCCAACTGGTCCCACCATACTAAAGAACTAGCTGGGCAAAAGGGAGCTTACTTGGCTTCTACACACTGTTGTGGGAGGGACTAATAGTCTAATCAGAAAAGCGAAGCAAAAGCAGTTTCATGCTAATTAAGAAACAATGATTCCCTCACTTCTTTTGGGTTTGGAAAGACTCTTGAGGCTTCAGACTTATTTACCCATTTATCTCAGGGGCTTTCCTGCACAATCATATACTTCAATCACTGCCAGGAAGAGGAGCCAGTTTTTGCTTTACCCAAGGTCATAAAGATCTCTCCTGGGTCATAATATCTGCCTTCCCTCTCTCCTAGACTCACATTTTTATCTAACCTAATTCAAAGTGACCAAAGTGACTAATGAGAGAGTACAGCCCCATGAGGAAACTTTAATGGAACTACAAATTATTGTTGTAGGTGAAGAGTTCAGACTGGCCCAGACCCGTGGCACATACCCCTCTTCTTCACTTTCTGGATGTCTACATTCATTTGTTTTACCCTAACCTCTGAGATTCACGTTTTGGTTTTTCTCACCTTTCAGTCTCCACTAATGAAAGGACTACCTACCTTGAGCTTCCAAGAGACGGTTAACCTTCCCTTTCAGCTGTTTCCGGAGTTTCTCTATCTCCTCATCCAGGTGCTCCTGATCTGAAAACAAACAAACAAACAAAACTAATAGCACTTGACATTTTCAGAACATTTTGCAGTTTTGAAAGCACTTTCTTCCCCAATCCTGTGAAGTAGGTAGTATGAATAGCATTATTCTTATTTCATAGAAGAAAGTGAAGCTGGGGCCAAATGACTCCTCCAGTCAGAGCTACTGACAGTGTCATCAGACTCAGCTCCAGGTATCCTAGCATGGCACGTATTCTCTCCACACACCACCACCACACTGCCTGTCAACAGAAGCCATGGACTTATACATATATACTGCATACAACTTGCTAGGTGACCACAGGTAAGTGACTTTCCTTGACTCCACCTTTGAAAAACAAGTGATTTGCACTAGATGGTCTCTAAAATTCCTTGCAATTTGTCATTTCTATGGTTCCTATAACCTGATGTCAAGAGCTTCCCTGTTAACAAAGAATTATACAACACTGTCTAGTGTTGTATAAAAGCAAAAAAAAAATACAGATCTTGGTCTCATCTTTCTGCACTGATGCCGCACAACTCCTCCCCCCCCCAAAAAAACTGGCCCCAAGAAGAAGGTTTTGGGGGGCTGACTTTTTTTTTTTTAATTGTAATCACTGTTTTATCATTATACATACTGTAGCCAAAGAGATGACTGTCCAAAGAGACTGCCTAGCTGGAAGTGTTTAATTGTCTAGTAAGCGCACAGATTAATGGCACAGCAAATGAGAGGGTGCAGGAGTCAGAACTCAAGTTCAATGTTTAAGAATATATACAATTTACAGAGACCAATGAGACAAGGAAGGTCTTTGCAAGCAAAGGTAACAGCGAGACCAAACACACTGAAGTGAGGAAGCATGAGTAGTGTTGTGCCAGACAGAAAGCAGAGATGAGCCCGATTAGAATAAAGGGGGTAGTATACAAGTGAGAAGATCCGAGAGGCTGGGTCAGACCACGAAATTTCTTTTCTGGGGCTGGATACCAAGAACTTTCAATTACTGTTTTCAAATCACACTATTCTACCTTGTTTGGTTAATTTTGATTCCACAAGACTTTATGCGGGGGATCAGAGATTTAGGGCTGGAGAAGATACCAGAGATCATCTAATCCACTTTGCAAACGAGGAAATTAAGGGCCAGCAAAAATATTTTTTTACAGATTCAGCAGAAGTAGGACTTGAACCCAGATTCTGGCTGCCATGCTCTTTCCATTGTATCAGCATGGTGGGATATACAATTCCTTCTTCCCCAATTAATACAGATCTTGAGGGCGGCTAGGTGGCGCAGTGAATAGAGCGTCAGCCCTGGAGTCAGAAGGACCTGAGTTCGGATCCGGCCTCAGACACTTAACGCACACACAAACAAAAACCTAGCCGTGTGACCTTGGGCAAGTTACTTAACCCCGATTGCCCTCCAAAAAGCAAAAAAAAAAAAGAGAGAGAGAGAGAGAGAGAGAATACATACAGATCTTGGTCTCATCTTTCTGCACTGATGCCGCACAACTCCTCCCCCCCCCAAAAAAAAACTGGCCCCAAGAAGAAGGTTTTGGGGGGCTGACTTTTTTTTTAATTGTAATCACTGTTTTATCATTTTACTGGCTCTGCTTACTCCACTCTGCATCAATTCAAGCAAATCTTACCTTTCTCTGAATTCATCATACTTGTTTCTCATAGCCATTCCCTGATCAGCACATACTCACTGTTTCAAGTTTTTTGCTATTATAAAAAGTGTAGTTATGAACATTTTGATACACACACACACACACACACACACACAAGTATATAGATATATACATAAATTTTGTCTTTGACTTCTTTGAGGTATATGCCCCAAAGTGGAATCTCTAGGTCAAAGGCTATTAAACTTTTGGGACTGAGGCTGTGATCAATCTGAATTAATACCCAAGCCTACATACTATGCAAAGCCTGACTTGGGAGGTAAAGTCACAGTGTTCACAGCACAGTTCTGGGGCCCTTTACCTTTCTGAATCATATCCTTTGTCCGTGGTCGAGGAAGCTTGATAAACATGTTTCCAAAGCAAACCATCACTTTATCTGAAAAATAAAACAGTCCATGGTCAGCTTGAAAAATCAGGTATTCGTTAAGCACTTGCTATGTGCCAGACACTGTGGGACACAAATATTAAGAATAACATAATTCCTACTCCTGAGGAGCTACCATTCTAATGGAAGAGACCACAAGTACATATATGGCATATCAACAGAAACAAATGTTATTTAAAGTAGGTTGGGAGGGAGGAGACTAGAAGTTGGTGGGGGATGTGGAGGATCAGGAAAGGTTCTTATGAAGACTGGGAGACCAGCCAGAATAAGGGTGCTAGTCACACTCCTCACTGAGGCCAACATCTTTGGAGCTAATGCCAAATTTAGCTAGTGATACTCAAGGATTCTTGAGGCTTGGGAGTCAGGAAGACATGGCCTCACATCCTTCTTCATACTTACTGGCTGTTTGACCCTGAAAATTCTCAGACCCAAGTTTCTTCTTCTATAAAACTGGGACATTAGTATTTACGTGACAGGGTTATTATAAGGAGTGAATGAGATAACATATATGGCACTTCACAAATCTTCAAGTGCTATATGTCAGCTATTATTAGTGTTTTTCTCTATAAGACTTCAGGTATCCATAATTCCCTAAGGAAGGTGATAGAATTTAAAACCTAATTTGGCAAAAAGAAAGAAAACCACTTCTGTGTAGTCATGTTAGGAAAAAAAAAACCTACCAAAAATAAGAAAACACAACAATTCCATCTTACTATACTGGAAAGCAATGTTTAAAAAAAAAGGAACTTGTATCCATGCCCTCAACGGTATTTACTGTACATATTGTGAGAGTGTTCTGGGCCCAACACACAGGGGATGTGAATTGTGGATGTCAATATCTGCGATGTGAAATTAACGATGATTACCTGATATTGACCCTAAAAGAAAAAAGTGGCAGTAGATGATCTTGCTCATACTTCCATGGCCCCTGGCCCCACTACCCCACAACTTACCCGACTGGCTGGGGTCTCTCTGAAGGGCCCTCAGGGCCTCCCGGTTCTGGTTCCTTTTCAAGTCCAGGTCCACTATCTAGGAGAAAGTCAGACATCACAGTGGGACCGAGAGAGGGGAGGGGGTCCGAGGAGCACTTGGCCCAGTCATCCTCCCCAGCACCCCCATCGCCCGCCCGGGCCTCAGGTTCCTCCTTTGTACAAGGACCAGGCTCAAAGTCCGGTAAGGGAAGGGAGAAGGGGAAAGTGTAGGAGTAAGGAGGGCAGGAATTTGGAAGCGCGTTCTCCTCGTTCCCGGCCCTTCGCGGACCTGCTGCTTGTCGGCCAGCACCTCCTCGGCCAGCTCTTCTACCTCGCCCAAGTAGAGGAGCACACGCTCGGCTTCCGACCCCAACATGACTTGGACAATGGTGCAGGCCGGCACTCTCCCTGTGCGCATGCGCCAGCACCACCGGCACGCTACGAGACGCCAGTGGTCGCCGGCGCGCGCGGCGCACGTAGGTCAGGACGCACGCCCGGGGTGGGGGTGGCGGAGGAAAACGAAAGAAGGACGGCCTTTGGGGCCACGTGACTATGCTTTCTGAACTACAGGGAGTTGGGCGGGGACGCACGTGTGCTGGGGAAAGACAGGTCCTTTGGCGCCCCCGTCAGGCAGAATTCAGCCTTTGCTCTTGAAGTCCTCAAGTCTGAAAATGGTTGTCTTAATAAGGGGGACGCCCAGGACTCATTCAGAGTTCTGGTCGCCTAAACTGGGGAGAGTGGAGTGAAATAAGAGCAGCCCAGCTATTTCTAGTTCCCAGGGCAGCATGGACAGATTGGGGAAGGAAGCAGCAAAAAGGTGGTCTCTCTCTGACCTCCTCCCTTAACCGTCATCTCTCCCTTTGTTTCTCATTTTCTCTACCTGTAAAATGGGTAGAAAATAAAGTCCTCCACTGAATTCACTGGGAGCAAAGAATAATTTCCAATTCAATTCAACAACTAGGTGGCACGTTGGATTTGGGCTCAGGTAGGGCTGAATTTGAATCCTAACTTGATTCATAAAGATGAGTCTTCCTAACTCATTGGAAAGAGTGTAAGGGGGATAGAATCACAGCACCTGCCTCCCAGGGCTGTTGTGAAGGTCAGATGATGGCAAAGCCACAAATTAAACCTTCACTGTGACTGTCTTCCTCCTCCTCCTCTTCATCACCACCTAAAGCTTCCTGAATGCCCAGTGCTCAGTGGAGCCTTGGGCAAGTGCAGGGTGGAGGATGGACTTTCCCAGAAGCCTCTTGTTCAGGCACTCTCTGCCTAAGTCTACAATCCTTCAAGCTATGGCCTTGCCCTAGAAGGGAAGAGCTACCTGTGGTCTGGAGTAGTCCAGAGAATGTTTTCAGGAAGAAGCTAGGTGCTCATCATGGGAGCTATATGATTTTAGACAAGTCACTTGTGTAGTTTCCTCCTCTGTAAAATGAGGTGATTCAGATTCAAAAATCTTAATCAGACACAGTTTTATTATATTATAAAAAAATCTCTTAACTTTCATTGCTTTAGGAATTTTCTGGTGCTAATAGTTTGGTATGTTGAAAGAAAAGGATTGCTATGAGAATGATAATATTTTTATCCACAAGGCAAAATTATAGTCTTTGAACTTCAACATATATTATTCTTACCCTCAGCAGATGTAACCAGAAGTCTTCTCTAGAACTTGGGCTTTCTGGCCTTAACCAGGACCAACAAGGATATGTAAGTTTGAAAGAGACAGATGTAGGCTTCATCACTAGTCGCGGTGCTGCTGAAGGAATATCATTTCACAGCTCCTTTTCCTACTCAATGAAAACTTAGAAAAGCAGGCCATCAATGAATTAATTTGTTAATTAATTAGCCCTGACAGCTAAGTGATACAGTGGATGGAATACTGGGTCTGGAGTTAGGAAGACTCATCTTCATGAGTTCAAACTTGGCCTCAGACACTTGCTGGCTATGTGCCCCTGGGCAAGTCACTTAACCCTGTTTGCCTCAGTTTCTTCATCTGTAAAATGAGCTTGAGAAGGAAATGGCAAACCACGCTAGTAGCTTTACCAAGAAGGCCCCAAATGGGGTTACGAAGAGTCATATATGACTGAAAAACAACTGAATAACCACAAAATTAATTAACCTACAAGGAAATATGGCCATGAGGTAGCTCAACTTTGCTTCTACCAGCCAAGTTACTCTGTACTCATGCACTAACTTCCCAAAAGGCTGAAGCATCCCCCTAGCTCAACAGAGGCCATTCACTCATACTATTCCTCTTCACCACTGAGGTTCATGGAGCTATACCATCTCGTGATACCTGGAATTTGTCATTGGGCTCCATGTAACTCTAGGTGTATAATATAGAATATATCCCAACATTACTAAACTCGAAAATCAGTCATCTCTCCTTTAAAACCCTCAGCCCACACTTGAAAATTTTACTTTCCACCAATTGTCTTCATTTATAAAACTTAGATGATTGACTGTGTGTGACTATTTGATTTATTAAAACAACTTTATGTCAAGGTTGCTACCTTCACATCTTTGACATGATCACCACAGGTCTTTAGGATCTGTCTCAGTTCTTTTGTTAATACAAAAAACATGGTTAAGGAGGTAGAGCTGAGCACCTCCCCCGCCCCCCCCCAGGCATACACACACACACACACACACACACACACACACACACACACACACACACACACACACACTTTACCCTGCTTTCTGACAACTTGAGAAGTTTCATTCTAGTCCTAAGCCAGAATTGCCATTATAAACCCTTTTGCACATTTAAGCAAAAACTTTTTAACAATTTTAGGTACTAGTTGGCTTAGATGACCTTTGTGGTTCTGTCCAACACCAAGATTCTTAAATTCTCTGTAGCCCCTTCTCTAGGAGCTAATCTTCACCCTGAAGGTTGCAGATTAGGCTTCCAGAGCAGGAGAGGAACTGAATGCTCCCAGGTTTCAAGGATACCCTATGGATCTACAATCCTAAAACTTCAGCTCACAAGCCCCCACTGGGGAGCATCCTCTTAAAAATTAACTCAAAGCAAAAACACTTATTAAGATGACATTATAAAAAGAGTAGTTTCAAAGCATTCTCTCCATAAACCTAGAATATGCATTCCTACAAATATATACAGTGGGAAGAGGGAGTACAAACTTACAAGTACAATGGTAGTGAGACCCACACATAGGAAACACATGAAAACAAGGCAACTTCCACTGCTATTACTGTAGGCCTTGATGCCCTTTCTCTCCTCAAGCTGTTCCTCTTAGCAGTGTCTCTGCTGGGCAGGTTATCTGGATGTGCTGCCAGAGTCTGCTTTTCTTACCAGTATGACTTGATTGCCAGGCTAGTTCATTCGAGCCCATGGAGGGTAGGGAAGGGGGGCTGGCTTTTTTGCTCTCAGAGGTTGTGCTCACAAGTTGCTTCTGACACTAATTCCTCAACTAGACTCCTTTGCTGAGTCTGTATCTGTTTGGAGACTGTGTCTCTGCATGTGTGTCCCTGTTGGATGCATTTCAACTATGTCTTGAATTAACTCTGAAACTCTTTTTTTTTTTTTTTTAAGCAATTGGGGTTAAGTAACTTGCTCAAGGTTACACGGCTAGTCATTATTTATGCATGGGTGCTCATTTTCTGAGGCCGGATCTGATCTCGGGTCATCCCAACTCCGAGGCTGGCGCTCTTACTCACTGCGCCACCTAGCCGCCCCTGGAACTTTTTTTAAGGGTGACAGCATTAATCTCTTGCCCACCCAGTGACCAAATTCTCCTTCTAATTTAATCAAGGACATTGTTCATCTTTCATAGAAGTGCCTTACTTTTTTTGTTTGTTTCTTACTTTCTTATATTTTATCTTGGAGGTGTGATGGTCAACAACCAATTCCCACTCCCAACTCTTCCTTTATCTGTAAATTCCAAATTCTTTCTACTGAACAACCTGCTGGCACTTATCACACATATCCCCTCTGTTATCAAGTCTTATCAACTCCCCTTTCTCTCCACCCACCCAGCCACCAGCCAGGTGCAGACCCTCATCACCTTGACTGGACTATTGTAATACACTTCTCATTGTTCTCCCTGTCTCAGCTCTATCTTCCCTCAGTGGCCAATACTTTTCCTAAAGCACAAGTGAGTCTTGGCTATTACTTCAGGATCAAATATAAAATGCCCCATTTGGCACTGAAAACTATGGCCTGCCCCTTTACCTTTCAATATTCTTACACTTTATTCCCCTTCACTCTACAACCCATCTATGATGACCTATTTGTTGATTTTGGTATGTGATACTCCATTTTCTGACTCTGAGGTTTTTCCCCATGACTGGAGTACTCTTCCCTCCTTACTTCTCCTAGATTCTCTGGCCTCCTTCAAGACTCAGCTCATATCCCACCCTCTTCAGGAGGACTGTCCCTGTCTGTCTCCCCCTCTCCCCATCCTTTTAGTGCCTTGCCTCTGAGATTGCCTTCCATTTATATTTTGTATATATTTGTATATATTTGTATATATTTTGTATGTACTCTTCCCCCATTAGCATGTAAGCTCCTTTTGGCAGGGACCATGTTTTTTCATGCTCTCTCCCCCATTTGTATGCTCTCTCCCCTATTAGCATGTAAGCTCCTTGAGGTCAGGACCATTTTTTTCCCTTTCTTTGTATCCCCAGTAATTGGTACTTAATAAATGCTTAACAAACTGACTATGACCACATTGTGTCAGACTGGGTGAAGACAGATGAGAACAGACTGTGGTTTGTGGAGTAATTTAGATATCCCCTCATCTCCAAAATGAGCAAATCAGAGTAAGGTATAAGGGATTTTAGAGTTCTGAATTCTATGATCTTACCACTTTTCCCCTCTTCCCCCCTCACCCCAGAAATTGATCAGACATATTAGACTAATTTGTAAACTCATAGCTGTCTTTGAATCTTCTATCTCTCTTGCCCTTCTCCCATACCCAGTTAATTGTGAAAGGGCTTTGGGAGACCATTTAGTCTAAACCCTTCATTCTACAGATAAGGAAGCTGAGGTTTAAAGGGTTATAGTGATTTATCTAAAATCACACAGAACCCAGGTCCTCTAAGTGCAAGGCCAGTGTGGGTCAGGGCATTAGAACTTGGTAGTATTGTAAAAGTGGCTCATTGAAATTGTTTGTATATATTTTCTGTCTACATGGATACATGTAACATGAAACCACATACATGAACAACATACTTGTTGTTCAGTCATCTTAGGTTGTGTATGACTCTTCATGACTCTGTCTGGGGTTTTCTTGGCAAAGATACTAGAGTGGTTTGCATTTTCCTTCTCTAGCTTATTTTACAGATGAAGAAACTGAGGCAAACAGGGTTAAGTGACTTGTCCAGAGTCACACAGCTAGTTAGTGTCTGAAGCCAGATTGAAACTTGGGTCTTCCTGACTCCAGGCCTGGCACTCTATCCACTATACCACCTATATGTATGCATATATGATAAAGAAAATGCATATATAAAAAGAGGTAGTTGTATAGATATGTATATGTATATTTTTGTCCCAAGGTTTCATCATTGGTCTTAAATTCTTAAGATCTATATAGTTTCTCCTTTTTCAATTTTTTTCCCCTAGTGATTCCTTGTTCACATTAAAATGGACAGTTTACCCTGGCTCCCAATTATTTGACATAAAGCAATAAGCTCATTGATTAAGCTCCTCCTTTTCATCCTTGACCTGGGCAGATCATAGGATCATAGCTATATAACTGGCAAGGACCTCGGAGGCCATCAAGCCCAACTCCCTCAGTTTACAGAAGAGGGAATTAAGTCTTGGAGAGATTAACTTGCAACAAGGTCACATAGATTTTTGCTGTCTTTTTAGATCTAAGTCCAAGGACTGCCACTTTTGTCCTGGAGGAGAGAAAAACTGCTTAGATAGACATACATTTATGTATGTATGTATGTAGGTAGATAGATAGATATGTTTATGTGTGTATATACATACACATACACATACACATACACATATACACGTTTCAATTTCTATATCCCTTAAGCCAATTCGGGAAATATATGTCTTATTGGCATCCTGACTCAATATATCTAAAACTAAATCCACCATCTTCTTTACCAAGCCTCTCTCTTCTCCAAAATGCTGTTTCTTTTGAGGCACTGGAGCAACTAGGTGGTGCTTGATAGAGGATCAGCTCTGGGGTCAGGAAGACTCATCTTCAATCTGATTTCAAACACTTACAAAGATACTGCAGTATCTTTGCCAAGAAGACCCCAAATGGGTCACAAAGAGTCAGACAGAACTGAAATAATTCAACAACAACAACAACAACAACACATTGACATAGCATTCCCCCCCTCCCCCACCCCTAATCAGCTGAAGCCTGAAACCTCAGAATCATCTTTTCTTTCAACCTCCTAAATCCAATCAGTTGTCAATTTCATCTCCACAACATTTCTCAAATTCATTCTATTCTGTCTGCTCACACTGCTACCCTTCTTGTTCTGGCATACATAATCTCTCACCTGGACTATTATAAAAGCCTCCTAAATTCATTTCCCTGTCATCTGTATTTCCCCTCTTCAATTATTATTCCAAAACAGCTGCCAAAATAATTTTCCTAAGACACAGATCTGAACATGTCACTCTTTTGCTCAAAAAAAATCTTCAGTGTCTTTCTATTGTTTCTAGCATGAAACACAAATTCCTTAGCTTTGCATTAATCTGGCTCCAAAGTACTTTCCATCCTTACCTCAATAGCTTGATGGATTTATGATGGCATCAAAGTGATTATTCCTTCAATACTGCAGATTACAACCCATTCACCCTTGCCCATTCTGCATGACTCTGGTCCATCTATAAATCTTCCAAAGGAGATCCACCCAACATGCTGGGGGCATTCTTCTGTATCTCTTGACATTGCATGGGTACCAATGAAGTACACAAGCTATGCACTCATTATCTTTCCCTCTCTAAATGTGATCAGTCTAATTCTTTTTTTTCCTATCCCTAACAAACAGTCTCTCTAATGACATGATTTATACCTCTTATCCTGAACAATTCCTTGCTGGTTTTTCAGTCTGCTCAAGTTAATCATGTGCCTCTCCCTTGTCTTTTGGATGACCTTCAACTTTAATTCTTTGTAGATTGTGTTATTCTTTTTTTTTTTAAAGTTTGTTTAACTCATATGTACAAAAAATATTTGTAGCAGCTTTTAGTGGTGTCAAAGAATTGGGTTTCCAAAGTGGTGTCAAAGAAGTGGGTTTCCAAAGAATTGGAAACTGAGGGAGTGTCCATCAGCTAGAGAATGGCTAAACAAATTATGGTATATGAATGTGATGGAATACTATTGTGCTGTAAAAAATGATGAAAGGAACAGTTTCAGAGAAATCTGGGAAGACTTGTATTAACTGATACAAAGTGAAGGAAGCAGAACACAGAGAAAAACTTGCACAATAACAGCAATCTTAGGGGCTGCTAGGTGGCACAGTGAACAGAGAACCGGCCCTAGAGTCAAGAGGACCTGGGTACAAATCCAGCTTTAACACAACACATACTTAAACACTTAACACATAATCCAGCAAGTCACTTAACCCCAATTGCCCTGCCTTCCCCCTCCAAAAAGAAAAAAAATAACAGCAATCTTATAAAGATAATCAGCTCTGAAAGACTTAGTAACTCTGATCACACAATGACCAAGCAATTTCAAAGGACTCATGATGAAAAAGTCTATCCACCTCCAGATAGAGAACTTATGGTCTCAGAGTGCAGATTGAAGCATATTTTTCTCTCCCTTTTTCTGTGTTTTTTTCCTACAACATGGCTAATGTGGAAATTTGTTTCACATGATGACTTTGTATTTGTAATGGGTTTTGTACTTCTTGCCTCCTCAGTGGGTGAGGGAAGGGAGGGAATCCAAAAAGCTGAAAATAAAATAAAATTGAATGGAAAGTTTTTAAATAAAAAAGCTTGTTTATATAGCAGTAAAAACAAAATTTTCTCTTCCTTGGGGGTGACTAGGTGGTGTAGTGAATAGAGCACTGGCCCTGGAGTCAGGAGGACCTGAGTACAAATCTGGCCTCAGACACTTAACACATACTAGCTGTGTGACCTTGGGCAAGTCACTTAACCCCAATAACCCTGCCCTTCCCCCTCCAAAAAAGCAAAAAAAAATTTTAATTTTAAAAAATAAAAACATTTTCTCTTCCTAATACATTGAAATGCTTGAGGGGAGAGTGTGTTTCAAAGCCCAGTTTTCTTTAGATGTTTCAGGAATCAGCATTAGGAAATTTTAATAACTCTGACAGCTGCTTTAGGAAGAATTGACACAGTAACCTGAAAGACTTTTGGGTCAGGGGGTGAAATGCTCAGTGGTATGCTAGAGCTAGCTCAAACTGCTGATTATTAAATTTTTGGTATGAGCATTTATACTTTAGAAGTGGACAAATCCTACAAATCAGATTCATTATTTTGTTGATTTTCTAATCTAAAGAAAGTGGTGGGAAAATATTAATAATGCAGACTAAACTAAAAAGTGCAACTAGCAAAAAAAATTTTTTTGGAGAGCTGGTTGTTAAACATTTACCAGCACATACCAGAGTACTCTTCTGAGATTCTAGAACTATGAGAAGTACTAGTGAAGATGCTGTTGTTGTTCCTCTTTCATTTTCAAAGATCATTGACATTATAGGGTGATGTCTTGACTTGCCTGTAAATCAGTCATCAGCCTTACTCTCTCTTCCTGAGTCATTGAAGTCCAGTGGCAAGACAAAATAGAAGATGAATGGCACTCTCCTGGGATGCAAAGTATGGCCTTGACGTCTTTAATGTTTGGCCAAACTCAGTGCTCCATAGCACCTGCTTCAATGGCCTTCATGGCTATTGGAATACAATTTTTCTCATCTGCCCATTCCACTAGGGAATTCTTCACATGCTTGGAGTAAACATTCCCCTCACTCACTGATAGGTTGAGGTCTGTTACCCTCAACCTGGTTTATCAGCAAAGATGAGAAGAAAAGCATCCAGTGTGGGTTATTGGGCCAGTGGTCTCAGAAACTAAACAGAGCAAAAGAGGACTTCTGAAAAAAAAATGGAACTATGTTTTTGAGTTGTAATGCTGGTGGAAAGGAGAGATGGTCTTCTGAGAAAGGAAATGAAAGCTATTTGTTGGAAACTGGAGAGGACTGTAGGAAGGTGGACTGATGAGCAACAGGTAAGGGAACCAATAACGGGAAGCAATGAATAACTTGTTCCTACTTCCAGCCTTCTGAATCTATGCACTTGTAAAGGAATGACGAAGTCTGGTCAGACTAAACTAAAAAGTGCAACTTCTCCCCACAAAGAAGAGGAAACAGAAACACCACTCTTCTCCCTCCCCCCCACACCCCCCAAAGAAATTCTATATCCACTGTGTTCAGCTTTATCATGATTGGTGTATTCAAAAGTTTGGTTGGGCACTTTTCATAAGAGGAAATACAAAATGTCAGCCATCACATAAAAATGCTCTAACTCACTTAAAAGAGAGACGGAAATCAAAACAATTCTCATATCCATCAGATTGACAAAGATGACAAAATATAAAAATGGAAAATGTTGGAGGGACAGTGAGAGGGAAAATGGCCAGATTAATGCACTGTTTGGTAGAGCTGTGAATTTGTCCAATTGTTCTGGGAAACAATTGAGCTTTATATTAAAATCATCATTAAATTGAAGATAACAAGTGATAGCACTACTAGTTATATACCCCAAAAAAGTCAAAGACAGAGGGAAAGATCCCATATATACAAAAATATTTGTAGCAGCACTTTTTGTGAGAGTAAAGAACTAAAAACAAAGTGGGTACCCATCAAGTAGGGATTGGCTAAACTAATTGGTATATATAACTGTAATGAAACATTAACTTTGTCTTAAGAAATGATGAATCTGAAGGAATTAAGGAAACTTAGGAAAACTTGTATGAACTGATATAGATCAAAGTTTGCAGAAGCAGCAGAAGTTGTATATGAGATGAACTGATGCAAAAGGAAGTCAGCAGAACCAGGAAACAAGAGACTACAATAAGGTAAGTGGAAAGAACAACAATTAGAAAAAAAAATCAAAACAGCATCATTATAATGACCAAACATATTTCCAAAAAGAGAGAAGATACAACCCTCTCTCCCTTCTTTGAAGAGGTGAGAAACTAACTACATGGGAAATTGCACACAATATAGAACTTGGCTGATGGGCTGGCTAGGATTTTCTTTTTCTTTTTTGTCATAAGAAATAGTTTTATGAGTTGGGGAGTGGAGTGAGTCATATTGGGAAATGAAGACCGCTAGGTGGCGCAATGAATAGAGCACTGGCCTGAGACACAGGAATTCAAATCCAGTCTCAGACACTGCGAATCCGGTCAACCTTGGGTGAGTTTAACCTCTGTCTGCCTCAGCTTTCTCATCTGTAAAATGGGGATAATAATAGCACCTTGAGGATAAAATGAGATAATATTTGTAGCACTTCACAAACTTTAAAGTGCTTCATAAATTTTAGCTATTATTATTTTAAAAAGGAAATATTTGTTTTTGAAAGATAGAATTCTGGTCAGTGCACTGACTATTGTAACTCCAGTGAACTGTTGGTGAAGTACTTTCCCCTTTTCTCAGCTGAGATATGATAGACTGACTAGAGGCACAAAGTGAAGCCTATCTTGTCAGATGAACATATCGCCAGTGTGATGATTTGTTTGCTTGGCTACACTTCTTTGTTGTGTGGGAAGACTCTTTTGGGAGTGAGGGAGTCCTGGGGAAGAGACAATAATGTTAAAAAGTCTTAATAAAATATTTAATTAAAAACAAAACACAGGCACCCAGAGGCTGTCGGCACCTTTGGAAAAGCCTTTCCCACCCTAAATGCTAAAAATTTTGATTCTACAAGTAACCACTGGACAAAGAAGCAGAGGGGTTCCCCACCCCAAATGGGCTGTTAGATTTAATAAATAATTCCTCACTTGAGGTGTATTCTTGTGGTTTTTGAATGGAAGAATTCAAGCATAGGCAGGGAAAAGGTGACATTTGCTAGAAAAGAACCAGGCCAAGTAAAGGCTGAGGGACCATAGATATGACCAAAGCCCCAGTTCCTCTAAGTTAAATGTAAAAATTATGTGTGGTATGACCCAGTCCTGTGACACCATACCAAGGCATGTTGGGAAAGGCTGAACACAGTGGATCAGGGTTTGGGTTCTAATATTCAACTTAAAGTCTTCTAGTGATGGGGGCTAATTTCTTAGAGGGAAAAGAAGGTATGATTCACCAAGAAGAGTAGAATTTTAAAGCTGAAAGATACTCTAGAGCATAGACTTTCAGAGTTGGAAGGGACCTTAAAGAGTTTTTCGTCAAGTCTCTTCATTTTAAAAAGAAGGAAACTGAGACCTTGAGAGGGGAAAGTAACTTACCCAAGGTCACACCAAAAATCAGGGACAGAACTGGAACTAGAGCTCAGGTCTCTGACTCCGAGGTCAGAGCTCTTTTTAGCTGGTCCTAGGTATCTTCCTCAAAAGCCCCTTTGCCTATTCCTGAGCATAGTCTTGGATCACTCCTACCATTCATCACCTTAACGCCTACACATGCTGATGAATGAAGATGGAGAAAATCACTCATCTCTTCTGATTGGGTCCACTGCAAATTTATGTTATATCACCTCAACTGGGCCCTCACTGCTGCTAGGCAATCCTGAAATACCTTCCTTATCAACTCACTATCTCATCTCCAAGGAAGTTATTCTGGACTTTTTCATCTCTCCTCAGTTCTCCCATGGCTCCCTCTCCCCTATGCTCTCAGCTGAAAACCTTGCCTCATATTTTATAGAAATAAATAAATAGAAATATACAGAAATAAATCCCTCTTCTTCATCTTCTATCACTCAGATGCCTTCTGCCACTTCTTTACACTGCCTCACAGGATGAAGTGGCCTTACTCCTTACCAAGGCTAGCCCCTCTACCTGTTCTATCAATCCCCTTCCATCCCAACTCCTCCAAAGATTGTTCCCTCTGTCATTCTCATGCTTTCATTTTTTTTTCACTCTCTTCCTGTCTACTGGCTTATGCCTGTGTCTTTCCTATCCTGAAAAAACCCTTACTGGATCCTTCCATCTCTGCTTATTGTCCTACATCTCTGCTGGCCTTTGCAGCTAAACTCCTCAAAAGACTATCTATTATAATTGTCACTACTTTCTCCCCTCTCACTATCTTCATAACCCCTTACAATCTAGCTTCCTACCTTATCATTTCATCAAAACTGCTCTCTCAAAAGTTATTAATGATCTTAATTGCTAAATCCAATGGCCTTTTCTCAGTGCTCATTCTCCTTGACTTCTCTGCATTCTTTGACATTGTTGATCACTCTCTCATTGATACTCTCTTCTCTCTAGATTTTCAGGACATCTCTCTTCTGGTTCTCCATTTACCTCTCTGATTGCTCTTCCTCTGTCTCCTTTCCTGGATCTTCTTCCAGATCTCATTAAGTGTTCCTTGGTGGTTTTCTTCTGGGCCCTCTTCTCTTCTCCCTCTAAACTACTTCATTTGGTGATTTCATCAGGTCCCATGGACTTAATTGTCATCTCTGTGCTAATAATTCTCAAATCTACCTATCCTTTTTTGTGCCTATCTCCAATAAATGATGTCTCAGTTTCTGGAAGAAAAAAAAAAGACTTCCAAACATTCTGAATTGGATGTCCAGTAGATTTTTAAAATTCAACCTGTCCAAAACATAATTTATTCTCTTTCCCCTTAAACCCTCTCCCCTTTCTATCTTTCCTAATACTGTAGAGGGCAATGCCATCTTCTCAGTCCTTCAGACTCAGAACCTAGGAGTCATCCTCACCCCTCACTATTATTCACCCCCCCCCATATCCAATCTATTGCCAAGACCTGTCTATTCCCCTTTGCAACATCTCTTGAACATTTCCCCTTCTCTCTTCTGACACTATTACCACCCTGGTTCTCTAAAGTGATTTTCCTAAAGCATGTCTGATCATGCCACTCCCTTACCCAATAAAATCCAATGGCTTCCTGTTGCCTTCAGGATGAAATACAAAATGCTCAATTTGGCAACCAAAGCTCTTCATAACCAAGCCCCCTCCTAACTTTCCAGTCTTCTCACTGACATGTACCTCTCGGTCCAGTGACATTTGCCCCATAGATGTTCCACAGACATTCCACCTTTCTGCTCCAAGCATTCTGTCTGACTGTCCTCCATGCCTCTTCTGCTCTGACTCTGACCTTCCTGATTTCCTTCAAGTCCCAACTAAAATCCCACCTTCTACAAGAAGCCTTCCCTAACCTCACTTAATTCCAATGCTTTCCCTCTTTTAATTATTTCCTATTTATCCTACAGATAGCTTACTTTGTATATATTTGCATGTTGTCTCCCCCATTAGATTATAAGCTCCTTGAGGGCAGAGGCTATCTTTTGTCTCTTTTGGTATCCCCAGTGCTTAGCACAATGTCTGGCATGTGGTAGGAACTTAATAAATGTTGATTGTTTGATTGCTTGATTGGAGTAGTAAAAGTCCTAGGCTTATGGTAGGGGGTCCTAGATTTGACTCTTGACTTGAATATTCCCTCTGTCACCCATGAGGAAGTCATTTTCCATTTCTGAGTCTCATTTTCCCTGTCTGTAAGATGGAAGGCAACAATATGTGGATTACCTGCCTCACAAGGTTTTTAACCAAACATTTATTAAGGATGTGCTGTGTTCAAGGTACTTTATTAGGCCTGGAGAATAAGAGAAAAATGAAACAGTCCTTGTAAGGAGCCTATATTCTACTGTGGAGACACAACACGTGTACAGAGAAGTAATGCTGAGGGGGAGGAGGGGAGAAAAGGAGATGAGGGAAGGAGAGGGGGAGGGGGAGAGAGACAGAGAGAGAGAAAAAAGAGAGAAAAGGAAAGAGAAAGTCAGAGAGAAGGAGAAAGAGAGGGAGGAAGAGAGAGGATGGGAGAGAGGGAGAGAAAGAGAGAGAGAAACAGAGAAATAGGAAGAAGATGGAAAGGGCAAGGGAGGGAAAGAGAGTCTGAAGGTGGGAGGTGGCACCTGAGATGGAAGGAAATGTTTTGTAAACTATATAAACGTGAGCTATTGTTATTAATACTACTGCTGTTCAAGCAGAGGCTCCCCCACACCATCTGCACCTTCCCCCTGCCCTCCACTGGCTTGGAACTTCAGACCCTTCCTGCTCTTTCCCCTCCAGGGCTTCACCCCTGCTGGGTACTCCCTTTAGAGAAAGCCTTGGTCCATTGCATCTCTGGGTACATAAATAATTCACATTCAGGCACCGATCCCTCTCTTTCTCCCCCCTTCCCTCTTCCAGCTGTTCCCTGGGGGATGCTAACGATGTGTCCATGTCAGGCAGATGGGCTCATTAGCTGCACCAGGGTCGCCTCTCACTCCTTTATTCTCCCTGCTCAGGCAGATGAGATCAGCTTCCTCAGGGGTTTGGGCCTTATCTCAGCCACCAGGTCACTGCAGTTGGGGGAGGGAAGAAAACAGGAGGGTTACATCTGGCACAGTCCCTGCCCCACCAGCTGCTGCTGGGGTCTCAGCCCTCCTGCTATGCCTTCAGCCAGTAGTAATAATAGTCCCACTTATTTCTACTTTCCAAACAACAATAATAGATCCTAACTATATAATAGTTTTAAAAGTGCTTTATTTAACCACATTCTTCTAAGAGATAGAAAAGACAATAAAGGAAAAATGATTTGTCTAAGGTCACACAGCTAGTATGTGACAGGATCAGGACTTGAACCTGGGTTTTCTAACTCCTTCCACTACAAAGGGATTGTCAACCTTATTTTATAAATAAAGAATAAGGTGCAGTGACTTGCCTCAGGTGATGCAGTCTGGTAAGACTAGACCCCAGATAAGGCAGAAACAGCTAGAATGACTGATGAGTCCAGTAAGTATAGCCTCTGACACCAAAGGAATTCTACCTCTACCTAAGTCTATCCTTATCTAACCTACCAAGATCAATGTATTCGGAGGTGGATGGAGTGTGCTTATCTAGGACTGATGAGTTTACAAAGGGCTACAGCCTCATTATTGTTGTTCAGTCATGTCTGACCCCTGGACTTTGTCTAGGTTAGTATAAACTCCCCAGACCCTAACTCCTTCAGTCATCCAGAATTAACCTGAACAGGCTGGAAAAGGCTGGTTATGCCTTCATCTTTCTAAATCAAAACCAATAATGAAAAGCAAGTAGTGATGAGTCAGACAGGACGCACACATCCATAGTATATTCTATCTACTCTATCAGTTTATATATAACCAATAAAACCTATATTTTATATCAACTGAGTATGAGGTTATGAGTCTGTTTTTTGAAATCCAGGATTTTACTGCCAGATTAGGTCATGTGGATTGTAAGTGCATAGGTTTTCTGAATCTGAGTCATGCAGTTGTAGCCTGAAAGCACCTTAGAAGTCAGCTAGTCTAAAACTCTCATTTTATAGATGAGGTTAGGTGATTGTCCCAAGGTCACAAAGGAAGTTAAGGACAGATCCTCTGACCGCAAAGCCAGAATGCTTTCCATCATACCATTCTGCTTCTCAATTAATATTGCTGGGAAACTTTCAGGAAGTCACTTAACCACTCTTGGGCTTAGTTTCATCATTTGGAAAATGGAAATAATCCTGGTCAATTCTACCCCATAGGGATATTAAGAGAAGGTGTTAAGATAGTTTTGAAAGCATTACAACTTTTAGTTCGAACCTAGGACTCTTAGCTCAGTGATATTTCCACTCAGTGAATACTTCCAACCTTGATAAAGATAAGGCAACAAATGCTTTTAGGTTATCTCTGACTGGCACTGGACTGAAAGCACATCTTTGGTCCCTCCTCTGTAAAATGAGGGTATTGGACTAAATGATCTCTAAGGCTCCTTCTGGCTCTAAAATGCTATGATTTGCCATGACTAATTTCTGCCTTGGTAATGATTTATCTCAGTATAACTCCTTTGACCAACCTGAACTCTCTCTCTGATGGACCCTGGTCTACTAAGGACTTAGAAGAGCTTAGAAGTAAGCAGCTTTATCTGTTGTTCCCAGTTCCTACTTCCTCTCTGTTCCATTCCCTCCCAGTAGACCTTGATGGAGCCACAGACAGATGGGTGAGCTGCAGCTAGGCATCTGGACTGGACTGCCAAAGCTATTGGACTTTTGGGGAAGAGAATTATCAGGAGAGGTCATTATCACCTCCTTAGCTTCTAGAATCCTCATTAAAAATCCCAAGACACTGAGGCTTCAAGGGGCTGGGGTTAGAGGTCAGAGGGGGGAGGGACTGGTGCCAAATGTTTCCTCCTCCCCTTTAGGTCTATTTTATAGGTCAAACTAGTGGAGGTGAAGAAGCTCAGTTTGAATTAAAGCATAAAGAACTGAGCCATGGAAGGGACAGGAAAACATGAATGTCAGAACTTGAAGGGACCTTAGGAGCCATCTAGCCCAACATTTTAAAATGTTATATATACATATCACATTATGGTTACAAAGTTGACATATATTATGGCACTATAACTCTATTTTTTTATCTTCACAACACTCCTGTGAGGTAAGTAATGAAATAATTATTATTTCCATTTTTTGGCTTTTGTTTTTTTGGAGGGCAATTGGGGTTAAGTGACTTGCCCAGGGTCACATGGCTAGCTTTTGTGTTGTATCTGAGGCCTGATTTGAACTCAGGCCCTCCTGACTCCAGGGCCGGTGCTCTATTCACTTCGACACCTAGCCTCCCCTATTATTTCCATTTGATAGATAAGGACACCGAGGCTCAGAAGGCTCAAGTGACTTGCCAAAATTACATAGCAATTAATTAACATAGCTGGAACTAGAACCCAGGTCATCTTACTCCAAACTCACATTCTTTCTACTCTATTGTCCACAATGGTCTTAGAATACCTCTCTAACCTTCTCTTGCCCCTATTTCAATCCCCATTCATGTACCTACTCCTTCTAGACTGGCCCTTAAATGCCTTATTCACCGTTTTACTTCATTATGCTCTACTTCTGGCTTAAATCCTACCCATACTTTCAAACTCAACTCAGATTCCATCTTTGTGCCTCTTCCAAAGTTCTTAAAATATCTAATAAGAATAATAACAGTTTACATGTATGCAGGACTTTCCTTACCAATCTTCTCTGCTCCCTTCCCCCTGCCCAAATTCCATAAAACCAGTACAACAGGGATTATTATCCTCTTTTTTAGATATTCAGTTCAATTCAGACAGCATATACTAAGTGCTTACTGAATGCAGAGCAAATAACAATTCATATTTGTATTGCATTTTTTTTTGTTTTTATTTTTTTTAAACAAATGCTTTATTAACTTCTGGTTTACATCATTCATTTCCACTAGATTATGAGTTACATTTTTTCCCCGTTCTTTCCCTACCCACCACCCCAGAATAGCAGTCCCACCAGATATCCCCTCATCCAATCTGCTCTCTCCCATATCTTCTCCCATACCCCCTTCGACTTTGCCATTAGGGCAAGGTGAATCTCTGAGCCCCACTGCCTGAACATCTTATGAAACATTTCATTTTAAAACTTTGATTTTCAGATCCATTTCAGATCCATTCCCTTTCTCCCCTGTCACCCACTCCCTCTGAGAAGATAAGCAATTCAGTATGTGTTGTACATGTATATCTATGTAAAACATTACCATAGTATATTGTAAAAGACTGCTTATATTTCCCTCCCACCTGTCTCACCTCCCACCTGGTCCATTCCCTACTTTGATCCTGTCCCTCTTTGATAGTGGGTACTTCTAACCTCCCCTCTCCCCAGAATGCCCTCCCCTCCATCATCCCCCCTCTCATCCCCCTTTCCCCTACTCAGGAGAGTGAGTGAGGGTAAGATATTCCATTTAGTATGTATGTGATTCTCTCCTTGAGCCAACTTCAATGAGAATATGCTTTTGCCTTTTTGCCTTCCTGTTCTTCCCCTCCCCTGAAACTACTTCCCCTTGCCTCTTCTACATGAGATAGTTTGCCCTACCCTGTCTCTCTCCATCTCCTCTTGCCACTTTCCTCCCTCACCTCTTGACTTCACCCCTTAAGAGTCATCCCTTCCTTGGGGTGGCTAGGTGGCGAAGTGAGCAGAGAGCCAGCCCCGGAGCCAGAAGGACCCGAGCTCGGATCTGGCCCCAGACACCCAACACACAAACAAAAACCCAGCCACGTGAACCTGGGCAAGTCACCCAACCCCAATTGCCCTCCAAAAAAAAAATAATCATCCCTTCCCATCAAATTCAACCTGTGCCCTCTATCCATGTATACCTGTGAACATATGCCATGTACCCTTCTTCAATTATTTTCATAATGAGAAAGGTTTCATCAAACACAGTTATTGTTTTTCCATGTAGGACTGTAAATAGTCCAACTTTGATAAGTTCCTTTTGATTTCTTTTCCTTGATTACCTTCTCAAGCATCTCTTGCTTCTTGTGTCTGAATGTCAAATTTTCTATTCAACTCTGGTTTTTTCATCAAGAATGCTTGAAAGTCCTCTATTCCACTGAATGACCATATTTTCCCTGAAACAAGATACTCAGTTTTGCTGGGTAGGTGACCCTTGGGTTCATTCCCAGCTCTTTTGCCCTCTGGAATATCATATTCCATGCCCTTCTATCCCTCAATGTAGAAGCTGCCAGGTCCTGTGCCATTCTGATTGTGTTTCCACAATATTGAAATTGTTTCTTCCTGGCTGCTTGTAGTATTTTCTCCTTGATCTGGGGATTCTGGAACCTGGCTATAATATTCCTGGGAGTTTTCTTTTTGGGATCTTTTTCAGGAGGTGATCGGTGGATTCTTTCAACCTCTATTTTGCCCTCTGGGTCTAAAACATCAGGGCAGTTCTCAATTCCTTGAGAATTTCTTGAAGGGTGATTTCTAGGTTCTTTCTTTGATCATGGCTTTCAGGTAGTCCAATAATTTTAAATTATCTCTCCTGGATCTATTTTCCAGGTCAGTGGTTTTTCCCATGAGATATTTCACATCGCCTTCTATTCTTTCATTTGTTTGGATCTGTTTAATAGTATCTTGATTTCTCATAAAGTCACTAGCTTCCATTTTCTCCAGTCTAACTCTGAAGGAATGAATCTCCTCAGTGAGCTTTTGAGATTCTTTTTCCATCTGGCAAATTCGACTTTTTAAGGCATTCTTCTCCTCATTGCCTTTCTGAGCCTCTTTTGCCATTTGAGTTAGTCTATTTTTTAGGGTGTTATTTTCCTCAGTCAGGCTGTTGACTGTCATTTCATACTTTTCTTGCATCTTTTTCATTTCTCTTCCCAAATTTTCCCCCACTTCTCTTATCTGCTTCTTAAGGTCCTCTATGGCCTGTAGCCAGCTTGTATTTTCATTTGGGGCTTTTGGTGCAGGAGTTCTGACCTCACAGTCCTCCTCCATGCTTTGAGCCTCTTTGCCCCTAAAATAGGAGTCCAATGTTGAACTTTTCTGTTTATTTTGTTTCATTTGCCTAGGCATATTGTCACTTAATTACTTGATTTTTGGGCTTGTTGCCACAGTAGGACTCTGCCACCAGACAGGGGAGCTTCCGCCCAAACGTGGGGTCTTCACAACTTCTGCCAGTTGGGTGGCCTCTGTAAAGCCTCCACCCACTCTGGCAAGTTGGATACCCACCCAAAACTTCCCCCCCAGACCACAATCCAGATCCAGGCAGTTTAAAGCAAAAGCGATTAACCCCCAGACTGATTGCTGGATCTTCCTACAGTTCGCAGACCAGGAGCTAGAGCCACTACTGACGCTGCAAAATGGCTTCTGTGCAGCTGTTTCTTCAGCAGCTTTTTGCCCCCAGGGGAGGAAGCCACGTGTTCCCCAAATACTGGTCCCAAAGTCCATAGGGCACTAACCTCTCACTTTGTCCTAGGCATATCTGTGCTGATAATTCTGGAATTGCCACTATTGCTGGTGTTCTGGAGTCCCTCCAGCCGGCTGAAGGCCTGGCCGCCCTGGGGCTAAAGCCGCGGACCTGGGCTCGGCTCTTCGGGCTGCGCTGTTGGTTCCCAGCTTGCTGTGCTGCCTGCTCTCAGAATGCTGCGCTGGCGACTCCCTGTAGGGCTGCTGGGCTGTCCTCAGCAGGAGGTTAGCTTCTCTGTGCTGTTCTGTGGGTGCTGTGGCTCCAGAAGTTGTTCGGAGCTCCCTTTCACATTGTTTGAAATTTGTGTGGGGCAGAGCACATTGGAAATGCTGTTTCTACTCCGCCCTGTATTGCATTTTATGGTCTATAAAGTGCTTTTCACATAACAACTCTATGAAGTATTTAGCACATATATTATTGCTTCAGTTTTACAGGTGAGGAATGGAAGTCCAAAGGGGTAATTTGCCCAAGATCATATAGCCAATGCCTAGTAGAACCAGAACTTTGACCTAGACCTTCTGGCTAGCAGTCCAAGCTGTTGTGGTTTTATTGGTTGCTGGGTACAGGTATTTGAGTCTTTTTTCCCAAAAGAAAGTTATGTTATTTATGAGAAAACATTGTGCCTCCTAACCACTTACACATAGTTCTATTTTCTTCATGGGATGCTGCTGTTCCTGTTCCTGTTCGCATAGACAATTCATGGAAAATGATAGAGTTGGGTCAGAATATCCAGTAGTCACCTCAAACTCAATATATTCAAAGCAGAGTTCACTATCTTCCTCTCCAAACTCACCCTTCTGAATTTTCCTATTCCCATTGATAGCACCAGCATCCTTCTAGTCACCCAGAATGAAACTTTGGTGTCATCCTCAAGTCCTTACTCTCACTTAGCCTACAAATCCCAGGAGGTGCCAAATCTCATCATTTTGATCTCTCCCTGATACACCTCTCTCTCCACTCACATGGCCACCAGCATAGCCTCAAATTGCCTCTTGCCTGAACTATTGCAAAAACTTCCAACTGGTCTCCTTGCCCCAAGTCTCTCTTTATTCTAGATCATCTTGTACAAAGCCGCTAAGCATAGGTTTGATCATATCAAATCATTTGTCCCTCCCTTCCCCCATCCCTTATGCAATAAATTCCAGTGCCTTCTTAGTATCTCTCAAATGAAATCTAAACTCCTCTGCTTGGCATTTGAAGCTCTTCACAACCTAGTTCCTTCCTATCTTTACAGTCTACTTACACATCACTCCCACCCATGCTCTTTATGGTTCAGTCATATTGTCCTACTTGCTGTTCTTCACATATGATACTCTATCTACATTTCAGTGGCTGTCCTTCTTGCCAGGAACCCACTCCTTCATCACCTCCACCTCCTGGAATCCTTCATTGCTTTCAAGATTCAGCTCAAGGACCACCTGCCTTGGGATATCTTTCCTGGTCCCCTGAGCCTTCCCTTCCAAGATAATTTGGAATTTGATTTGTTAATGTTTCATATATACCTATATATGTAACTACTGCCTCCCATTATAATGAAAGCTTCTTGGGGACAGAAACTACTTCCTTTTTTGTCTTTATATACCCAACACCTAGTATAGTGCCTAGCATAAAGTAAATGCTTAATAAATGCTTGTTGATTGATTCCAGTTCTGACATTCTATGCTCTAAGGGTCCTTTTCTGCTCTAACGTTCTGTGATTCCATTCAGAATTTCTGACACTTTGGCACCCAACTCCAGTCTCCCTTTTCTGTTGTACCTGTGATACAACTACACCACTCCCCCCAAACCTGTCCCCATAAGAGAGTTGGGGGGTGGCTAGGTACTGCAGTGAATAATAGAGTACTGGCCCTGGGATCAGGCGGACCTGAGTTCAAATTTGGCCTCAGACACTTAACACTTACTAGCCATGTGACCTTGGGCAAGTCACTTAACCCCAACTGCCCAGCCTTCCCCCTCCCCCCAAAAAAACAAAAAAAAGAGAGAGAGAGAGTTGGTAGCAATTACTTCTGAGGTGACCTCCAAAGGCCCCATGAAAACTTAAAAGAAGAGTCTGAAGAGGAGTTAGACTTTCTGAAGCTATGTGACCAATGGATGATTCATAGGGGTCAGGAGCTAGCCTATATTTTGTCTCTAATCCCCATCCCAGACCTAGACACAATCCCCTACAAACATGTTCATATGACCCACACAGTTGGCACTTCACAGCTCCCTTGGGTGGGCACCACCAACATTGAATCTGCAAGGTTCTCCCAGTTCCCTTCCCTTCTCTATCTCTAGAGACTGTCAGCAAGAGTCCACAGCAGTACACAACAATCAATTGATAGGTACCCTGTCCCTCGGGGGGAGACCACCAACATTGATTCAGCAGGGAAAAGCTCTCCTAGTTCCCTACCTTCCCCTCTTCCATCTCTAGAGATTGTCAGCAACAGCTGGGTCTGGCACAGCCCCCAGGCATGGCACTAAGCCAAGATAGGCCCACACTGGGGGAGCATCAGCTGGGAGGAAGTCAGGCAGTCAGAGGCTTTCTGCTGACTGTGAGACTGCTACAGAACTCTGGAAACTGCCATCTCCCTCACTCAGCAGCTCAAGACTTTTCTATATCTATAAGGAAACATTTTTATATCTATAGAGAAACCTCCTTCTCTATCATCAGGCTCAGAAAGGACCCTGAAGTGTGAGAGATGTGGGTAGGGTTAGGGGTTTGGAGAGAGAGAGCATTGAACCTGTCTTCCAATCAGGCATATGGGCATGAACTCAAGGAGGAGTTTCTTTATCCAGATATGTTAAAGACATACACATCTGAACTGAATGGGAAGTGGGTGTCCCCCCAATACCTACTGATTTAGCACACAGAGTTAGATGTATAGTACTGAGGGGTGAATTGGCATTTCTACCCCCTAATTCTAGTGGAAACAGCAATGGTTCTGCCTCTTCTCAGGAGTGGCAGTGTGGAGTCACTAAAAGTCCATTGACTTAAGGATTGCAAAACTTGAACTGAAACTTAAATTCTGGTCCTGGTTTTTGCCAGGTGAGGTGACCTCAGGGAGTCACTCCTCTCTCTAAGATTCAATTTTCTCAGCTATAAAATGAAGGATTGGACTAGGTTAAGGGTTCTTAACTTGGGGTTCATGAACCACCAACAGATCTGTGGTTAGATTTTAGAGACTCTGAGTTTGGGTTTTTTTTTTTTCTTATTTTGATCATTGTAAGTCCTTTGTAATCTTTTGTATTTTTTTTAATGCATTCTAAAACATTATTCTGAAAAGTGGTCTATAGTCTTCACCAGACTGTCAATGGGGTGGTCCATGACACAAAAAGTTAAAAATCCTTAGACTAGAGGATTTCTAAGGACCCTTCCAGCTTTGACATTTCATAGGATAATGGAAAAAGTTCTAGACTTGGAGTCAGGGGATCTGGTTCAAATCCCTCCTCAGATACTAGTTGTATAACCATGGGGAATTTAGTTAACTTCTCTCTACTTCAGTTTCCTCATTTATAAAATGTAGATAATAGTCCTTGTACTATCTACCAGAGTTATTTTGAGGAAAATACTTTGTAAAACTCCATGCTACAGAAATTTAGGTGGTTTTTAAGTCCTTTCAACTCTAATGTATTCTACAGTTATTTTGGGAAGGAATATTGCTGATTTGTGATTTCATTTGTGTAGGGAGCTTCTAGTAAAGAAACTCTTTACAGTTGTAAAATAGCAACTAGTATTAGAGAATTCTAAAGTCATAAGACCATAAATTTAGAGCAGAAAGAAACCTTAGGAAGCATTTAGTTTAATCTCTTCATTTTACAGTAGAGGAAACTGTGAACCAGGGAAGTGAAATTACTTGACCAAGATCATACTGAGAGAAGAGCCAGAATTTAAACACAGGTCCTCTGATTACAAATCCAGTTCCGTTTCAACTATACCAGGCAGTTAGTTCTGTCATGGCTCTTAACTCCTTTTTCTGTTGTAAATTCCCTTCTAGTTCTCATATTCTGTGTTCCTATTTTTTTTAAGGTCCCCTCCAGCCCTAACATTCTATGACTGTACTCTTTTCTCTCTTAAGCTTTCCAATTCTGGAAGTATTAAGGCCCCAGCCAACGGGACACCCCTTCAACTCCCTACTTCTGGTCTCAGCCACACCCTACAAAGCTAGGGTAGGATCAGGCCCCCTAAGATATATAGGCGGGGTGGAGAGAGGGGAGACAGAAAAGATGAATGGATGTTGTACTGGGGGGAAGGGGGTCCATGAAGAAGAGATGGAAGAAGATTAAGTGGGGGACTAGAGTTCTGCTTGGAACAGGGAAAGGGGCGCGGCAGAGGGAGGGAAGGAGGAATAACCAGGGATACAACCCCTGCCCAACTCCTCCCTGATCTTTCCGCTCTCCCGGCTGCCCCATCAAGTCCCACTATCAACTAAGGGAAGAGGGAGCAGAGTAGGGCCAGTGAATAATTAAAGGGGGGGAGGAGAAAGAAGAAGGAAGGGGAGGCAGAATAAAAGAAAGAGAAGGAAGCGGAGGAAGGAGGAGGAAAGCGTTTGGGGAGGAGGAGAGGAGGAGCAGGAGAGCAAGAGGAGGAAGAGGAGGAGGAAGAAGAGAGGAGCCACCAGCAAGAACCTCCTCTCAACCACCACCGCCCCCTGCCCCCTCCTCCTCCCCCTCTCCCCCCACCACGAGGCCGCCCGGAAGTCTCTCCCCGCCTCCTCCTCCGCCAACATGGCCGCGAAGTCGGATGGAGGCGCCGCCGCGGCCGGCCCGGGCCCGGAGGGGGCGGCCGGTGGGGCCCGGGCCGGCTTGGGGCCTCCGGGGGCTCTGGGGACTGGTGCTGGGGTTGGGGCGGGGCTGCTCTCGGTGGGGGGACGGCGGCCCCGCTACAGCCTGTGGGACTGTTGCTGGGCGCTGTGCGCGCTGCTAGTCTTCTTCTCCGACGGGGCCACCGACCTGTGGCTGGCGGCTGACTATTACCTCCAGGGCAAGCACATCTGGTTCGGCCTCACGCTGCTTTTTGCGTTACTGCCCTCCCTCGTGGTGCAGCTGCTCAGCTTCCGATGGTTCGTCTATGACTACTCATCTGCCGGAGCTGGGCCAGGTGCAGCCGCTACCGCCTTCAGCACCAAGGACAGCACCAGCGCTAGCGTCAGCGCCAGCGCCGCCTTCAGCACGAAGGACAGCGGTCCCGGCCCGGATCCCGCCGTGCCCGCCCCTCCCGCTCTATCTGGCGCCCGGCGTCCGCACCGCCGCTGCTGCCGCCTCTGCGTCTGGCTTCTGCAGTCGCTAGTTCACGTCCTGCAGCTCGGTCAGGTCTGGAGGTAGGAAAATAAGGAGGTTTCGCTGGATGGGATGGGATGGGATGGGATGGGATGGGATGGGATAGGATAGGATAGGATGGGATGGAATGAGATGGGATGGGATGAAATGGGGGGAGGGAAGAAGAGGTCTGGGAGGGGAGGCTGGAGACTGGGAAAATGGTGGGGGGAGGGCAGGGAGGGACTGGACTGATTAATTTCCTTCCCCATATTTCCCAGCCCCACCCTGTCCTCTCTCCTTTTCTCCCTCACCTCCCAGGGGGTCTCCCCTCTGGCCCCGCCTGCGTGGGGTAGTACAAGATTGGGGGAGGGGGAATGAGAGAATCACAGAATGTCAAAGCTGGAAGGACCAACTCAGAACTTAGAGGCCATCCAGTCAAACCTTGTAATGAAGAGGAAATTAAGGCTCAGAAAGGATAAGTGGCTTGCCCAAAGTCACACAGCAAGTCCGACAGAACCAGGACTAGAATCATGATTCCAAGTAAAAGGCTCTTTCATAGCCTCATTGAATGTCAGCGCTGGAAGAGACTTTTTACAAAGATAATCTTATATAACCCCTCATTTATAGAGATAGAGAAATTGAGTCTTATAGGGTTTAAGTGAATGGTCTAAAGGTCACACAAATAGTAAATGACAGTCAGGACTCTAAGCCAAATCTTCTGATTCTAAGGTCATTGCTTTTTTTTTTTTTTAAAGCAATATCACTCTATCTGGAAATGTTTGTCTTTATCATGAGAAAAGGGAAATAGGGAGGACTTAGAGGTGATAAAAGAAGCATTTGGAAAGGGGAACCTTTGAAAGGGAAAGTGGTGGGAGGCATCAGAACGTGCCATTTTTTTAGTTCCTTCACCCCTTCTGCAGCCCCCACCCCTTCCTGATCTGGAGAGCATTGAGTCCTTCTAGTTGGAAAGGTCTTTGGGTCTACAATCAGCAGTCAATAAGCAACTAGCATTTATTAATCAATTTACATCTCCATTCTGTTGTCTCTTTTTAGTATCCTAGGTCTTTCCCTCCCTTGTTGTCCCTACCCTAAACCCTGGGAAAGGGGATCCTAGGAGAGGAAAACAGGCCCAAGAAATTAGGCCCACTGTTTCAGGAAGGCTTTGCAGGCTTCCTACTCTCCAACTATATTCCTTCCCCCCCTCCCCCCCCGTACTGAGCTGCTTTTTCAGGGTTCCCAGCTCTTAGTGTAGTATAGTGCTAAGGGCATAGAACTAAAGAATCAGAAGACTTTGGTTTGAATCTTGACTTTGCCATTTTCAAGCTGTGAGGTCTTTTGCAAATCCCTTCCCCATTCTGTGCCTTACTTTTTCCACTTGGAAAGCAAAGAGGCTGAACTAGATTGTCTCTAAGGTCTCTTCCAAATCTAATACTTTAATCTCTAAGGTCCTTTCCAACTCTGGCATTCTACATTCTGAGTAGCTTTTATATTTTGTGATTAGGAGTAGAGTTAGGGTAATGATTCTTCTTCCCTACCTCAATGGGTATTTGGGAACCAGCCTTGCCATTTCTCAGAGCCCATAAGGACAAAAGAAAAAGTTTGGTTTAGCTTCCATGGGAGGCAAGCCCTTGAATTTTTTCCACAGATTTGTTCCAATACATTTCAATTTATTCCAAATCCCTTCCTTCCCTGCAATTGGGAACCCTTTGAGCTGAGTTGGATCTAGAAAAATGTTCCCCCAACAAAAGCAATGGGAAGCCACATTGAGCTAGAACCTTACTTTAGCAGGACCAAGAGCTAGAGAATCCTGTAAGAAGATATCTTCATTCAAGAGAATGAATCTCTAATGATGAATATATCTCCCCCATTCCTTAGTTAATCCATATAGGCCTCTCAAAAGAGTAAGCTCCTCCCTTGTTGGGATGAGTCAGGCCATTCTAAGTGCCCCTGTACTGACATGGGATATTTAGAAGCACTGAAAGAAGCACTAAATAAGTCAGGAAGCCTATGTTCTCTATCAGTGCTAACTCCATTAATAACTATGGTTATGAACTAGTCCCTTCCCCTTTCTTTGACTTAGCTTCCTAATCTGTGGAACAGAACTAATATTTAACCTTCATACTTCAGAGAGCTCTTGTGGTGATCAAATAAGATAATGAATGTAAAAGTGCTTTAAAAAGTATAAAGCACCAGACAAAAGCAAAGTTCTAGTATGTTATCATCATCATTATCCTCATCATCATCACTCTATGCTTAGCTTGGAAGATAGACCACTAGACTTCAGGGGCAGGGCTTCTGATTTTTGTACCAGATGCCTATTCCTCGTATCATTCTGCCTATGTAACCATGCCTCTCTAAGCCTCAATTTCCCCCATCTGACAGGGCCAGTCACCAGCAAGATGGTGAACCTGATCTCCCTCAGACTTCCCCAGGGAAAATCACTACCCATTCAAAGAATCATCATCATCACCATCATTATTAGCCTGACACATAAAAATAATCAAGTCTATATCCAGGAACTAATCTAATCTACATTTATCTTTCCGTTGACTGAGTAGACAGATGGAGAGAGATATTTTTAGATACTGAAATGGTAACTTCCTATTCTTGGTAGCCAAAGCTCAGTTCCCTCTGTCCATCAGCCTAAGTCCTAGATAACTGGCCTTTACTCACTAGCAGCCTCAAACCACACTCCATCTCCTTTCTCCTTACAATGAGCCACCTCTCAGCTTTCTTTGACCAGCCAAGAACTATCCTCAAAAAGGGAAATAAATAAACAGAGATGGTAGCTTCAATTCAGCAATTATTAAGCACCTACTCTATGCCGGGCAATGGGAATACAAAGTGAAAAAAAACCATCCTCTCCCCTCAATGAACTTACCTTCTCCTTGGGGTGTGGAGAGCATACAACATGTGTACAGGTGAGAACATACCTTATAAATAATTTCAAGAGGGAAAGAACACTAAGAATTGGTGGGATCGGGAAAGATCTTGTATAGAAGGTAGCACCAGAATAGTGTCACCTCCAGCACTGGATGGAAGGCTGGGACTGGAGATAGCCACTCTGGGAGCAGAATCGGGATGACTTCCAGGAGAATCAGCAGTGACAATTAGGTATTTCTTTCTCTGGGCCTCACTGTCTTTTATAAAGTGAAGAAGTGGGACTGGATCTCTTAGGTATCTTCTAGATCTGACAGTCTATAGTTCATGTTCAGCTCAGACTTGTATGTTCTAAGTTATCTTCCAGTTTTCACATTCTGTGTCATATCTCCTAAGGGCCCTTCAGCTCTAACCTGCTAAGATTCTAAGAAAGTAGATGGAAGGCAGGGAGTGGGTTGTTTTGTGGGAAGGAGTTGAGAGGGGAGGTAAGGTAGTACAGGGACTGAACAATATGACCTAGAAGTTCCTGCTCCTGAGTGGGAACTAGAAGTCAGGAGGCTTGGGTTCTACCCTTAGCATTTCCACTAACTAACTGGACTTTGGTTAATTCATTTCCCTTTTCTATGAAACTCAGCTTCCTTCTCTAAAAAAAAAAAAAATGAGGAGGCTGGGCTTGATAAATATAGCTTTAGAGCCGGCAGGAATCTTACAGGCCATCTACTTTATATCCCTCATTTCACAGATGAGGGCCCTAAGGGCCTTAGAGATGAAGTAACTTGGTAAAGGTCACACAGGTAGTAAATGGAGGAACCAGGATCCAAACCCTTACCTCTGACTGCAAAGCACACTTTTCCATGTACCAAGCTGAGGTCTCCCTTCAGTTCTGGAATTCTAAATTCAGATAGTTTATACTAGTTCCAGGACAAGAAAATTGAGCAATCTCCTCCCCTCCATCCTCACCCTCCTCCATCTTACTCCTGATTTCCTTCCTGGCTGGGCAAGCCTGAATTCCTCAGCTATATACAAGGCAGTACCAGTCTGTGGATGTAACTAAGTGAATAAAAATCCTGAGCAAGTAATTGGATCCCCTTCTGAAGTGTTGGGGTAAGAGTGGAGTATTTTTATATGTGGAATTATACTGACCTAAATAGTTACTTTTCTTACTTTAGTCAAGCCATTTATACCTCTCTGAACCTCAGTTCCTTCATCTCTAAAATGGAATCATAGAATTTAGAGCTGGAAGGTATCTTAGAGATAATCTAATTCAACTTTTAATTTTTTTTTCAGATGAGGAAACTGAGACTTAGCAAAGTTAAGTAAGAAGGTCAATCAGGTAGTAATTAGCAAAGATGGAAATGGAAATCACATTTTCTGACTCTAAATTCTGTGCTCTTTCCATTGCCCCAAACTGACTGTACTAATTACACTTACAAAGATTATTGTGGGGACAATGTTTTGTAAGCCTATAGAAATTTAAATTATTATTGTTGTTGTTATCAGGATTTTATGGCTGGAAAATTCCCCAAATGACTTAGTCAGAGGTGCTGTGGAGACCCAGGAGGATCTCCTGGCCTATGGCATACCTTTTACATAATTAAATGTCACACTGTCCTACCACTGACTTAGGATGTTAAAATCATGAAACTCAAAGTTGGGAAGGATCTTGGAGATCATCTGGTGTGACTGCATTGTTTTACAGAGGAATAAGTTAAGACCAGGAGAAGGAAAGAGACTTACTTACCAAAGTCACATTGATAGCAAGTAGCAAAGCAGTATTTGAACTCAAGTCTCCTAAGTCCAAATTCATGGTTCATTGCTATATGATTTTGGGCAAGTACCTTCCCTTTAATGGGTATCAGTTTCCTTGTCTCGATAATGAAGTGGTTAAACAAAATTATCTCTAACTGGAAGACATTCTGTGCCCTTCAAGAATCATCCTTTGGATGTCTCAAAGTATTCTTCCTGAGTGGAAGCTGCCTCCCTTCACTGAGAGTTTCCTGGGCTCCCTTATCTCTCTAGCTGATAGGGTAGCATGAGTCTGGAGCTGGGAAGTGGACCCAGGGGTCCATATGCTTAGCCTATGAGTCTCTCTTCCACCTCCACTCTGGGGAATTGTAAAGCCAATTAAGCCTGTAACACTATACCTGACCTTTAGGACAGAAGGGCTTCTTGCTCAGGATTTATCTTTTGCTAATCTTCAGCTTTCTCCTGAGTGGACTGTTAACCTGATAAGTATAATTTACTAAGCCCATTAGCAAGAAGGGATTTGGAAATAAATTCTGTCAAGGACTTCTAGATCCTTGGGCTCTTTTTAGTAATTTCTGAGACCTCCCAGGATCATGGAAAAGAACTTTGTTAAAGGAGAAAGACTAGATTTTGAATTTTCAAATCTCAGATCTTCCTCTCAATACCTCTGGGGCCCTGGGCAAGAATCTTTACCTCTCTGGACATCAGTTTCCTCTTCTGTAAAAAGGAGTGTTAGACTCTAAAGTTTGTAATCTCTAAGCGCCCTTCTAGCTCCAAATCCAATTGTCCTAAAGTGCAATGAAAAGAACTCTGGCCAGCTTAGGAGAACTGGATTCTAGTCTCAACTCTGCCATGAACTGGATGTATGACCATGGGCAAGTCACATAGGAGGATTGGAGTCCTGGGTAGATGGTGATAGGGTAGAAGAGTGGTTATTTTGACAACCTTCGTTGTTGCCATGTTGTTTTTCATTCACGTCCCACTCTTCATGACCCCATTTGGGGTTTTCTTGACAAAAATAATGGAATAGTTTGCCATTTTCTTCTCCGCCTCATTTTATAGATGAGAAAACTGAAGCAAACAGGGTTAAATGACCTGTCACAGGGTATGACAGGGTCACACAACTAAATGAGTTCTGAGGACAGGTTTGAACTTGGGAAGATAGATGAGTCTTCCTGACTCCAGGCCAAACACTCTATCCATGGCACCACCTAGCCATTGACCATATGAAGGACAAAATATCAGGTCCTCAGTGGGAGAGTGGGAATGGGGAGTATGAATAACCTAAGTGCTGGGTTGGACAGTAAGATTGCTAAAGGAAAGAGAATGGGACTAGGGAGGGAAGAATTTCTACTAGGACAGTGTCTGGTCTGGAAAAGAAGCTAAGATCAATGTACATTGGTCAGAGAGATTCTTAGAATCCTCACTAGTCAGAAGGGACCTAAGAAGTCCCTAGTCCAAACTCCCACCCGCTCTAGGGATCCCTACACAGTTTCCTCAAGGGTTGTCTAGCCAGCTTCAGTTTGAACACTGGTGTTCAAACAAAAGTTTGTTTCTAATCAAGAGCATCTAGAATTGCTACTTAGCAAAGCATCTGAATCCATTGTTGAGATCTTCTTAATAACTCTGTTGGGAAGCTCTTCTTTCTGTTGAGCCTCCAAACTCTTATATCCACCCCTCTCGATACCTCCCTCCACACATAACCACCCTGCTTGGCACTGTGACTCTTCTGAAGGGGTACAGAGAGACTAGGAGAAATGAAGGGAGAAAAGGAGGGAGCAGAAAAGAACAGAGCCTACCTTCAGAGAAAGCTTTATAGTATTTCCCCCATGACTTTGAGAGGCAGGAAGTGTAAGCATGATTTAGTTCCCTTTTCCACCAGAGGAAAACGAGGTCCAACAATGGATCACAGATTTAAAACTGGAAGGAACCTTAGAGATCAGTCATTTTACAGTTGAGGAAACCTGGACCTAGAGAAAGCAAGTGATTTGCTTAAGGAGTAGTAAGTAACAGAGGTGGGGTTTGAATGCAGGTCCCCTAACTCCAAATTCATTGATCTTTTCATCTTACCACCATTCGTTGGTTGCTGTCTTTTGTTCTCAAAGAGGACCAAAATAACATCACTACTTTGGGGTCAAGGTACAGTGTGTCAGATTGTGGCTTATCAGACCAATATGAGATCAGAAGGCTCTACCACAGGTCCGGCACAAATAGTCCAATATAATAATATAATTATAATAATACCACGATCATATGTATACCAACAATACCATGTACCATGATCACAGAACCAGTGAGTGAAAGGGCCAGGGCTAAAGCCTGAGTCTTTGGACTCCAAGTCCAATTCTCTTTCTATTTGGATGGGAACTTGGAACACAACAAGGTAAAAGACTATTGCTAGGAGAAATCTGACACTCCAGGTCACCTCATTTTACATGTGGTGAAACCGAGGTTCAAGAGAGGGAGAATGAATTGGCAAAGGCCACAGTCAACAGCAGAGGTAGCATCAGAACCTGGGTTTCCTGACTTTTCAGTCCAGGGTTGCTTGAGGGTTGGGAGTGAGGTAAATGAGGAATGGAGTTTGGGGGTTGGGGAATGGAAAGATAAGGCTTGTGGATGTAGCCTTTTACAATACGCTGGGATTTGCTGAGATCACAGAATCAAAGAATGCCAGTGTTGGAAGGCATCTCAGAAACCATCTAGGACTTCTAGTTTCTCTTTGTATTCCCAGTGCATAGCACACCACCTGGCACATAGTAGGTGCTTAAACAAATGCTTCTTGATCGATTTGTTCTTTTATTTTCTGATAAAGGAAAGGTGGCTCAGAATCACACATCAGATCAGTGACAAATTGGGACTAGAACCCAGGTCCCCAGAATCCCAGATCAAGGATATTTTCACTGCCACACACCGATGATTTTTTTCCCTGATCTCCAAGAGGTTGGATCGAAGCACCTAAACATGGGTGGCCTCCTCCAAACTCTAATACTTTGGATTATGTGCATGTGATTCTTTCCGTATTGTTAGACTATAAACTCCTTGAGAGTCAGGTCTTTATATTCCTAATGCCAAACGCTAGGCCTGCATATAGTAAGCACTTAGTAAATGTTTATGAAATTGATTTTATCCAACAAAATATTATTAAGTGCTTGCTGTGTCCAAGTATCGTGCTGATTACTCTGGGAGGAGGGGGGTGTGTGATGTTTAAATAATACCCATAGTGCTGACTTTATCGAGCTTAGTCTAGTAGAATTGAAGTTAACAGATGGAAATGAAGACCCAGACAGGGAGAGAGACTTGGCTGAGAGTGTGCAGCAAGTCTGGGAGTGGGAGCTTAGAATTGTGGTCGTGCAGCTATGGCAGCAACTATGCTATGATGGGCAAGTCACATAATGTGAAAGAAAGAGACTCAGTTTTCTTATCTATAAAATGGAAATAATGATGCCTGAGGTATTGAGCTCATAGGGTTTTCATGAGGATCAAGTGAGATGGTATATTTAAAGTCTTCTGCAATATAAATACTGATTTTTATTATCTAGTCTCCTTTCTGTCCCTACCACCTTTTTACAGAAAAGGAAGTTATGGCTCAGATAAGGTTTGTGACTTAACTAATGTCACATAGCTAGTAAAATAGCCAAGCATATTCTCTCCCAGCTGAAATTCTGATTCCCCTCTAACGCAGATTATTGTGGTCTTCAGAGGTGGGAGGCCAGTCCAGTATCCTCACTACAGTGGTCAGTAGAGTGGGATAACCAGGACTTTTTCCCCTAGAGCACTCAAGTTTGAGAGGAAACTGACAGGATTTCCAGTCTTTCAGCCATTTAGAAGCAACTGAGTTTAGTAACTCGTTAGTAAGAATAAGTAGTTAAAATAAGAAGTTTCTAGATGCTGTACTTAAGTGAGCTCCTCCATGGTCTCATCCTGTTCCTTTCACACTACAATTTAAAAAAATAATTGGTTTTAAAAAGTTGATTTGGTAACATTTCATACTGATTGCTACTGGCACAAAAATTACTAGCTACGGTTCTGTTTCCTACCCACTGATCAAGATGGGTATCTAGTGAATCAAGAGTAAAGTGATTACAATCAAGTTATTTGCTAACACTGATCTACTGCCAATATCAGGAATATGAGCTCCTTCAAGAAAGTCTCACCATACTGGCCATCTAGTGATGTAAATGAGTAATCTAGGCTGTTAAAAGGGGTGGAGGATGAAGTACCCCACAGCCAAGATTGGAAGAGCTCTCATTTTGGGTAAGCCTTGAGTAGGAGCCTGTAGTCCTCACACTGCAAGGAGAAATGCTAGAGCCAGTAGCAACAGCTGTGAGGGACCGATGTGCCAAAGAGGGTCTCTTATTCACCTCACTTTTACCTCAAAAACAACCTCATCCTTATTGACTCCTAAGGACTCAAAAACAGCATTTTTGTAAAGACAGGCAGGGGGATGCTCTGTGTGTGTGTGTGTGTGTGTGTGTGTGTGTGTGTGTGAGAGAGAGAGAGAGAGAGAGAGAGAGAGAGAGAGAGAGAGAGAGAAAGGGAAGGTCTGAGGTGGAATCCCTGAAGGATAATCTTGATGTGGAGAATGAACTTATTCCATGGGCCATTTCTCCAGGAAGAAAGCAGTGGGCTTTAGACATTGACTTCCTGACACATCCTTCTGGAGAGAGGCCTTGTGGTAAACTGGAGAAGAGAAAACTAGCCTATCCTTTTTGGAGGTATTGAGAGGAGGTTTCATAGCCAAGCCTGATCTAGAATCATAAAAGTACAGAAGAACAGAATGTGGTGTAGTTAGAATGTAATATGATTAGAACCAGTGGTAAGAGCAAGCCAGGAGATTTTCCCCAGGCAGAAGGAAGAAGAGGTGAGGTTGCAGGAAACTTAGAACTCGGGTTACAGCTAGAAGGGACCTAATGATCATTTAGTCTAGCCCCTTCATTTTATAGAGCAAAAAATTTAGGCCCAGAGAAAAGAGGTGGTTTGCCTAAGAGCACACAATGATTCAGGCACAGCTGGGTGGTGCCATAGAAAGAGTGCCAGGCCTGGAGTCAGGAAGACTCATCTCCCTGAGTTCAATTTTATCTCAGACACTTACTAGCTGTGTGACCCTGGGCAAGTCACTTCACCCTGTTTGCCTGTTTCCTTATCTTTAAATTGAGCTGGAGAAGGAAATGGCAAACCACTCTAGTGTCTTTGCCAAGAAAATCCCAAATGGGGTCATGAAGAGTTAGACACGATTGAAAATGACTGAATAACAGCAACAGTCTGGATTATCTCCAGGATTCCTTCCAGCTCACTCCTACAGCCTCTGATTTCTGACCCAGGATCTAAGAGGCAGGTGTTCACTTGACCCATGGTTTTAAAATCTCTACTTCCCACAAGATTGGGTCCCACTCCTATCTAATCAACAGGAACAGACTTCAGAAAACAGGCTCGTGACAGTCATTTTCTCATGTTTGCACAGTTTGGGAGTAGCTAGGGTGTTTTCTGGAGAGAGAATTAGGACCTTCTAGGAGAAGAATTTTTAGCCTGAATCTGTTAAGATGGTTAGGAAGGGGGGAAAAAAACTCAGGGAGAAGGACACATGCAGAATCTTCAAGAGACTGACAGATGGAGAAACCAAGGATGTGAGAGACACCCAAACAGACAGAGGGACCCACAGTTGGAAGGGGGTGGAGGTAAGCACAGCTGAGCACAGGCATACAGACTGACCTGACATTGAATGGGGGTGGGGATGTCTGGAGGGGGCAGATTCACCCAGGGTCAGACAAATGGTTGAGACCGGATCAGAAAGACAGATAGATAGGCAGACTGACCTAGGATTGTAGAGTCAGGGCTCCTCACTGAGACCCCATCTGCTCACTGAAGCCCCCTCCCCTTCACTGAACCCTCTACAGTACCCTAACCAGAGTCCTGCCCTTCTCTCTCCATGATATTGTTGAGATGTCTGTCATAGGAGGACATGGAGTAAAGTGGAAAGAAGTCCAGGCTTGGACTCAGAGGCCCTGGGTTCGGGTCCCTGCTTCAGGGGCCCATGCCATTCCTCCTCATGCCTCTAGAGACACCAGCATCACCACCAACATTCACATTGTCACTGCACTTTTCAGTTTTAAAACCTCTTTCTTCACAGTGTCCCTATGGAACAAGTATTCACATCTCCATTTCAAGAGGAGGACACTGAGGTTCAGAGAGTTACCTTAGACAATACTGGAGCTGGGAGTCAGACATAATAATATTAATAATGATGGTAAACATTTATATAGCACTTATATACCAGGCACTGTGCTGAGGGATTTGCAATTATTATCTCATTTGATCCTCACAACAATCCTATGAGATAAGTGATGTTATTATCCTCATTTTATAATTGTGGAAACTGAGGCAGAGGTTAAGTGACTTGCCCAGGGTCACACAGCTAGTAAGTGTCTGAGGCTGTATTTGAACTCAGATCTTCCTGACTCCAGGCCAAGTGCTCTGGCCACTACTGCACCAAGTCTGGTCATACTCTTTCAACTTTTTTTTAGCACTCCCAGAGCAACTAAGGTTAGCCAGAGTATTCCCTCTCACTCAGAGTTCTAGATTCAATCCCAGGGAAACTTGCTCTGTCCTGAATTGGAGAATTCATCCTCTGGTCCAACCCCAAACAAATCTGTTTTATGGTGACTACAGATGTTTTCTATTATGATTATATGATGCAGAGAGATCCTAAAAAGCTTTAATTCCCTTTCTCCCTGGGACCTAAAGCCAAGATTAATAGACCTCTGGCCCCCTAGAGGAGAAATATAGGATGTGGGAAGCCGAGCTTAGTAACATAATGTAATGGGACATATTTGGAAGATCCAGGGACTGGAGGATGGAGGACTGGCTTTTAGTCTTAGTCTGTTTAACTCTGAACCTTTAACTCTGGGCCTATTTCCTCTGTTGTAAAAAGCGGTTAATAATCCTTGTCCTGCCCCTCTCACAGGCTTGTTTTAAGAGAAGCTCTTTGTAAATCAGAAAGCCCTACAGAAAAGGGGGCTATTATTTATAATCCACAGGCTACTTCTGCCCCTGATTCACAGTAGGTGACCTTGGGCAAGACTGGCATCTCTCTCTGAGCCTCAGTCTCCTCACTTGTTAAATGGGCACAATACCATTTGCATTACCTCCTTGAGCCCCACCACAGCCCCGACTATCCCTACACAGGGATGCCATGGGGAGTATTGTAAACCCAAAAGCTCTACCCAAAACATGTGAACTATCTATCCTCTCTGAAATCCCAAGGTGTCCTGGCTGTATACAGTTAGTTATAGAAACCTCAGGTCCTGCATTCCAAGAGGACCCCGTGGATAGAGAATGCCAGTTCAGACAGATGGCACACTCCCCCACAAAGCCCCACACATGGAGTGCAAACCCAAAACTCTGAGCTCCTCCATCCTTTGATTTTCTCTGTTGGCAGACATCTCGGTTTCTTGCTTGGGTGGGATTAGTTGGTCAGTGCAGAGGCAAGGGAGGAGGGGGAGAGTCATCTCTCTATTCCCTTGTAATCCTACAGAAGGGGCTTCCTTCTGTAGAGGGTGGGGTGTTCAAGAAGGAGTCCAGTTGGGAGTCAAGAATTTGTGGCTCAAACCAGAGAAATGAGCAATAGTAGTTTGCCTCTTGCTGGAGAGAGAGAGAGAGAGAGAGAGAGAGAGAGAGAGAGAGAGAGAGAGAGAGAGAGAGAGAGAGAAGAGAGAGAGGGAGCAGGGGAGGGGGAAGGAGAGGGAGAAAGAGACAGAGAGGTGGGGGAGGAGAAGAAATCTTTTTTTGTCATTAGTTCTGGTTCAGATCTGCTTTGCCACATACTTGCTGCATGACCCTGGGTCCTTCTCTGGGCCTCAGTCTCTTCTTCAGTAAAATAGGGATGATAAAACTTGCACTGTCCTAGCTCACTGGGGTGTCGTGAAGAGTGGTTTATCAACCTTAATATGCTATAGAAAGAGAACTCATTTTTCATATTATGATGATTTTGCTGTGTCTAGAGCGGGCTTGGATGACAACAGGAGGCAGAGCAGGTGGGTGGGGGCAGAGGCTGCTTGTCATGTGGTGATCGATGCTGGTGGGTCTGGGAGCTGGTCCCAGGCCCTCCTTCGATCCTCACCCTGAATGAAGCCAGGCAGACAGATGGCACTCCGGGCCTTCCATGGGGACCCCCTTCCCTTCTTCTCCAGCCCCTCCTCCCTCCTCCCCAGGCCTTGTTCACAGTAGGACCAGCTGCTCTCTTCCTGTAGGAAGCTGGAGCTGCAGGGAATAGGGAAGAGGGGAGGGTGACAAAAACTGCCAGGCTGGGTCAGCTTCTTGTAAATAATGACCGCTTGTCTCAGGGGCCCTGGTGGCAGGCCTGGAAGCCCCCAAGGCTGAAGAAGGTGAAGCCTGAGGGCCTGATGGGGGTGGGAGTAGAGAGGAAGGATGTGGGGAGGGAGGCTGGATCCCCTCCAAAGGATACTGGGCCAATCCTAGCTTCCTCGGTAGCTCCTGCTTATACTGCTACTTCTGATCCCCAACCTGATGCTCTTCTGAGTCAGCATTGAGCTGTGGCCATGGATCTCAGCCCAAGAGTGGAGGCCGCTGTGATGGAAAGAGCATAGGCTTGGCTTCAGGAAAGCTGAGCTCCATCCCAGAGGAAGTTTTGACCTTACTAGCCCTGGAACCATGGGCAAAGGAGTTCAGTTCTCTGGGCCTGTTTCTTTCTTTTTTTTTTGGAGGGCAATTGGGGTAAGTAACTTGCCCAAGGTCACACAGCTACGTTTTTGTTTGTGTGTGTTAAGTGTCTGAGGCTGGATCTGAACTCAAGTCCTTCTGACTCCAGGGCCGATGCTCTACTCACTGCGCCATCTAGCCGCCCCTCCGGGCCTGTTTCTTGACCCATAAAATAGGGTTGATAATAGTTGCCATACAAGCATCCTCAAAGAATGAGTCCAGAAGAGAGTATTGGCAGCTAAGGAGAAAGGAAGGGGACGGAAGAAAGGGGAGAGGAGTGTGAATAAGAAAAAAAAATACTTTGTAGACCTTAAAGGGCTACAGAAATTATTCATAAATGAGTTCTAGTTCTGGTTTTTCTGGTAGCTCAATGTGTGATCTTGAACAAGTCACTAGGCCTCAGTTTCCTTATCTGTAAAATGAGGGGATTGGACTAGAACAAGCAGCACAGTGGATAGAGGGCAAGTTAGGAAGTCAAGAGTTTGGAGTTAGGAAGACCTGAGTTCAAAACTGGCATCAGATACTAACTAGCTGTGTGACCCTGGGCAAGTCACTTAGCCTCTGTCTGCTTCACTTTCCTCATCCATAAAATGGGGGTGATAATAACAGTACCTACTTCTCAGGTTTGTTGTGAAGATCAAATGAGATATTATTTGTAAAAAGTACCCAGCACAGTGCCTGGCACATAGGAAGTGCTTAATACATGATTTTTTCCTTTTTCTCTTAACCTGGGTACTAAGGGGTCCGTGGATTGATTTCATGTGGTCCATGAACTTGGATGGGAAAAAATTGCATTTTTATTTTCATTAACTTCTAACTGAAATTTAGCATTCCATGATGAATGTAGTCAATAAACATTATCCTAAGAAGGTGCTCATAAGCTTCTGAAGACAGCTAAAGGGGTCCGTGACACAAAAATGGCTAAGAAACCCCGGAGTAGATTAACCTTAAAGTCTTCACAATGTAGTAGCAAGAACACTGGATTTGGAGTCAGGAGGCTTGGGTTTGAATCCCAATTTTGTTGCTAGCAGTGATTTAAGGCAAGGTTCTTAATCTCTCTGAGACTCAGTTTCCTCTCCTGTAAAATGGGAATAGTCTTCCATGACCCCCAGGAGTATTGAGGATAGTGCTTCGTAAATTAAAAAGCAGCTGTCCTTACTAAGGCCCCCATCCCTCCCTCCAGGACAGTGTCTGCCAGTGGTTGGGAGCTGGCAGCCCCAGGAAGCTCCTGTGCCCTCCTCTCCCCACCCCTCACACACACACCTGCCCACTGTCCCATCTTCCCCAGGTACCTCCGGGCCATGTACCTGGGTCTGCAGAGCCGCTGGCATGGGGAGCAGCTGAGGCGCCACTTTTACTGGCGCATGATGTTCGAGAGTGCTGACATCAGTATGCTGCGCCTGCTGGAGGCCTTCCTGAAGAGCGCCCCACAACTTGTGCTCCAGCTCAGCATCATGGTCCTCCAGAAACACATCGAGGCCCTGCAGGGTGAGGGCCTAACGCCTCCCTCCCCCGTCTTCCTCCTTCACACCTGACCTGGGCCCCCCAGCTCCTCACCCCAGGACCTCCTCTTACCACTGACATCCCCTTGGGTGTTCCCAGCCCCTCCCTGAGGAATCTTGTCCCACCACACCCCCTCAGATTTCCTCTCCCAGCCACTCTCACCCTGGGTTTCCCTCAGCCCCTTGACTGCCCATGCCTCACCTGAGGGATCCTTCCCCGACCCCGTCCCTCACCACACCCTCACCTTTCTGGCTCCTGACTCCTCTTCCCTCCTAGCCCCTCATCCAAAGTGCCTTCATTTTTCCCAGAACTTCTCTGGGAGACCCCTTGGCATGATCCCTTGGCTTGGGAGATCCCTTAGCATCAATGGTGATCCTCCAAGGTAGGTCAGGGTGCTTGGCCCCTGGCATAACCTCATTCCTCTGAGATCTGGATAAGGGCCTTCCCCCTGCTCCTTGATGTTCACACCTCTGTCTTTCTCTGTCTCATTCTCTTTCTCCCCTACCCATGCCCTAGGCCTGCCAGGGTGCCCTTGGGATCCTCTGGCTGAAAGGACTGCTTGGCTCCTATCCTAATCCTCCCAAAGCCCTCTGGCCCGGTCAGCTTAAGTGGCCCTAGGCTGGACTGAAGTGTTTGGCTTGGCCAGGTCCCTTCCATCATTCAGTTCACTGGATCATCCAGCCCTCCGTCTACTCTCTGCTTCTATTTTCTGCCCGGCCTTTGGCTGGCTCCCACCTATCCTTCCCTCCCCTTCATTCTTCTCTCATATCTCTCTTTATCCTCTGCTCTTCTTTATTCTCTTACTTTCTTACTCTCCCTCGCCCCCACTTCTATCCACAGCCACCAGTGCCCCCTTCTAGAGTCCCATATGCTTCTAATCTCAAAAGATTCTGATCTGCACTCATATCTAGCCCTGATCCCAGCTACCTCAGGTCCTGCCTCCTGTCCCTCTCTTCACTCTCAAAAATCCCCCTCTCCTCCCATACCAGCCCATTCCATCCATCTCTCTGTTCCGCAATCCTCAAGAATACCAAGAATTCAAGTTCTAGAATACCAAGGGGCGGCTTGGGGCGGCTAGGTGGCGCAGTGAATAGAGCACCGGCCCTGGAGTCAGGAGGACCTGAGTTGAAATCCAGCCTCAAACACTTAACATTTACTAGCCGTGTGACCTTGGGCAAGTCACTTAACCCCAATTGCCCTCCCTCCCCCCTCCAAAAAGAAAAAAAAAACATCATCCTCTCCATAGGAGTCTCCCTAAGCCTTCAGGATGTAGATGTCCTGAAGTAAGGTGAAGAGGAGGTATGATAGAAAGAGTAATGGACTTTGAGTCAGAGGGCCTGGGTTTGAATCCCAGTTTTGCTATTCCCTTCATTTTTCTGGGCCTTGGTTTTCACATCTGTAAAATGAGTAGGTTGGACTAATGACCTCTGAGCTCCCTTTTAGCTCCAAATCTATGGTTCTACAACCTCTTACCCTATCTGCTCTCAGAGACCCTAACCCTGACCCTTATCCCTACCCCAACCCCTACCACCTACCTCTTGTCCTTCTCTCTCCTCTCAGAGACCCTGCCCCTAACACTGAGCCCTCCTGCCTACCTCTCACTACCTCCCTTCTCCCTCCCTTTGGAGACCTTGCCTTGTCCTTAACCCTGCCCCTCCCCGCCCCACCTCTGGCCCTTGTCTCCACAGGTCTGTCAGCCTCAGCCTCCCTGGTGTCCCTGGCCTGGATCATCGCCTCTTACCAGAAGGTGCTTCGGGACTCGAGGGACGACAAGCGCGCCATGTCCTACAAGGGGGCCATCGTCCAGATCCTCTGGCACTTCTTCACCATCGCTGCTCGAGCCATGGCCTTCGCACTCTTTGCCAGCGTCTTCCAGCTGTACTTTGGCATCTTCATCGTGGCCCACTGGTGTGTCATGACCTTCTGGGTCATCCAGGGGGAGACAGACTTCTGCATGTCCAAGTGGGAGGAGATCATTTACAACATGGTGGTGGGCATCATCTACATCTTCTGCTGGTTCAACGTCAAGGAGGGTCGCAGCCGCTGCCGGATGGCCATCTACTACTGTATTGTCCTGGTGGAGAATGTGGCGCTGACAGGCTTCTGGTACTACAACCATAACTTCCCCACTGACTTTAGCGCCTTAATCATGGTGTGTGTGGTGGCTGCTAGCTATGCCCTGGGCATCTTTTTCATGCTTGTCTATTACTGCCTCCTGCACCCCAATGGGCCCATGTTTGGTCCTCAGGCTCCTGGGGGCATCTTTCCTGAGGCTGTGGGTGCTGGCCCTTCTGGTCCCTCTGCTGATGCAGTTACCAGCCCCCCACGGTCTCTGCCCCGGACTACAGGGGGAGAGCGAGATGGGGTCCCTGGAGACCGGGACAGTGGAGCACCAGCTGTGTTCCAGGTCCGGCCCAGCCTCCCAGCCACACCAGTGGCCCGTACCCCCCGGACAGAGGGGCCTGTGATCCGAATAGACCTGCCCCGAAAAAAGTATCCAGCATGGGATGCCCACTTTATAGACCGTCGGCTCCGTAAGACCATTCTGGCACTTGAGTATTCATCCCCAGCTACCCCTCGCTTGCAATACCGAAGCATGGGGGCCTCCCGGGAGCTACTGGAATATGAAACCACAGTGTAGGCTGCTCCACAACCATCAGGGTTGGGGGATAAGGGGTATGGCGGCTCCACTCCCCTAAACCAGTCAGTGTTGAGCTTAGAGTTTTCAAGGGCCATTGGTCTAAGGGTGGCTAGGTCTCTTGGGCCAAAGGTGGCAGGGAGGGGAACTTGATGACCCCAGCCAATGGAAATCTTTCTCCCCTCTTCTTTGCAATTTTTTTGGGTGAGTTCATTGGCATTGATGCCCTGGCCCATGCAGCTCCCATACACAGTCCATCAAACTCCCTGGGATCCAGGGAATTAACTGGTGCTAAACTTCCCCACCAGGCCCAGAGTCTTCTCTTCCATATGGCATTTCCTGCCCATCACCAATGCCATCACCTCTGATGAACAAAGGCAGAGGGGCTGTGGGTTCCATTAGCTGAATCACAACTCTCTAGAGGGTATTGTGGATACCTAAAGGACCAAGGCAGCATGGTCTAGATGAAAGAGGACTGGCTTTGAAGTTAAAGAATCTGGGGTCAAATCTTGACTCTACTGAGTTGTTGGACAAGTTCTGTTCCCTCTCTGGGTCACAGTTTTCTCTACTGTAAAATGAGAATTTTGGACCAGATGATCCTTAAGGTCCTTTCCAGCTGTGACAACCTTTGAGTGTCTATGGGACCTGAGATCTGGATGTGGTAACATATGGCATCTTGAACTCCCAGACACCCTGAACTCTTGAGGTTAAGGGTGCTGGCCAGGATGAAGGGTCTAGGTTCAGAGCTGTTCTAGGGCCTAACTAGGCCAAACTCCTAGATACAGAGACGTTAAGGCTTTGGGATCATAGGGATTTTGAGGAATCAACCCCCTCATTTTACAGAAAAGGGAAATGAAGCCCAGAGAAGGGAGATTACCTGCCCAGGGTCCTACCAGAATGAAATAGTTGACTTGGAATTTGAATCTATGTCCTCTGGCTCCAGCATTCACTATAATAACCTCCATATGCCAGGGCATAAGGGAGTTTCTAGAATACTATCTGGGAAATATCCTGAGTCTATACATTTTTTTTGGTTCTAGACTCTGCCATGCAGGTTCTAGACGCCTGTCTGTAGCAGAGCTCTAGGTGACAGTGTGTCTATAGGACCTTCTTAGCATTGCAGTTTTTTCTTCTAGGTTCTGCTGGGGAGGTCTGGACCCTGTTCTTATTAGGAGGTTTTGGGATAAGTAACCTTCTGAGGATTCTAGGGTCTAAACCTCACAGAAGGCTCTAGGTTCCCGACCTAGTTCCTGACCACTGGCAATACTACTGCCATCCAAAGGGAGAGATATGATTTTGAAATTATTGGGGACTTCAAAAAACAAATTATTAAGGATATAAATTCTGCCAATTGTTTCCCAGATGGGAAAACTCGAGCTTTGGGGGGAATGACAGGAGTTTCTGATTCTTAGCCAGGCTTACCACTGTAGTCCATGCCCTGAGGGGCCTGGGAAATGACTCCTTTGGCTTTGGGACAGATGGAGCCCAGGATGCCATTGATGTCTCCCAGAACTTTCAGACTGAGGGAGTCAGACCCGAGCCAGCCTCAGGGTGTTTTTTGGGAAAGAAAAAGAAATGCTCAGGCCCTGTAGTCAAGATTGAGACATCCCGTTCTCCTGAAGAAAGCCCAGAGTCAGGATGGTATATTGCTGGTCCAGCCTCTAAAATGAGACTAAAGGGAGAGATAAGACCAGAGCAGATGACTAAAATATGAGAGTGAGAATTGAGAATAAGGCCCCTCTTAAAGGCCAAGTTGTTGCCTCAGGGCCCCAAATTGAGTTGGGGTTGGGGATTGGGTGGGGTTAGAGATCACCTAGTCCAATTATTTTATTTTACAGATGAGGAAACTGAGGCCCCGGAATGGGAAGTGACTTTCCGAAACTTACACAGTAAATTAGCTCCAGAGGAGGAATAGAAGCCAGGTTTACCGACACCCAGCCTCCAGTTCTTTCCCTAAACCATGAGCCTGCACTCAGGTGGACACTGTCTCTACTAAAGGGGGGTGGGGGGGGTGGAACAAAGGGCAGGACTTAGAGTGCAAAGTAACTTCCAGTGTACACACAAGTGTACACACAGATATCATGCATCTATATACACATACACATACCCCACATACATAGCACTTGATGCAACCCCCATTGAGCACACATGGCATTTTTTTTCACAGATATTCCCATACAGTGAAATCATGTGTAGACCCCATCATACCGACACACAGAGCTGCTTCTCCATCTCTCCCCACCTTCCACATCCACCCCTGGGAGAGTCCACAGATGGTGGACTAAACAGCATGTGGCTGAAGGAGGGGGCTAAGACCAGGTTGAGGTGGGACCCGAACCTGGCCAGACCTGCCCCAAGGATAGGTATTTCCATTTCTCAGCCAAGAGTGGTTTTCTGGTTCCCCTGGCTTGGATCTCTATTTTGTAGAGGAGGAAATTTAAGATTCAGAGAGAGAGACTGGGATTTGTCCAAGCTCACTTAGCTAGTGAGTGTCAGAGACAGGGTTGGAATATAGGCCTCCCTATTTGTAAGCATCTATGCCAGAGACCAGGCACAAGCCTGAAAGATTATCAGAGTCTGGGACTCCCTGGGGGTCTTAGCAAGAAAATGGGGAAGAAGTCTTTTCCTTCCATTCCGTATAAGGCTCAGCTTCCAAAGACTCCATCTCCAATGATGGCCTCTTTCTACTACCAGATTATGGAAAGGAATTCAAGAATCTCCAGGTCTGGGGGCAGCTCGGAGGGGAAAAAAATAGAGATTTGGGTCTCTGAAGCATCTAAGCTATCAGGCTGTAGGTCTTTCTTTGCTTTGTGCCCAAATCCAAAATGCTTTCAAACCTGTTTGGAAGTCTCAGCATTCCAGGCTCATAGAATTCAGAACTTGAAGGGACTTTGGAGCTCATGTAGTCCTCACCCCTTATTTTACAGAAAAAGAAACTGAGGCCCAAGGGAATAATTTGTCTAAGGTTAGACAGTAAGCAGCAGAACCTAAATTCAAAATCAGGTCACCAGGATTCAGAGTTGGAGGAGGTCTTGAAGGTCATCTGATCCAAGTTCTCATTTGAGTATGGAAGAAACTGAGGCTGATTCTCAGACAATTGGTGAATGGCAGAGTCCAGACTGAAATCCAGATCTCCTGACTCAACAGTCTGGGCCACTTTGTGTGATTATTTCTAAACTTGGGCATTAGCCCATTCCTGGGGATAGAGATAGAAACTTGGGTCTAGGAAGCGACAGGGCTTGGTCTTCAGTGATGTGAGTTTTTGACCAGGGATACCTTGACCAAGCTCTAGCTCTGACTACCCAGGCCTCCCCCAGGGGTATCTATGGTGTCCTTTTGTCTTCCTTCCTGTGACATGATCTACCTCAGCTGGTCTTTCTGTTCCCTGCCTGGCCCTTGGATGTCTTTGTCCCTCCCTCTCACATTCTTCCTTCTTGGGACCTTCCTAGGACCCTCTTTGATCTCTTACATGAGTGTAACTTCATAGAATCACAAAATGTTATAGCTGGGAGAGACCTTAGAGACCCTTCTCTTTACAAGTCAGGAAACTGAGGCTCACAGGAGGAAGTGATTTGCCCAAAGTCACATAGCTACGTAAGGGCAGAGTCCAGGTCCCCTGATTCACAGAAAAAGCCAGAAGGGAACTAGGACATCATTTAGCCTAACCCCCTCATTTTACAGATGAAGAAACTAAGGCCTAGAGATGGGAAGGGACTTAACCAAAGTTATAAAGAGAATTAGTGGCAGAGCCAAGATTAGGAACCAGGTCTCCTGCTCTTTCCACTACTGTGCAGTCAGACCACCAAGGAGCATTGTCAATGGAGTGGGGATAGGAGGTTTTGCCAATCCTGACATCTCACCTCTACCCTTTTCTTTCGTGTTGCTTCTGTGTGGTCCCTCAGCACTGGAGAACATCAGGTTCCTACACTCTGGGGTTTGGGTAGGGAACATAAAATACTTTACAAACCATAAAGGCCCTAGCTATCATGATTATTATTAGATAACGGTGGCTACTGACTCATCATGTTCCCCTCTCTGGGCCTTGGTTTCCCCTGTAAAATGAAATCATCCTGAAGGTCCCATCCAGCTCTGTGATTCTGTAAGAGGGTCACTTTGAGCCCAAGGTTCCTCTAAATTCTCCAGCTTGCTACCAGGTCATCATCAACAGTGAGCATGAAAAGTGCCTGGTCCCATGTGAGTGAATTCCATGTTGTGCCCCCTGACACTGCCTACCCTCTGGGGTCAGCTGTTCTCACACTGTGCAGGTTACTTGGACTCTTGTCTCCCTCCACTGGCCTCCCAGGACATTCTCTCTCTCTCTCTCTCTCTCTCTCTCTCTCTCTCTCTCTCTCTCTCTCTCTCTCTCTCTCACCTCACACACATACACCCCACCACCACCCTACTATATGCACCAGCTTTGGTGCCCCATTAGGTTCCCAGGCTGATCCACATCAACCACACCCATCATACACCCAATGCACTGACTGTACCATGTGCCTTTGTAACCACATCCTCCCCCTTCTCCTCCCAGTACAGCACAGAACCCACCCCCATCAAATGGTCTCAGGTTGTTATTGATACTCTGGGTATCAATCAACTGTCTCCTGGGTACAGACAACTCCTCTCCCCACCTACTCAAGTCTTTTGTCCTTACTCTTCACCACCCCCCCCAAATGCTACACTTTTCATTACCTCTTTCATACCCACATCCTGCTGCCAGATACACTAATGGGCTGGCTGGCTGGGCTGCCTTTCTGGGGGTCAATGGAGGCCTTTTTCTATTGTTCATTGCTTTGTGGCTGGTACGAGGTCAACTAGAAGAGCCAGATCCAAGCAGGAAACTTGAGGCAGCCCCAGACCAGGGAGGTCCCATTGGAGTAGGCAGATCTATTCCTGGGCTGGGAACAGGAGGTCTCTAAATTAGAGGTGAAAAGAAAAGGAGTCTGTCCAAGGGGGAAGAGGGAAAGGGTCTGCAGTCAGATGACCTGGGAGTCCTCTCTTCTTCCTGTACTGTGGACATTCCTTGAGAGCCCTTGTCTTCCTGCCCCTCAGAATTCTTCATCATTCTCAAAATCTTAAGAATTAGAAGAACTCTCAGAGGTCAGCTAAGACCCCTCTTCCCTTCTCTCTCCTAAACCCATGGGGCTCTAAAGAAACTTGGACTCCTCCAAGCTCACTGGGGAAGTTTGGGATCTCATGGCAGCATCTTGGGACTGACAAGAAGGCTTCTTAAGTATAGATGTACAGGATAAGCTTGCTGCTGTCACTCTTCCCAGGTCCTTCCCCTTATAAGCAGGGCTAAGGGGGGGCTGAAAACTCAGTTCCTGCTCCCCTGGGGTGGCATCTCCATCAGGCCCTAGAGAGACGGAAGGTCTGCATCTCTGTTCTGGTCAGCTGTTCCCTGCAGGGTCTTTCTGACCAGGAAGGGAGGTATGGCTGCCTCTCTGAGATCTCAGCTGGGGAGGATGTAGAATCTGCTACCTATCTTCTCTCAAACTAGTGAGACTTAGAAAGGATTTAGCTTCCAGGGTGCATGCAGCCAATGCAGGGCTTGAGCCAGAATCTACCTGGAATATAATTCATGACTTTAGAACCTATCTGGAGCCATAAACCATTCCTTATTTGACTTTAACACCAGGTGGGGTCTAGAGCTGTAGAGTTATACCTGTTCTGGATTAGTCTAATTACTAGTTTCTAATCTTGGGGCTAGAAGGGGGGGAACAATGCAGAAATCATTAGGCCCCAGGGACTTTTAGTGGGGAGGGAACTTGAGGCTGGGTGACTGAGTTTGTTGTCTTCTAACTGCAGTTCTACTTATGTTTTTCCTCTCTAACAGGGTGCTGGGTTTGATGGGGCTTGGCAACCTTCCTTCTGGACCCCCACCCCACCCATCCCTGCCAATAATAGAGGCCTAACTCCATCTCCAACCTGGCTATTTGTAGGTCACAGGAACTTTCCCACTTAGAGACCACCATCCCTCCCAACACATACCACATACCAAGGTCCTTTGGCTCTTCAGGGACAACCATTGATAAAGGTGCCCAATGAGGGCAGATTCCAGGATACTATCCCTACCCAGGGATTGCCACACTAAATCTATATTATCCGCCATGGTTCGTGAGTCATTTAGTAAAGGAAGAGCCTAAGTCGAATTCTCCCCACTTCAGGACACTGAGGAAGAGAGTGCAGATGACAAGCAGGAATGGGTTCCAAGGACTCAGCCCCTTCTTTTACCCTTTCTATGCTTCCTTCCTTCTCCCTTAAGGATGAGAGACAGCACCAACCTGATGCTAAAGTGCTTTGAGATACATTGCAGGAATGGGCTCAGATATCACCAAGCCATGTGGGTATCCCAGGATATGCCAAGTTGGGGAGGGAGGGTTAGTATGGAAAGGTTTTTTGGACTGCAAGCTTTGGTTTGGGATGTACACTGTTCCCTAGTGGTGGGTCTGCTCTGACCTTGGGAGGGCTCTAATGGGGGGTGTGGGTAAAAGTGTGGGTGGGAGGGAAAGGCTTGGAAGATGTCATAGGGTGTGTGTGTGTGTGAGAGAGAGAGAGAGTATTGGTTGTCTGGTTCTGCTAAGGAGGTTACCCAAGAAAAGAAGAAGCTGGGAACTGGAATCGGAGGTAAATAGAAGAACCTAGTCTCCCAAGCCCAGAACTGTCCCTAGGAATATGACTGCTAGGAAGTGGGGTGGAATGAGGAGCCTGAGATACCATAGGCCTTGCTGGATCCTCCTTGACAGTGTCATGGTGCCTCAGCTCCCTCTCTCCAGGAAGGGCCCAAACAGATGGGATCCTCTTTAACCTGGGGAGGCATCCTGAGAAGGCACATTTCTATGCATAATCACAGGGACTGGAGGCACCTGCAATAATTGAGGGGGAGGGGTGGTGCACAGCTGCACTTCAGGCTGGGAAGGGGCTCTTGGCTCCACCTACTTTGTGAATGCCTCAGACCAAATGTAGGAGAGGGCATCCAGACTAGCTAAGAGACCCCCTGCCTACCCAGGCTGGAATCCCAATCAGCCACAAGCTGCCTCTTGAGTTCCCATAGGGCTAAAGCTCCCACATGACTTCAGTGCTTTGAAGTCTCCTCAAAACCATGAACTTTTCCGATCCTACACTGAATTTAATTCAACAAGCATTTACAAAGCTCTTGCTCTTTGCAGAGCTCATGGGGCTTGGCTCCAGGGGCCATACAAAGATCTGATTCCAGATGTAGCCCCCACTTTAGATGGGATTCCAAATTCAGACATGGTTCAAGTTTTCAAGTCTTCTTCCTCCTTCCTCCCCACCCCCCACTCCTTGCCTGGCTATTGACTGACAGGAATCCCCAACTACGGACTCCTTCCCTCAGCTTAAGCCCCAGCAGCTTCTGCTCAGTGGGTTCTCTGTCAGCTCATTTGCCCTTCTGGGTACCGGCCTTGCCAACCCTTACCCTTGCCTCTTTCCCCTTTTCAATTCCGTTGCACCCTCCCCCTGTCCTCAACCCTTATGTCTCCCTCCATGTACTTCAATATTGTTGGTGCCACCCTCTTCTTCCTCTGCCTTCCTCTCTTGGGCCCAGGCAGGGGGAAGCTAGGGAATCCCCAGGCTGGGCTTTCTGTACTGAGACTTTTTTGTATGCCACAAACTTTTTGTATATTTTTAATTTTGCTGCAACATGAGATATTAAAGTCATTTCAGTACAAACTCCCCTGGCTCTTGTGGATGTTTCCTGAATTAGAGAAGGAGAGATAGATGGGAGACCACAGCTTGGCCTCCCGTCCAAACCTCCCTTCTTTGGGAGGCTGCCTCAGAGCAGCAACCAGGATTTTGACCCATAGGGGAAAAATCAATGGGGGTTGGGGGTGGGGATGGAAACCTGGCATCTAATCCTATGAGAGGCTGAGATGGTCCGAAAACAGAAGTCATGGGAGCTGAGTAGGCTGACAAACTGGGAGACTAGGGTGTTTGAAAGTAGGCAGAAGTTGGGGAGGAGAAAACATGAGCCAGGTACTGAACTTATTGGAGAGGAGAAACAATGACCCTGAGATATGGGGATCGTCGCAACAGGGATCTGGACAGATCAAGAAAACTTTAAAGGTGATTGCTGAGTGATAGTGTAAAGAGAGTATAAAAGGGGGCACAGGGAGCCAGAAGTACGCTAAGTCCTCTTCTTACACATCAGGGGGTGTGTGAGAAGGAACAGCTACCGTTGGAAAATATGCCAAGAGATGGCGTGCCTTTAGGAGGAAGTGGAGATTAACAGGGAGTGAACTGGACCTTCCTCCCAAATCTCGACATCCTAATGGGCATAAGAAGTGAGTTCCCTTGCATATCCCCTGCTTTGGTTGTGGAGCATAGGGATGGGGCTGGGGGGGAGGTGAAATCTGTGTTTGATTTCCTCTGCTGGTTGGACAAAGGGATAAATCAATCAGTTAGACTGCTTTGAGCTCCTACTTTCCAATTATACCATACAACTATAGATCATGCAAACCCTTCTTTCTACAGATAAGAAAAGTGAAGCCTAATGAAATTAAGTGACTTACCCAAAGTCATCAAGCTAGTGAGTAGGCAGAGCTGGAACTTGACCTGAGTTCTTCTGACTTCAAATGCAGGGCTCTGGGTATATGGTAAATGACATAAGAGAAGTAGAAACAAAAATGCCATCAAATGATAATGGCCAAGAGATCACTTTTAGCTAGGGGAAGTGAGGTGGGGTGGGAGGGCAAGGAGGCTTCATGGAAAAGGCAGCATCTGAGCTGAGCCTTAAAAAAGGATTGCAATAGATTAAATATTTTGGATTTTTCCCTGTGAATAGATGGAAACATCTGAAGGATCTTGAGCAAGGGGAAGGACATGACCAAAATGGTCCATTAGGAAAATGAGTATAGGAGGAATAGAAGAACTAGAGACTGGTTAGGAGACTAAAGAAATATTCCAGGAAGAGGGGTGGAGGCCTAAACTAGGGGGGTTAGATTAAGTAATCCCTAGAGTAGGGGTGGGGAACCTGCCGCCTCAAGGCCACATGTGGCCCTCTAGGTCCTCAGTGCGGTCTTTTGATTGACTCCAAGTTTTACAGAATAAACCCTTTTATTATGAGGATTTGTTCTGTAAAGTTTGGATTCAGTCAAAGGGCTGCACTTGAGGACCTAGAGGGCCACATGTAGCCTTGAGGGCACAGGTTTCCCACCCCTGTCCTAGAGCATCTTCAAGCTCAGATATCCCCTTACCAGATGAAATATGCTTGGAGAGCACAGCAATAATCATTTCTCACATTCCTGTAGCATTTAAAAGTTTATAAAGGGGGCCAGCTAAGTGGCACAATGGAGAGAGCATTGGCCCTAGAGTCAGGAGGACCTGAGTCCAAATCCAGTCTTAAACACTTCCTATCTGTGTAACCCTAGGCAAGTCACTTAATCCAGATTGCCTCCCCCGCTCCAAACAATAAGTTCACAAAGCACTTTTCTCACAACTCAGCAAGTTAAGCAATATAAATATTACTTTCCATATTTTACAGATAAGGAAACTAAGGTTAAAGGCCCTTAGTAACACATCTAGTAAGTGCTTGAGGCAGGATTTGAACTCAAACCCAGTGTCCTTTCCATTATCCTGTATTGCTTTTCACTAAAAATACAAAGAAAACCTGATTTTTCCTTCCACAAGCAACCCAGTAAATTTGCAGACAGCACCCAAGATCTTAGAGGGTATTTGCACTGCTGAGACGGTCTGAACTGTCTAGGAGAATCTGTCAGAGGGGACAGGAACTAAATCTGCTCTCTTCCTGCCTGGGACTGCAGCCTGGTCCAGACCAGCTTCCTGCCACCGTGGCTAGAAGCGCAGGATATACAGAGAGGAAGGAGGAAGCAATTATAGGACCTAGCCCTTCCCAGCCCGGGCCATCTGGCCTCTGGGGGTGGGGAGGGTGGAGAGAAGGAGAAACGGCCTGGGAACTCCTCCATGAGCCCTAAACCTAAGGAGGCACCTATATTTTCCAAAAATAGATCAAAAAATGTCAGAGCTAGAAAGAATCTCAGACACTGTTAGGTCTGACCCATCTGAAAGATGCTGTAACTGAAGCCCAGAGAAAAAACATGAGTGATTGGCCCGAGATCACACAGCAATGGTGGCAGAACTGGGATTGGAACATTTAAATCATTAATATACCCATTGCTGCTTCCCTCGAATAATCTCTTAGTTTGTTCAGTCCTTGGTACTTTTCCATTCGTTCTCAGCTGACTTTCACAACCCTGCTTCAAGGTAAATAATTATCCTCTTCTGAACATATGAGGAAACTGAGGCCCAGGAAAGTTAAGCCACTTATACAGGGTCACACAGCAAATGAAAAAAATGTCAAGTCTGACCTGGAACTAGAATCCCAGTCTCTTGAGGCCAGTTCTGGGCTCATTCCACCAAGTTTTAGACATTCACAACCTAAAGCTGACTCATGGATCAGGGCTGTGACTGAACCCCTCTTACCAGCTTGCTGGGGCCAATCGTTTAAATATGAGCATCTACACAGCTTGTAAATCTGCAAACACTACAAATTAGGACTTGATTGCTTTTGTTGATTGCTGGGTAGATTTATAAAGGTGTTAATAATGCAGATTAAATTTAAAAGTATATCCTGCAAACAGAGTTGGGGAGGAAGGGGAGACAGTTGTTAAACATTTAACAGCACCTCCCTACCCATGGTGTAATGTAAACAGTTCCAGGTTTGGAGTCAGTAGAACTGAATTCAAAGCCATGTTTGCCACCTATATAACTTTAGATGAGGTCCCTTTCTGGGAGTTGGACTAGGTGCCCTCCAACATCTTGGGGTCCTGTGATCCTTTAAGTGTTTATCAGATCTGAGATAATTTGGAATGGAGAGGAGTGAAGGCATAGGACGGGATCCTGAAGGGGTAGGGCCTAGTGTTGGACCCTAGCTAACTAAGGACAGTATGAGGACAGTGGGCAACTTTGTGGTTTTAAGCAGTCTGAAAGGGAGTCTGAAACTCCATCCCCAATCACAAAGTCTGTATAGGAATCAAGTGTAGCCACATAGGGCCTGGCAGGTGTGCCTTACCATCCCTGATTATCTCCTATCAGCTCTCTGGGACAGTGGTTCCCATATCTTCCCCCTTATTCTCTGTCCTTATTCACCTCTCCCCAAGAGGGGCTGCCACCCTGCTCAGAACTCCTTCCCCTGGTCTGGGGTCCCTGGCACCTCCACCCACTCTAGTTCAGTGCTTCTTATCAGGCCAGGAGGGGCAGGAATTCCTGGCCTGCTTGGTGGAGTTTCCGAGGCAGGAAATACAACAAAGAAAATCTCCAGCCAGTAGAGAGGTGGGGGTTGGGGGGACACACCATGGAGTTCGAAGGGAAGAAAGGGAGAAAGGTATGTTTGGAGCTGTGGCTTGGGAATGGGCTTCAGGACCCAGAAAATGGGGGATCCTGGAGGGGGGGAAGAGTGAGAGGAGGAAAAGATGCCTCTGGAGGGGTGAAGTCAATGTTGGGGCCTCTCTTATTAATGGATGGGATCCTGTTAGCTCGCCCTGCTCCCTGGGATAGATAGACTGATCGTAGGATTTAGAGTTGGAGGGAAGTCAGAGGTCAACTTTTTTTTTTTAAGTCCAGAGTTTCTAACATTTTTGTATATTACAGACCCCTTTGGCAGTCTGGTGAAGCTTATAGACGCCTTATCAAAATATTGTCTTTAAATGCATAAAGCAAAATACATAGTACAAAGGAAACCCATTACATTGAAATAGAGATAATTTTTTTCCTTATCCAAATTTGCTGATGGGGTGAACTAATTTACCGATGGAGAGAACTAATAACCTTGTTTCTAGTCCAATTCCCTCATTTTACAGATGAAGAAATGAAGCCCTGAGAGAAAAGTGAACTTGACCCTAGTATTAGCACAGTTAGAAGACTGGCGAGTTCTAAAGATAGTTCTAACAAAAGCACTGGCTTCTCTCCCTCTCTAAGGCTGCCCACAGCTGGCTTCATAAAAGCAGCTTCCCAGACTGGCCCTTGCTCAGAGCTGATTGTATTAATAAGAGGGAGAGCCAGGTGTCACATCGTTGGGTGGCACAGAAGAGCTACCTGGGGAGTCTGAACTTTGGGGGTAGACTTTCTGTTTGTTTCTGTTCCCCTGAGCTGTGCATGTCCCCCTGGAAAGAGCTTGTGGGACAGGTGAGCCAGATAGAGAACACAATATTGGAGTTCTCTTAGGTCTGTCTCTTGTGGACCACCTTCTGCTTTCTTGTTAACCATGAGCTTTTTAGTAAATGGTTTGGTTTAGGGACACTGGCCTAGAAACCTCTGCAGACTGATTTATTTTTGTAAACTGATTATGGGCAATTCAGAGGTAAGAGGCTGGGGCTCTTGACAGGAGTTATTGGCTCACAGATCAATTGCCCTGCCTTTATGATTGTGCTAATACTTAATTGTGCAACATCTGAAACTTATTCTCTACTTGTTCTCAGTGGATCCTGTTCCCTGGATCTTTTCCAGAGAAAAGATAGGCAGGCAGACCCCCAAACTTTCTTCCATCCTCTTGCTTTTGATGGCTCTAGCTTTTGAATCATACCCCCAAGACCAGATGAATTAGAGAGACAGACTGATCCAGCCTGCCACCCAAAACTGTTTCCCCAAAATTCTTAGCAGACCCTGCTTTCTGGACCTTGCTGGTAATCCATCCTCAGAACCCCCTTCCTGAATCTCTTTTTAAAGTTCTTTCCTAGTAACTATTTTTTTTTGTATTACGAAAAAGGTGGGTTCCAGGTCACTCAGCCCCTCCGAGGAATTCTGGCCCTCAGAGATCCCTGTTTGTTTCTTTGAATCTATCTAGGCCCATAGGCAGTGAGGTATGGGGAATACAGTGCTAGGCTCAGAGTCAGAAACACCTTGGTTCAAATTCCACTTCCAACATTTACTAGCCACACAACCATAGGTAAATCACTTAATCTCTCTGGGACTCAGTTTTTTCATCTGTAAAATGGGGATCGTAATACCCAAAGACCCTGATTTGCATGATATATTTGAGGCTCAAATGAGATAATACATGTTAAGAACTATGTAAATGACAGCTATTATCATCTGTCTGTCCACCCATCTCTTGAAAGTCACTATGTCTCTGGTTTCAGAATAGCCCTGTCTCCTCTGGTCGGAGATTTACACTCTCCCCCAGGAGGCCAAGCAATGCTTCGACACCTTCCACCTAGACAAGCCAATATTCACAGGAGGGTTTTAGTTTATGCAAACTTCCTTGGCCAAACACAGGCTCATAAATGTGTGTGGTATAATGAAAAGAGGGCTAAAGTTGAAGGCCCAGTCCCAGCTCTTCCACTTCCTACCTGTCTGACTGTGAATAAGTCACTTGATTCCTCTGGGCCTCGTATCTTTTCACCTGTAAAAGCAGGGGATTGGCCAGGTGACCTCTAGTTCTAAATCTGTGAACCAGATGCAAACATAGAAGATACATATATCCACACTCACTCACAGACACCCATCCACATTCACACTCCCTGTAAAGTGTAACCACACTCTCAAATACACACAACTCATGCATTCATATAGCCTTTGGTTACACTTAATGTCCCCAATAGTACAGACCTGTCTAGGAATATGCTGGCAAATGTTTAACACCAATTCTCTAAAAAAAAATGTGCACATGACACACTTTTAAGTTTAATCTTATTTTCTGTTACTTTCTTCAGTCTAGACAATCAACAAAATAATAAATTGAGCCCTGATTTGTAGCATTTACCAGTATTTGAGGTGTAAATTGTCACACTGAAAATTTAACAGTAAGCTGGGAGGCCTGAGATGCCTCCAGCACACCCTGCCCCTGCCCTAATTCTGTCCTTATTGGGAATCCTGAAGTCATCTAGGTTTAAGTACACATCCACAGAGTAGTGGAAGCCCACAGTAAAGTCTGGTTGTGAACTCCTGGGTCTTGGGCTTTGAGGCCCCTCCCCAGGCTTCTTACCCCACCCCTACCTTGCCTCCTTAGGGCTTTGTGTCTCCTATCCGCCGGCTGGTATTCCCTAAGACAGGGCGTCGGTCGGCTGGGAGAAGCCCCGCAAATCGACGGCCTCTCCATTCTGTGCCCTTGTACCCCCCGGACTACCTCATTGACCCCCAGATTCTGCTGTGTGACTACCTGGAAAAGGAAGTAAAGGTAAGGAGTGAAAAAGAAAATCACCTGGGAGGAGACAAGGCCAGGAAGTTGGTGGCAGGGGCAATTTAGGGGCATGGAGCTAGAGCTGGAAGGATCCTTAGATATGATCTAGCTCGACCCCCTCATTATAGAGAAGGAAATTGAAGCTTATAGAGGTTAGATAATTTGCCCAAAGTACTAAGGTAGTAAGTGATAGAGTTGGTTATTGAACTCAGGCCTCTGACTCCAGATGCTAATTCTTTCCTTTCCCCTACCTCATTTCCTTTGTCAGCTCGTCTAGAAAGGAGCCTGGCTGTCCCCCCAGCAAGGAAGGAGATGGATAGATGAATGGATAGATAGATAGATAGATAGATAGATAGATAGATAGATAGATAGATGGATGGATAGACAGATGATAGACAGAGATAGTGGGATAGATAGATGATGGATAGATAGAGAGGTAGATGGATGGATAGATAAATGGATAGACAGATGGATAGATAGAGAGATAGACAGACAGACAGTGTGGTGTAAAGTGTAAAGAGCTTTGGCTCAGGAATCAGGAGCCTTTGGTCTTGCCTCATTTTTACCACTGAAATACTGTGTGACCTTGAACACATCCCTTATCCTCTGGTCTTGATTTCTTCCTTTGTAATATAGAGATACTGACCTGGAGGTTCCTAAGGTTTCATCCTTATCTGACTTCAGGAGTTGACTAGATAACCTTCGAGATTCTTTCTGGCTCTAAGTGGTATGATTCTATAAGTCACATGCAAACACAGACGATACATTTGTCCACACTCACAGAGACCCATCCATACTCACTCCTGACATACAATGAGTGAGACACAACTATAAATTTTTGAGATTATTTTCCTCAGTCAGTGAATAAACATTCATTTAGTACCTGCTATGTGCCTAGCACTTTGCTAAGTACTAGGGATACAAATAAAAATAGAAATAGACAGCCCCTGCCCTCAAGCAGCTTATAGTCTAACAGAACGCAGTGGACATTTTGTTGTTCAGTCATTTCATTTACGTCTACTCTCTGTGACTCCGTTTTGGGTTTTCTTGGAAAAGATACTAGAATAGCTTTCCATTTCTTTTTCCAGCTCATTTTACAGATAAAGAAAATGAGGCAAACCGAGTTAAGTGACTTGTCCAGGGTCACACAGCTACTAAGTGTCTAGGGCTGGATTTGAACTTAAGAAGTTCCTTATGAAATATCCACTTTACTATCTACCTCTGGGCCATGGACATAGGCTGCAGCCAATCAGTCCCATTCTCTAGCCCACAGGTTTACTACTGATAATAATTCACATTTATTTTAGTGCTTTAAAATTTACAGGATCAAGAGAGTCGGGTCTCTGTGTGTGATGATGTCCTAGAATCCTAGGATCTGGAGCCAGAGATGCTTGGGGATCCCAAGAACAGATTGGGAGAGAGTACACTGTTGTCTAAGATGGATAGAATTTATGAATGCAGTTCTTTGTTCCTTAACATTTGAAATGGCACCTGTATATATTGTACATAGTTGTTTAAATGCTTTCTCCTTCATCAGATTGAGTTCTATGAGGACAGGGACTGACTTTTGCCTGTCTTTGTATCTCTAGCATTTAGCACAGTAGGTAGCACATAGTAGGTGCTTAATAAATGGTTATGGACTGACTGACTTAAGGGTCATCCCCTACACCCTGAATCTCCACCTCCTCTCCCCTCTAGGTTTGGCCCAGAGCAGGGATTAGACAACCTCTATCTGGTTGGTTAGGCAAATTCCCCTTAACTGACTAATGGGCAAGACTCCTGAGATTACTAAACTTGTCTGGAGAGTTTTTTTAATTCTGGCTGACCACTAGCTTAAGATATGATCTTGACCCCTGGACCTCTGTTTCCTCATCTGGAAAAATGAGAACAGTCGTGTGTGTGTGTGGGCAGGAACCAAATCTTATCTAAATTTTGCTGTTCTCCCACTTCCAAGCACAGTGTTCTACACATAGGATTTTAAGCTGGAGGGATCTTAGAGGGAGCTATCTCTTCCAAACTCCTTATTTTATAGATGGGACTGAACCCCACAAAGTTAAATGATTTGCTCAAGGTCAGGTTCTTACCAGAGCTGGTTTTCAGTCTGGTTCTCTGAGTCAAAATTCAAGGTTCTTTCCACAATAAAAATCAATTTTGAGAATGAATGGTCCTTCCTATGTCACAGGGATTTTGTTAAGGATTAAATAATAGAGTGAAAATGCTTTCAGAATGTAAAGGATAGGAGAAAAAGGATAAGTCCGTATGGTAAAGGGGAAAGGCAGTGAATGTGAGTCCCAGCTTTGGCACTGACTTGCTGCGTCAACAAGTCAATAAGCATTTATTAAGCACCTACTATATGCCAGGCACAGTGCTAAGCATAGGGGATATAAAGAAAAACAAAAGACAATCCCAGGCCTCAAGGATTACAGAATCTAATGGGGGAGGAAAGAAAGGAAACAAGCATTTATTAAGCACCTACTATGTGCTGGGCACTGTGCTAAACAGTCCTCACCACAACTCTGGGAGGTAGGCACTATTATGATCCCCATTTTACAGTCAAGAAAACTAAGACAGACAGAAGTAAAATGACTTCCGCAAGGTCACACAGCTAGTAAGTGTCTGAGGCCACATTTGCACTCAGGTCTTCCTATCTCTCCCTTTCTCCTCTCAATATATTCCTCTCTCACCTCCAGTGCTAGAGCACCTACCTCCCAGGGTTGTTGTGAAGATCAAATGAGCTAATATTTGTAAAGCTCTTAGAACAGTACTTAGCACACAGTAGGTGCTTAATAAACACACGTCCTTTTCCTTCCCTTCTCCTTCATCTAGGTGTCTCCAGCTTAATGGGGAAGACAATATGCAAACAATTATGTACAAACAAGATATATAGCTATAGATATATAGATACACACACATACACATATATGAAACTAATTTTAGAGGGAAGACAGCATTAAGGGGATAGGGAAAAACTTCTGTTGCAGAAAGTGAATTTTAGTTGGGGCATAAAGGAAGCCAGGGAAGCCAGGAGGTAGAGATTAGGAGGGAGAGCATTCCAGGCAGGGGAGACAGAAAGCCAGGGAAAATGCCCAGAGTTCAGAGAGAGAAAATCCTGTGGCAGGAACAGCAAGAAAGCCAATGTCATGCAGAGGCGAGTAAAATAAAATGTAAGAAGGCTGGAAAGGTGAGAAGTGGCCGGGTTATAAAGGACTTTAAAATCCAAACAGAGGATTTTATGTTGATCTTGGAGGTAATAGGGATTTGTTGAATTTGTTGAATAGGACTGAATGGTTTATCGAGGCAGCTAGGTATTACAGTGGATAGAGCTCTGGACCAAAAGTCAAGAAGACCCGAGTTTAAATCCAACCTCAAATACTAGCTGTGTGGCCTTGGGCAAGTCACTTCACCAATGTCTGTCTCAGTTTCCTCATCTGTAAAATAGGGATAATAATAGTACCTATTTGTTATGAGAATAAAATGACATATTTGTAAAGCACTTTGCAAACTTTACAGCAATATACAAATGAGTAAATTATTTTTTATTATGCTTTTTTTTTAATTTTTTTTTTTAAAAGCAATTGGGGTTAAGTAACTTGCTCAAGGTTACACGGCTAGTCATTATTTATGCATGGGTGCTCATTTTCTGAGGCCGGATCTGATCTCGGGTCATCCCAACTCCGAGGCCGACGCTCTTACTCATTGCACCACCTAGCCGCCCCTTTAGGGCAATTGGGGTTAAGTAACTTGCCCAAGGTTACAGGGCTAGGTTTTTGTTTGTGTGGGTTAAGTGTCTGAGGCCAACTCCGAACTCAGGTCCTTCTGACTCCAGGGCCGACGCTCTACTCACTGCGCCACCTAGCCGCCCCTATGCTTTTTAAAAAACATTTGTTTTTAAAACTTTGAGTTCCAGATCTTTTCCCTTCTTCCCTCCTCACCCACCCCCAGTGGGAAGATAAGCAATTCAATATAGGTTGTACATGTGCAGTTACGCAAAACATTTCCATAGTGGTTATATTGTGAAAGACTAACTATATTTCCCTCCATCCTACCCCACCCCCCATTTATTCTATTTTCTCCTTTGACCCTCTCCCTTTTCAAAAGTGTTTGCTTCTAACTACCCTCTCCCCCAATCTGCCCTCCCTTCTGTCATCGCCCCTCTTATCACCTTCCCCCCTACTTTCCTGTAGGGTAAGATACCCAATTAAATGTGTATGTTATTCCCTCCTTAAGAGAAAGTCAATGTCTAAGTCAATGACTAAGAAAGAGAGATGGAGGAGAGAGAGACAGACAGACAGACAGACAGACATCTGATAATGACGACACCTAGGTTGTGAGCTTGGGTGACTGAGAGGATGGTGGTACCCTCTATAGCAATATGGAAGTTCAGAAGAGGAAAGGGTTTGTGGGAAAAAACAATGAGTTCTATTTTGGACATTCTGAGTTTCAGATGTCTATGGGACATCCAATTTGAGGTGTTCAATAGGCAGTTACAGATATGATACTGGTGGGTCAGTAAAAAGATTAGGGCTGAATAAATTGATCTGAGAATCATCTGTATAGAGATGATAATGGAATCCATGGCAGTTGATGAGATCACCAACTGAAATGAATAGGAGAAGTGAAAAGGGCCCAAGATAGAGCCTTGGGGGGATGTCCACCATCAGTAGGTTTCACCTGAAAGAAGATCCAGAAAAAAGAGACATATATCCTATGTGACCCTGGGCAAGTCACTGGCCCTCTTGATCCTGTTCTCTTTATCTGTAACATTGGGTTAATTATATAGTGATTATTGTGCTTGTTACATTATAGAGTTGTGAGTAAAGTAATTCACAAAGCTTGTGAAGTGCCATAAAATTTGGGAGGAGGGGAATTTGGACCTGAGACTTCCTCAGTATGGGTGAAACTTCTGATGTGGATCATAGATGAAGAATTGGAAGGAACCTTAACAGTCATATAGCCCAGCCCTATCATTTTACAGATGAGGAAACCAAGGCACAGAGAAATGAAATGACTTGCCCAGAACCCAAGTCACCCAATCCTTCTGTCCACTATATCATACCGCCTCTCTTATACAGACCTTTCTTTAAGGTAGACCTCTCTTTAGGTCTTTTTTTAACTTTCTTTTTTCTTTTTTTTTTTCTTTTTGGAGGGGAGAAATAGGGCAATTGGGGTTAAGTGATTTGCCCAAGGTCACACAGCTAGTTTTTCCGTATGTGCCTATTAAGTGTCTGAGGCCAGAACTGAACTCAGGTCATCCTGATTTCAGGGCCAATCCTCTATTCACTGTGCCACCTAGCCTCCCCTAGGGTATATAGTCTTTTTTAATATAATTTATAGTAGGCTTCTTTTATTTTATTTTATTATTTTTTGCTTTTTTTGGAGGGGGGGAAGGTAGGGCAATTGGGGCTAAATGACTTGCCCAAGGTCACATGGCTAGTTTTGTGTTAAGTGTCTAAGGCCGGATTTGAACTCAGGTTGTCCTAATTTCAGGGCCTAAGCTCGATTCACTGCACCATCTAGCTGCCCCTAGAATATATAGTCTTAAAGAACTGTCTAAGGCACTGAGAGGTTGTCAGATCCAAATGGTAATAGAGCTAGTATGTGTAAGAGGTATGATCTGAACCCTGTTTTTCCAGACTGAAAGGTATGTCTTTTATCCAGAGTGCATAAGACCATTGACCTAGAACTGGGAGGAACCTCAGGAGTCACCTAATTCCACCCACTTATTTCACAGAAGGGGCAAATAAGACCCAGAGAAAGTCAATGTCAAAAAGTGTAAGATTGTACAGGTAATGTCTGAGATGAGACTTGAACCCGGGCCCTCTAGCAGCAGAGCCATGCTGAAGGTCTCACTGGGGACAGTCTCATCAGAGGGGCTCTGATAGGAGTTGGTGGGTCTGTGTTGATCGTCCTGACAATGGTGGAAAGAATGGCGGGGGGCCGAGTGACAAGCAGCCGCCTTGGCCTTGCCTCCCTGTCCCAACCCCCCAAACGGCAGCAGTGATAGGCAGAGATGGCATTGGATTTGCAGTGGAAGGCCCTTGGTTCAGACCCTGGTTCTGCTTATAAATGTTGTTACCTCGGCCACAGCCACTTCTCTGAACTCCCATTTACTTTATTTTTTAAATAGAGGTAATATTTATACTACCTAGGGTTGCTGTGGTCACTTTATACCCCTTAAAGGGCTACATAATGGGAGGCATTGTTCTTTTATTATCAGCACCCAAAAGGTACAGACTCCCCCTTCTCCATCATGTCCCCTCCCCCATTCCCTGAGGAGCACAGAGAAATATAGCGGAGAGGTTGTTGGATCTGGAGTCAGGAAGACTGGAATCTAAAGTCCACCTCTGACATTACTGGCTGTGTGACCCTGGCTATGTCACTTAACTGCTCTGAGCCTTCATTTTCTCATCTGTACAATAAGGAGGTATGATTACCCCTTATCATATAATATATTAATATATGATGAAAATAAAGGTCTCTAGAGGCATCTAGCAGCCCAGTGGGTAGAGCACTGGGTTTGGAATCAGGAAGACACAAGTTCAAATCCAACCTTAGACTCATATTAGCAGTGTGACCCTGGGCAAGTCATTTGACCTCTGTATGTCTCAGTTTCTTCAACTGTAAAATGGGGATAATTGTAGCTATTATTTATATAGCACCTGCTCTGTGCTGAGCACTTTGCAATGATCATCTCATTTGATCCTCATGACAACCCCGAAGGCAGGTACTATTATCATCCTCATCTTACAGATGAGGAAACTGAGGCAAAGAGAGGTTTTAGTGACTTGGCCAGGGTCACACAGCAGGTGTCTGAGACTGATTTTAAACTCAGGTCTTCCAGATCATGGGACTAATGGTCTATTCACCTAGTTGTAAAATAATAATAATAATAATAGCAACTCCCTGGAAGTTTGTGAAGATCAAATGAGATGTTTGTAGTGGGCTTAGCCCAGTGCCTGGTGGCTACTATATCCATGTTTGTTCTCTTCCCTTCTAAAAGCTCTAAATCTGCAATTCTTCCCTTTAGGGGAATGTCAACCCAAAAGCTCTCACGCTCTAGTGACTGCTCTGGGCCTCCCGTTAAGTTTCTAGGCCACTTAACCTGGGTCACCTCCTCCCTGAACCCCTCTAGCCGGGATGAGCTCCTGCAGCTGCTGGACACCGCACGGGTGAGGAGAGAGGAAGGTAGGAGTGGGGAGGGCGGCAGAACGGGCGGGGCACTGTCCCCATCCCTTCCCACCGGCAGTTTCCTCCTGTGGAGCTTCTGGGCAGGTTGAGCCTCAAGAGGGGCCAGGGCAGGCAGTGGGTGTGCAGGGGAGGGGGCTGGACTTGGCTAAGGCCCCAGAGGCAGCTCCCTCGACACTCCTCCTTGGCTCTGGCCCCGCAGCAGCTGAAAGAGCTGCCCCTGAAGAGCACCCCGGAGCAGGACAGCATCCTCAGCCTGTCCGCTAGGTGCTTGCTCCTCACGTGGCGGGACAACGAGGAGCTGATCCTGCGCATCCCCACGCACGAGATCGCCGCTGCTTCCTACCTGAAGGACGATGCGCTGCACCTGCTGGTGCTCAAGACTGGTGAGAAACAGGGCGGGGCGGGTCTAGAGGAGGAGACTGGGCGGGGCCCGGGGGCGGGGCCCGGGGCGGGGCCGGGGGCGGGGGCCCGGGGGCGGGGGCCCGGGGGCGGGGGCCCGGGGGCGGGGGCCCGGCGGGGGCCCGGCGGGGAGGTGGGAAACGAGAGGAGGCTACCCCGCTGCTATGCTGTTCGGGCATGGGGATGAGGCCGGGAATGAGCTTGAATGAAGGTACGGAGCGGTAGGGCCAATTGATGTGCCTTTAGAGGCCAGAACAAAGTCATTCCAAAGGATTCTGTCTTTGAGGTCTTCTCCCCCTGACCTCATCCTAATCTCTCACCCGAAGTACCTCCTAGGACCAACAAGCATTTATTAAGCTCCTCTTTGTACCAGCTGAGGTTGAGGAGCTGGGGGTCTCTGCTTTCAGGGGGCTTAGATTCTACGAGGAGCATACAAAGGACGCTACTACCTTATTTTAGAGATGATAGAGATGGGTAGAGACAGCTGGTGGCACAGTGGGAAGAGCACCAAGCCTGGAATCAGAAAGACTCTGGCCTTCTCTGGTCTCAGACAGTTGCTGACTGTAACTTTGGGCAAGTCACTCAAATCTGTTTGCCTAGCTGTAAAATGGGGATGATAATAGCCCCTACCTCTCAAGGTTGTTATAAGAATCAAATGAGTTAATATTTGTAAAAAAGCACAGTGTCTGGCACATAGTAGGAACTATATAAATGCTTATTCCCTTCCTCCCATTAGGAAACTGAGGCTGACAAGGGATATCACCTGTCCAGTCTCACACAGTGATTGTGGGACAGCTAGGAAGTGCAGTGGATAGAGTGCCAGGCCCAGGAGTGAGGAAGCATCATCCCTTAAAGTTCAAATCCAGCCTCAGACACTTACTAGCTGTGTGACCCTGGGCAAGTCATTTAACCCTGCTTGCCCCAGTTTCCTCATTCCTCCATCCTTCCTCATAAAATGAGCGGGCAAAGGGAATGGCCAACCACTCCAGTATCTCTGCCAAGAAAACCCCAGATGGGGTCAGGAAGAGTCAGACACAACTGAAAAATGAAACATCATCATCCTCATGGTTGTGAGTCAGGATTTGACCCTAGCTTTCTGATCACTTCTTCTCTCTGTGTGTCTCTGCCCTGACTTTCACACTCATCAAAGAGAGGAGAGCAGTGGGGTGCCTTGTCCAGGAATAATATGAGAGCTCTCATTTCTACAAAGTACTTTGTTCACTACAGCTCTTCTTTTGAGGCAGAGTGTAGCAACTATCCCCATTTTTGCAGATGCAGAAACTGAGGATGAGAGAAGTTTGCAATCCCAGGGGATTTAGAACTATAAGGGACCTTGTTCATTTGTTTTCAGTCCAACTCTTCCTGTCCCCATTTGGGGTTTTCTTGGGAAAAGATACTAGAGTGGTTTGTCATTTCCTTCTCCAGACTTCAGATGTGATCTGGTCAAGTCCTTATTTTATACTTATGAGGTAGTAAGTAACAAAACTGGATTCTAACCCCGGAGAATGGATTCAAAATCTAGTGTTCTTTCTGCTCCACCAGTCACCCAACTGATTAGGGCCGATCTGCCTTCATGATTCATTTGGTGGTACTGAGAAGCAGTGAGGTATAAGGGAAAGGGCACAGCATCAGGAACCATAGGATCTTGCTGGCCACTCATTACTGCAACCTTGGGGAAATCCCCTCTTGTCTTGGGACCCATCTCCCCACTGGATGACCTCTCAGACAGACCCCTTCCATCTCTGAATCTGGAATATGATGATCCTTACTATGAGGTCTGTAATTTAGGAATTATTATCACCATCTTACAGATAAGCAGCTAAAGGCTTCATTATCAAGTGACTTGCCCTGGGCCCATACATTTAGCAAGTGGCAAATGACCAAGCTAAAATTTAGTTGTATGTGGTTTTTTTGTTGTTTTTATTTTGGAGGAGGGAAGGTAGAGCAATTGGGGTTAAGTGACTTGCCCAAGGTCACACAGCTAGTTTTGTGTTCAGGTGTCTGAGGTCAAATTTGAACTCAGGTCCTCCTGACTCCAGGGCCGGTGCTCTATTCACTGCACCACCTAGCTGCCCCCTAGTTGTATGTGTTGTTAAGGCTGGAAGGTACCTTAGAGATAATATGGACCATGATCCAAGTGTCCTGACTTATTACCCAAAAGCTTTTTCACTATCCCATACTTCCTTTCTATGTGAAGGGAAGAGAAAGCAACAATGATGTTGGTTATCAGGTCCCAAGTGACAACATGTCCTTTCCTTCCCATGCCTTCACCTTTAGTCTTGGGCATATGGTCATTCTTTCCTCCTCTCTTAGGCCTGGGTGTGGATCCAGTGCCTGCCGGCCTGGATGTGTGCCCTGGTGGCAGGCAAGAGCCTGGGGTGGCTGGCATGACTCCTGAGAAGAGGTCAACAGGCAGCGGTCCTGAACCTAGACCACCTTCAAGTGGTGTAGAGCGACGTCACACCATCTGTAGCCTGGACTGGAGGATGGCATGGGGGGGCACCGAGGGCCGGGCCACTGGTGGTGGTGGTGGCAGCTTGGAACGAAAGCAAGGTGCTGGTGAGAAGAAAGCCGTGGGCCGGGCTTTTGGGAGTTGGGAACGACGCCAGACATTCAGTGGCAGCTGGGAGCGACGGCAGGGGGGCAAACCTGGAGGCAGCTGGGAGCGGAGGCAGGGGAGCAAACCTGGAGGAAGCTGGGAACTACGGCAAGGGGGCAAGCCTGGGGGCAGCTGGGAGCGTCGCCAGACCTTCAGTGGTGGCAGCTGGGAGCGTCGACAACCTGGTCTCAACCCCCTGGACCCTCAGGATCCCAGCCCTGATGCTTACTGCAACCTTATCATCCTGGCAGTTGCTAATAGGGTGAGTTGTCCCCTCAACCAAAGTGAACTAAAGGGCTATGGCCTGGGGGGGTCATCTGACTTGAGGGGCCCTAGAACCCCAATCTGGGCCACAACATTCATCCAATTTCAACTCAACAGACATTTTTAAAAAAAAATTCATTGATGTCTCTTATTTTTACATCACTTATGTTTCCCAGTATATCCTTTCCCCTTCCCAAAGAGCTATGTCTTATAACAAAGAATTAATAAGAGAAAAATAAACAATTAAGCAAAATTAAACCACATAACAACCAAATCCAATATTATATTCAAAGTTCCATACCTATAGTCCTCTACCTCTGTGAAGAAGCAATGAAGGTACATTTCAATATCCCTTCTTGAGGACCCAGCTTGGTCATTATAATTTCACAGCATTTCGTTTTGATTATTTTGTTGCTACTATTTCCTTTTACAGTGTATAGTTACTATTTGATTGTTTTCCTGGTTCTGCAAGCTTTCACTTTGCATTGGTTCACCTAAGTCTCTCCATACTTTCTGTATTCATCATATTGTTTCCTACAATACTCAATATTCCAGCATATTCATGTATCACAATTTGTTTATTCCCCAACCCAGAAGTATCTACTTTGTTCTTAGTCCTTCACTACTATAAAAAGAGCTCCACTGATATTCATTAATCACCTACTGTTTGCAGAACACTTTACTGAAAACTAAAGAAAATGCAAAATTTAGGAACTAGCTCACATTTCTGTAGCAATTTGGGGTTCACAAAGCACCTTACATACGTTTGATTCTTACGACAACCCATGAAGTAATTGGTATGATCCCCATTTTACAGACAAGGAATTTTTGTCTCAAGGAAGTTAAATGACTTGCTCAGGGCCCAAATTAGTCTTTCTGATTCCAAATTCAGTGTTCTGTCTAGTCCCTACTTTCATGGAACTCAAAGTCTAATAAGGGCATAAGATACCAACCCAGAAAACTCTAATATACAATATTATATGTTAAATCCACAAGAGAGGTGCAGGATGCTATTTGAAGTCTGAGGGTCAAGGTTATTACCAAGAATTGGGAGAATTAGGGAAGATTTCACGGAAGTGGTAGTCTTTGAAAGTTGGGTAAGGATTCAGTAGCTCAAATGGAGAATGGGCACATTCTAAGCACAACATAAACAAAGGCACAGAGTTGGGGACATTCAGGGTACATGATAAGGACAAAATTGCTTGGTTTGATTAGAGGATAAAATGCAAGATAGGCAATATTCAGTGACTGGAAAGGTAGGGTTGTGTCCAGTTATAGAGGGTTTTGAATGTCAGGTGGAGGAGTCTGAGCTTTACTTGGGAAGCCATAGGGAGCCATCAAATGTTTTTGAACAGAAGAGGAACATGAAGAGATCCATGCATAAGGAAGATAATTCCAGCATCACACAAAAGACAGATTGGACAGAGGAGAGATTTTGAGGCAAGAAGACCAGTTAAGCGGTTACTCTGATAGACCAGGCAGAACTAGCATGGTGGCCACAAGAAGAGAGAAAAGATGGAAGTGAGGGTTTTATAGCATTATGACTAAGGGGCCCCGAAGCACCATCCTGTATCACAACTGAATTGAAAACAGACTGTACCCTTATCCCTTCCACATTGTGACTTTCCTCATCATGGCTTTGATAAATTGCAGGTTGGCATAAGAAATTAAATTGGAATTTTGGGGGAGTTTTGCATAAGCCTCAGATAACACAGAAAAAGTTAAGAAACTCAGAATGCATAAAACATATGTATAGTATTGTATAATATCAACCCAAATTTTACAATAAGGTATTGTAAACACCCCATAAAAGAAAGAAAAAAGTCAGACTTCTTCTCTGGTATGAAGGGAAGGCCAAAAATTTTACACATATTTTCCAGATCACAGTGGTGCCACATGCCTAGCTCCTGTGATGTGAAAGGGATGACTATAATTAAAGGGGGTTCCCTCAAAGCCAGACCTGTTTTAAATATATCCCCAATCGGGGCGGCTAGGTGGCGCAGTGAGTAAGAGCACAGGCCTCGGAGTTGGGATGACCTGAGATTGAATCCGGCCTCAGAAATGAGCACCCACACATAAATAATGACTAGCCGTGTAACCTTGAGCAAGTTACTTAACCCCAATTGCTTAAAAAAATATATATCCCCAACCATATGGTCAAGACCTGGTATGAGAATCAATCTTTTTTTTTCCCCTCTGGAGCCCTTAGGACTCCTAGCCTCTCTCCAATGACCCTTTGTAGGGAATATTCACAATGGTTCCAAGAGAGGGATAGAGAAGAATGTCACAACCAGTTAGAATGTTAAAGCTGGAAGGGACCTTTTCAAAGAGCATAGAATGTAAGAGCTCTAAGGGGCCTTAGAGAAACCACACAGGCCAACCCACTCATTTCACAAATAGGGAAAGTAAGGCTCAGAGAGGGGATATAATTTGTCCAAAAGTACACAGCAAATTGGAGACAGAGCTGTCTAGAACCTGGGTCTCCTGAGTCTCTGCTCCAGGGCTCTTTTCTCAGCATCACCCTGTTTCTCATTTTCTAGGCTGCCAAAGCTGCCTCACCTACTACCCCCACACCCCAGCTTGGAGCTGTTCTCAGTTACTAACGTCTCCTCTCTTTTGTGGTCAGGATGCAGCAGAAGAATCCTGTGCTCTCATCTGCCAGGTCTTCCAGATCATCTATGGAGATCAGACCATCGAGTGTGTGGATCGGGCTGGCTACCACTACACTTCCACCCCGGAACGGCCCTGGCTTATCAGCCGCAGTGAGTCCCGGATCAGGGGCAGCTTCCCCTTGAGGCCGCCCTCCTCACACTTGTCCCCAAACCAAAATGTAATGAACCAAACGATCAGAGAAGTTAGAGTTGGAAGGGCTCTCAAGAGATTGGGTAGTCCAGCGCCCTTATATTTACACATGAGGAAAAACTGAAGCTTAGAGAGGTTATGTGACTGACTGGGGGTGGGGGCATCATACAGCTAGTAAGCCTCAGGTGGGATCTGAAACCAGGCATTCCTGACTCCAAGTCCAGCAGCCTAGTCTCTACTCCATAATGCCTCTCAGCCAGTACAACCCCTTAATTTTTTTTCAAATGGAGAAAATAGGGCTTAGAGAGGTTCAGTGATTTGCTCAGGGTCACACACAGGGAATAAGATCCAAAGAAAAGATTTAAACCCAGGTCAGACAATCTAACTAGACAGGGAGTACAGATTAGCCGCCTTTGAGAGGATCCAAGGGCTAGAAAGCTATTCCTCATCCATCAATCACCTCCATACATTTATTTAGCACCTACTATGTATAAAGGGACAGCTAGGTGGCACAGAGCTGTTAGAGTTGGGAAAACTCATCTTCCTGACTTCGAATGTGACTTCAGACACTTACTAGCTGTGTGACTCTTGGTAAGTCATTTAATCCCTATTTGCCTCAGTTTCCTCATCTGTAAAATAGGGACAATAACACCTTCCTCATGAGGTTTTTGTGGGGATCAAATGAGATAATAATTATAAAGCTCTTAGCACAGTGCCTAACACATAGTAGGCTCTTAATAAATTCTTGTTTCCCTCCTTCAATCCAACCCCTTTGTTTTACAGATAAGGGAACTAGGCCTGGAGAGGTTTACTGAAAGTCACACAGGCAGTTAAGCCAGTACTGGGACCCAGGTCTTCTGACTCCAAATCCAGTTTTCTTCCCACTATACCATACCATGGACTTCAGGCCCATACAAGGAAAAACTTGTCAATAACTTGCTGTTCAGTTGTTTTTTCATGTTTGACTCTCTGTGACCCCATATCTTTTTTTTTTTAATTGATTTGTTTATTTACTTTTAGTTTACAACATTCAGTTCCACAGTCCCTTGAGTTTCAAATTTTCTCCCCCTCCCTCTACCCCACCCGTCATGGCAACATGCACTCAAATATAGGAGCTACAAGTATCTTCACATTAATCGTTAGTCAGGTTGTAAAGAAGGATTATAATCGATGGAATGATAAGTGGGAAAGAGGAAACAAAACAAAACAAGAAAGAGAAACAGCAAGTAGTTTGTTTCAATCTGCATTCAGACTCCATGTCTGTTTCTGTGGATGTGGATATCTCTTTTGATCATGAGTCTTTTGGAGTCGTGACCCCATGTCATGGCATAGATACTGGAGTGGTTTGCCCTCTCCTTTTCATTTTATAAATGAGGAAACTGAGGCAAACAGGTTAAGTAGGTGTTTGAGGCCAGATTTAAAGTCAGGAAGATACATTTTCCTCATTTGGGGTCTGGCACTCTATCCACTGTGCCACCTAGCCCTTCCCGTGACAATAATTAGAGTGGTCTGAATGTAGAAGGGAAGTGCTTTGAAAGGTAATACATCCCCCATCACTGAAGGTCTTTAAGTGGAGGCTGGACAGCTCTTTGTTGGCTATATGCTAGAGACAATATCTGCTCTGGTACTGGCTGGGCCAGTCCCTTTTATTTCTGAGCTGCTATGATTTCTATGACTCATACTCAGGACTTCTAACTCCAAGTCCAGTGACTTTCTATTATGCTAGAATGTCTCTCCAATAATAAGTACCCAAGAGAGGTATGAACAAGGTACTGTAAGATTAGATAAAAGAGATCATTTCCATCTTTAGAGAGTGGGGAGAAAATCAAGGAAGACTTCATGGAGGTCAAAGCATTTGAGCTGAGCTTTGAGGTAAAGAAAGGATTTCAGGCAGGTAGAGATGGTGGGAAGGAGCAGAGAAAGGGCATTCCAGGACTAGGCAAAGATCCCTTCTTCTGTTCCCCACAGCTAGCTGTCACTCCAGATTCCTCTTTTCTGTTCCTCATGAAAATTGTGGGCCAATATTAGGCAAAGGAGGAGGTATCTTTTGATGAGCCGCCCTTGTGCTAGCCCTGCCCTAGAACTGGGATTGGGGGTAGAGGGAGCTGATACAGAAGTGGACAAATGAGAGTCATGCAATTTAGTTAGACTCCATTTGTCTTTCCAGCCTTTTCCCACCCAACTCAGACAGAAGTTTGATTGTACATGCAAAGATTGGAGGAGCAAGAGAAAGGCAGATCTAGATAAAGGAGAATGGAACTAGAAGCTGAGGAGCCAGAGGGCCTGGTCCTGAGGGACTCCAGACTTAACTAATCAAGAAGTCTTTCTAAATAATAAGTCTTGATTATTATTAATTATTATTTTTAATTATTATTAATAATGTCTTCATTAATTTATTATTACACCTCCCTCCTGTGTGTCCAGCCCTGTGATCTGCACTGGGAGACACCCAAGAGAAGAAAGGATATGCCTGCTTCCTGCTTTGACAGGATCTAAGGTTTAATTTTGGAGCAGGGAATAAGACTAGAATTAGGGGCTTCTAGAGCTAAAAGAGATCTGGGCGGTTTCCAGACCAGTTTTTCATCCTTCCAAAGAGCCTCCTCTACAGTATCCTTGATTAAGGATCCACCCAGTTTGAACACTTCCCATTACAGGGAGCTCATGCAGAGAACCTGGTAAATCCCATGTCTGCTACGTGACCTTAGAGTTCCAAACCTCTCTGGGCCTCTGTTTCTTCATCTCTAAATGGGGTGGGGGGGCAGAGGGTTGAATTAAATAGCTCTAGATAGGATCCTACTGATTAAGGCAACCCACTTTTAGGAAATGTTCCCTTACATCAACACTAAATCTGCGTCATTATAATTTCCACCGACTGCTCCTGATTCTGCCCTCTGGGGCCATGAAGAACAAGTCTAAACCCAGTGATGGCTTTCAAGATTTTTGAAGATAGGCAGGGATCCTGCCCCCATGCTGCCCCATTCAGTCTCCATCTTGCCCCTAAATCTTTTCTTCTCCATCCTAAACACACCTAGATCCTTTAATTATCCTTTATATTTTATGGCTTAGAAAAGGAAACTGTAATATAGTAGAAAGAGGATTGTTTTATAGGCAAGAGTTCAAATCCTGGCTCTGACATTTACTAATTACGTGACCCTGGACAAATAATTTCCTGTCTCTGATCCCTGGTCTTCTTTTCTGTATAATGGAGATAATATTTTAACTACCTAATGCACTGTCTTTTTAAAAAATATTCTCTAGAAAATGCTTTGTAAGCCTTAAATGGCCAGGGAAATATGACCTAAGGCTAGGGAATTTCATGAGTATAGGAATTAGGGATTGGTTCCCAGGATCCGATCTGGGGATGGGGCCAGTGGAGGGAAAGAAGATGGCCCCGGGAAATGATGGAATCCTGCCTTCTCTTCTAACTGCTGTCTGTCCTGCTGCAGGTGAGAGCTGCCGCACAGACGGGACCTATGGCTATGAGGCTGATTTCAGTTGCTGTAGTTCTTTGTAGGTACCGACTTCCCCCAGAGATCTGTGCTATCCCCTCTCCCCTCCCCACCCCCGCCTAATTCCCATCCCTCTCTCCATGCACCCCAGTAGTTACCCCATATACCTCTGGTTGTTTCCTGGGGAAATTATTCATCAGTGTATGGCAAGAAGGGTATCCCTGACTGAGCCCCTGCTGTGTGCTAGCCTGGCTCTAGGCGCTGTGGGGGCCTCTGAGGAAATTAAAGATGCTTGGTCATTACCTAGCAGGCTTGAAACCCACTGGGCCAAAAAAAAAAAAAAAAGACACATGGAGCACAAGTGCTGGGAGGGACCTTAGAACACAGATCATAGAAAGTCTAGGCTAGAAGGCACTTTAGAGGTCATCTTGTCCAGTGCTCTCAGTTGATCAATAAGGAAACTGAGGCACAAGGAGGGGAAGGAGCTTACCCAACGCTGCACATTTTACAGGATTACAGACCTGAGAGCTTGAAGGGAGCTGGTTATCAATTGCAGTAAATAGATGAACTAGGAGAGACACTAATAATTGTAATAAATAAAAGAGCTGACAGGAACTTTATCAATCATCTTATAACAGATAGAAGAGCTGGCATTTGGATCCAAATGTTTCTGACTCCAAATCCAGCACTTTTCACCACACTGCAGAGCAAGCACAAGGTAACACAGGGTCATCTCACAAATCAGCCACACCAATCAACAAGCATCACATCATGTTATTAGAAACTGTCGGTCCTCAGGGGCGGCTAGGTGGCGCAGTGAGTAGAGTGTCGGCCCTGGAGTCAGAAGGACCTGAGTTCGGATCCGGCCTCAGACACTTAATGCACACACAAACAAAAACCTAGCGTGACCTTGGGCAAGTTACTTAACCCCAATTGCCCTCCAAAAAAAAAAAAAGAGCAAAAAAAAAAAAAAAGAAACTGTCGGTCCTGGGACACACAGCTCTTTTGCCCTCAAGAACAGGGTCCTTTCTGCTACGTTTGAGCTCCCTTCAATCAGTATATTTTTTTTAACCCTGTATACAGGGTGTCCCTAAAGTCTGGACACATAAGAAATCTCATTAACTATGCATATTTTCAAGAAACAAAATGAATGAAATTTTCAACAACATTTTATTTAATTAGCATAAATTTTAGCCATGACAATTTCATATGGAATAAAAGCTTTCATTAGCTATTGGGAACTATTTTCCATATTAATGGGATTAAATTAATTAATTAATGAGATTTCCTATGTGTCTTCTATGTCTTCCTATGAAATGTCATTTATGCTAGTTAAATAAAATGTTGAAAATTTCAGTCATTTCACTTCTTGAAAATATGCATAGTTAATGAGATTTCCTATGTGTCCAGACTTTAGGGACACTTGTATAGTTGAGAAATTATTTTGAGTACCCTTGGTGTATGTAACATGCTTATGTGTCTAAAACTGATCCACTGATCCTAGTTAAAGATGAGATTGTATTGGCGAACAGCCCCTGATCAGCAGTGTATGTTAGTCCAAGATTCTTCCCAGCTCCCGTTCTATGATCCTATGATCACCCCTTGTAGCAGCAAGCACCCCAATATCCCCAGGGTGACTGCCGACACAGGTTCTTAGATCTGCTTTTCAAAAGGAAAGCAACTCAGAATGGGTTAACAAGCTTACTTTAATCAAACAAACATACATTACCTAGTTCAGGGGAAAAAGGTCAGCACCCCGAACTTCAGAGTTACAGAACTTACAGATCAAACAAGACAGGCTTCCAAACTGTCCCACCATTATATCAATACCAAATCACAGTTACCAGAGAGGGAAGCATCAACATCTGGGTTTTCAAAGCCGGGGGGCTCTCAACAACGGCTTCCCAGAGTCTCATCTGGTCAAATCACACAACACTTCTCAAAGTGAGCCCCAAAGCAAAGCCCCTCATCAGAGTTTATATAGCCTTCTCCTAGCTCAAAGATTGTAACAACCTCCTTGACCCACTGCCCAATCACAAAAGTATCAAGGTTGGGCTTCCCTGAAAAACAAGCCTCCCACCACAGGCTCCAGGTGCACTTAAGCTAGGGGCAGGGAAGATCTTTAAATTTGCATTTCCATTACATTCGGCCCCAAGATCTTTCTTGCCCATAGCATACACAATTTACATTTGAATTAGCACTAAAACATCTCTTAGGTCACATTTTCAAGGTACATCTAAAGTTACCAAAGTGGCCACTGGGTCTTAAACAAAGTACATTGCATTTTCACATCAATTCACAAAATACAAAGCATTATCACATAAAGTACTCTTGGGAGGGGGGCGGTGTCCTTCCCATAACACTGCTCCAGCCCCTGCTTCCAAATCCAGAGAGGGAACTAGGCAACAAAACCAAAGTGGGGTCCTTGGGGTCCATGGCACTTCACCCCACCCACCATAGTCACAAGTCCATCCCCCCTGGGTCCCAAACTGTGGGATGCAGCAAGGAAACACATTCAGTGCCCCTGCTTTGCCACACAGTCCTTATCTTGTCCTTTGGCTGAACTCCAAACTCCTGGGTTCCTTCTCCTCCAGCAGAAGGCAGCAGCTCCAGGCTTCTCCACAGGTCTCCATGCAGGCAGCTCACCATTCCTGCTCTCAGCTCAGTGAAGTCAGCATGCAGGTCTTTCTCTCCTGCTCCATGGCTCCACAGAATCACAGCTACCACAACTGGGAAACAAACAATTATCCCAGCCCCCATACTTTCCTTTTACTCAGCAGATCCCATCCCTCGTCGCCATTTGTAGCAGCAAGCACCCCAATATCCCCAGGGTGACTGCCAACACAGGTTCTTAGATCTGCTTTTCAAAAGGAAAGCAACTCAGAATGGGTTAACAAGCTTACTTTAATCAAACAAACACACATTACCTAGTTCAGGGGAAAAAGGTCAGCACCCCAAACTTCAGAGTTACAGACCTTACAGATCAAACAAGACAGGCTTCCAAACTGTCCCACCATTATATCAATACCAAATCACAGTTACCAGAGAGGGAAGCATCAACATCTGGGTTTTCAAAGCCGGGGGGCTCTCAACAACGGCTTCCCAGAGTCTCATCTGGTCAAATCACACAACACTTCTCAAAGTGAGCCCCAAAGCAAAGCCCCTCATCAGAGTTTATATAGCCTTCTCCTGGCTCAAAGATTGTAACAACCTCCTTGACCCACTGCCCAATCACAAAAGTATCAAGGTTGGGCTTCCCTGAAAAACAAGCCTCCCACCACAGGCTCCAGGTGCACTTAAGCTAGGGGCAGGGAAGATCTTTAAATCTGCATTTCCATTACACCCCTTTAACTAAATCTTCCCCCAGCCCAGCACTATTTCACAATGTCATTGTCCCCCTCAGAGCTGTGCTGGTGAATGTTTAACAAATGGGCTCTCAAAGAGGAAAAAAAAAATTATATGCACACACACTTATAAGTTTAATCTGCATTTTTAAGTTTCTTAAGTTTAGACAATCAATAAAACAATAAATCAAGCCTTGATGTGTAGCATTTGCAGATTTCTGAGGCGTAAATACTTACACTGAAAATTTAGCCCTGGTTCTGGGCTCCAGCATATAACTGTCATCAACCCTTCACAGCCATGCCCTAGAGAGAGAGAGAAAGAGAGAGAGAGAGAGAGAGAGAGAGAGAGAGAGAGAGACACACACACACACACACACACACACACACACACATACACACATACACACACACACACACACACACACACACACGGAGGGGGAGACAGAGAGAGAGAGTGGCCGGCTCTTAGATGAGGGAGGAGGAGGAGAAGGGGAGGTGTGTTGCAGGTGAAAGCCTGGGATGGAGCCACACAAAGCTGAGCCCTCTTCTCGGGTAACTGGGATTTCATTTATTAAACATTCCAAATTTATTCAATACCTGCTATGTGAAAGGCCCTGGGTGAAGAAGCAAAGTTGAGTTAAGATGCATGCCATTTATTCCTGCCCCAGTGGAGCTCATAGTCTACGTAGGATATCTGATGCTTCTGTTTTAGGATGATCCCCCAGAATTCTAGTGCCTTCCCTTTGTTGATTATTTCCAAATTAATCTTGTATATAAACATGTTCATACCCAGTTGTTTGCATGGTGTCTCCCCCAATAGACCATGAGCTCCTTGAGAACATGGTCTGTCTTTTGTCTCTCTTTGTATTCCTAGCACTTAGCACAGTGCCTGGCACATAGAGGTGCTTATTAAATATTTAATGACAAATTGACTAATGTGGCAACCCTAGGAAACTGCACACTGGGCTGAAGGGACCACAGCAGAGGGGAGGATTTGGAGAGGGGGGTGGTCAAGCAGGCAGGAAGGGCCCAGTGGAGTGAGTCAGAGCCCCTGTCTCTGTCTGTGCCTTCCAGTAATGGCTCCCATGACACCTTTGAAGCCTATTATAGTGGGACATCCACACCCTCCTTCCAGGGATCTCACTGCAGTGAGAGTGATGGCAGCAGCCTGGGTCTGGAACAGCTACAGGACTATATGGTGACGGTAAGGCCTAGGCAAGGTCACTTTCCCAAGTTCTGGAGATTATCCCAGCTCACCTGCTCTCTTTCCTGAGCCTCTGTATCTTTTTGCACTCTGTAGAAGCCTCTGCTCATTCAGAGCATTCCTCACCCCCAATCCCATCCCCTCACACCCATTCATATCCCTGTTTACTTCATCTGTCTCTCTCCTCACCACATCCTGTGGTGCCCAATGAAACCTCTGCCTCTTTCCCCCATGTGGCCCATGGGAGCTCCCACCTGCCCCTTTCCTTCTCTGGAAGTTTACATCTTCCCCCTTTCTCTTGGGACTTCTGCTTACCTTCCACCTGTACTCCCATACCCAGATCCCTCAGTGGAGTCCTCTGAGGGGACAGAGGACAGAGATATATGTCCCTGTAGTTGGGTCCTGTCCTGGGCCTCCATCCTCTCCCTGATTCTCTAGGAAGCAAGCAGAGAGGAGATATATAGGGCCATGTTCCCCAAAACATTTCTAGCTAATAGAGCAGTGAGATCTCAGGCCATCCCCCTTTCAATGGTACCCTCTGCCCCCTGAATTGCCCACAGCCTCACCCCCAGCAGTCATGCTCACTGTACTTTGCCACACAGTGGACCTGTCCTCTGTCTTTTGCTTGGTCTCACCTCCTGGCTCTCCTCCATAGTTGCGAAACAAGCTGTCACCACCCGAGATCCAACAGTTTGCTCTGCTGCTGCGAGAATACAGGCTGGGGCTGCCTGTGCAGGAGTACTGTGGGCATCTTCTCCGGCTCTATGGAGACAAGAGGAAGTTCCTTCTCCTGGGTGAGTATACTCTAACCCCTCTTCCCATTTATTTTTTTAATTATCTCTTTGTGATCTTTATTTCTTTTACTTTTTATTTTAAATTATTTATTTACTTTTAGATTACAACACTCTGTTCCACAATCCCTTGAGATTCAAATTTTCTCCCACTCCCTCTCTTTCCCCCTCCCCATCTCCATGGCAGCATGCAATCAGATATCCCTCCTCCCATTTCAAGGATCAGCCTTGGACCCTGTCTCCATCCCCATTAACACTGTCACCACAAAGAACTAGGTTCCAATGCCGGCTCTGCCTTGTACCACCTGTGTAATGTCAGGCAAGACACTTCATTCTGGATCTTAGTTCCCTCCTCTTTAAAATGAGATGGTTGGACTTGGTGATCCATAAGGACCCTATGGGATCTTACTCAATTGTCACTATGACTGTGATTGCCACTGGCACCATTATGTCCCCCATCCTCAGTGCTATCACCACCTGTCATTCTCACCTCCGCTACACCAGCATCATCAATACCACTATCATCCCAGTCTCTATCCCCTGTCCCTTTCCCTCACCATCCACTTCATCAGAAATTGATTGAACTCTCTAGACATTAACACCGTTACCGCCCTCCACCCTTCACAACCATTCTAATCATCACCAGCGTCCCCATCATAAGAAAGGCATTCCCATGTCTCATCCAACAAGCCCTTATAAAGTGAGCATCTGTGGTGTGTGTAAGGACCCTGTGCAGGGCACTGAGAAAGGTAAGACAAGACTCAGTGCCTGCCCTTTCAGAGCTTCCTCTAGTGACTTAATAAATATGCTAACAGCACGTTTCCCCCGGGGACCTTGCTCGGCATTGCTCAGAAGGCAGCTGGTGAGAAGGCTTGGCCATGTATCCAGCTATGTCCAGTTAGGTTCAGGCTCTGGCATGTCCTCTGAGAGAGGTAGCAATGAGAAAAGCACCTGAGGACCCGAGTTCAAACTTGGACTCTGCTATTTACTAGTGACCCCTGTCATTTACTAATAATATCCTTTGTGTGTCAGCTTCCTTATTTATAAAATGAAGGATCTGGGGGTGGCCAGGGGGCACAGTGAGTAGGGTACCAGCCTACTCAGGAGTCAGGAGGACCTGAGTTCAGATCCGGCCTCAGATACTTGGCTCTTACTAACCATGTGGCCTCGGGCAAGTCACTTAACCCAATTGCCCTGCCTTCCCCCCTCCAAAAAAGAAAAATAAATGAGGGAGCTGGGCCAGATAACTAAGGTCCCTTCCAGCTCTAAATCTATGAACCTATAATTCCCAGTCATTCCCTCTATTAAGAAGCTACATGGGGCTAAAGATACCAGTCCTGCTGATTCAGAGTCTCAGACTGGGACTCCTGGGGCTCCTGGGGCTCCTTTCCCCTTTGACTGGGAAGCATGGGGCAGGAGACAGTGGGGATAACAAAGTGGCTGCCTGCCTCTTGGCCCCCACAGGGATGCGGCCTTTTATCCCAGACCAGGACATCGGCTACTTTGAAGGCTTCCTGGAGGGCATGGGCATCCGAGAGGGTGGAATCCTCACTGACAGCTTTGGCCGGATCAAGCGAAGTATGAGCTCCACATCAGCCTCTGCTGTGCGCAGCTATGACAGTCGAGCTCCTCGCTCAGAAGCTGAGGCTTTCAATCGCATTCTCACTGGCATTACCCATGACATCGAGGCTCTGGCACAGGAGGGAGAGGAGGAGGGTGGCGGGGATGAGGAGGAAGGCCCAGGGAGAGCTGAGGAAGGAGAGGACAATTACCTGTGAGAAGCCCACCCCCAACAACACATACTGGGGGCCTTATAGAGGGCATGGATGGCATGGCTATGACAAAAGTCTTTGTGTCTAGGATGTGTGGTAAAGAGGCCTGGGGAGATTTTCGCTGGGTCAGGTTTTATACCACAGAAAGAGACAATTAAATTTGGAGTCAGGGGCCCTTGATTTGAATTTACTACATAGTAACCTTGGGCAAATAACTAACCCCTCTGGGACTCATTTTTCTCATCTATGAAATGGGGGCTTGGACTAGATCAAGGGTTCTTAACCTGGGGTCCATAAACAGGGTCCATGAATAAATTTAAGAGGGATCCATGAACTTGGATGGGAAAAGAAATTTTATCTTTATTTTTATTAATCTTTAGTTTCCTTTGTAATTTCATGGATTTTGTTTTATGCATTTAAAAACACTAATCAGAAAAGGGGTCCATAGGTTTCACCACCAAAGTGGTCCTACAAACCCAAAATGGTTGCATCTCTGTGATAGATGGTCTCTAAGGTCCTATTCAGCTCTAAATATTGTGATCCATATACTCAGAGAAGGCAGAATTTCAACTGAAAGCATTTAAGTGAGGGTTGGGAGGGTGTTAGTGGGGGAATGGGGACCTCAATAAAAGAAATCTGGGACTAATTTCAGAAGGAGTGGAGGAGGCAAGACAAGGGAGCAAGAACATTATAAGGGAGCAAGAACATTATATCTGGCCCCTGCCCCGAGGGTGGCAAACTGGTCACCGACCCAGCCCTTTCCTAGTTTAGGACTAGAGTGCCTCTGCTGCACTAGGTTCTGCCAGCAGCTCTGGTCCTTGGTCACTCATGGGTTTTTAGAGGACCTACTTCACATGGGTTCTCAGCAACCCAGCCCAATACTGTCCCTTTGGTGGGGGGGAGAGGGTGGGGTTGGAGGGGGGTACTCCTTAAGCAAACCCTCTTCATTCCCAGCTTGCATTAGCTTTGGTGTTCCAAGAGGGCAGTTGGAAAGAGAGGGACGGTACCCTGTCTTGGCAGACTAGATAAGATCAAGCCAGGAACTACTAAAGGGAACATTAAATACCCCTTGGGTCCAGCCAGACTGAATAGGGCCCAGGACAACTCTCTCTCCCTCCCAATAGGAAGATCTGCTGTGGGCAACTCAGTGTCCAGCACTTAGCATGATTCGGAGACGTGAATAAGAAATGACCAGGCCACGTGGGTAGTTCAAGGAAGAACCATGAACTCCATTTATTGATTCTTAGGAAACGGTTTTTATAGAGCAAGGAGACAAAAAAGACTCAAATATTCTTATCATTATCTTAGTCTATTATATCCTGGAAGTAGCACAGAATAGGTAATTTTATAATTTTATAAGGCTTTGTTCCCAAGGTGCCAGAGAGTCTTAGGAAGAGTCAGTTAACTCCTTTCATATGCAGTCACATTACAAAGGATGCTCTGGAGAGCTGGCTTCAAGACCTAAGCCAAAGCCTCCATCATCAAGGGCATTTGCATAGGAGCCTAATAACTAAAGTCTTGGGGAAGAACCTATTGGTCTCAGAACTCAAACAACATCCTTATAAGTGTAACCCATAACAAAGAACTCAGGAGGTAACATAACAAAAAAGTCGCGTCTCAAAGAGCTCTTTTTCTAAAGTCCACTATTAGGATTTAATATCTGAGTCCTGAACCAGGCCTCTTTGGCTCCCCACAAAAATCAACTATGGAAAAACCTATAGGACTTTAAAGGATCCATTATTTCATCAATGTAAGTGTTCTTTCCCCTGATACAGATCCCAAGGCTTTCAAACCTCTGAATCTGGGTTCAGAAGTTGTTGTGGTCCAAAGAACCATTCTCTCATGGCTGTTCCTTAGATAGTGAGATTCTCTGAATTTAGTTAGCATGGTTGAACAACAGATGCATCTTGGGGCCCCAGTGACCTTCCAACTTTCCAGGAATTATCAGAGCTTATATTCTTGGTGCTCAGGGCCTCCTTGGGGCTGCAAGAAGATACTAAAGAAGGAAATTCATAGAGGATGGGGAGTAACCTGATCTTAACAAAAACTAAAAGCTTTTTCACTCACCATCTCTTGAAAGAATGTTTACAGATTATTTCCATTTAGGATCCCAAAGTGAAATTTAATGACAATCATGGAAAGATCTGGGAAAAATCTTCAGGATAATCTAATTAACCCTCTCATGTTATAGAGGAGGAAACTGAGGCCCAGAGAGATTAGTGGAAAGAACTCTGGACTGGAGTTTAGGAGACCTGGGTTCTATTCCTAGCTTTCCCATTATTTCATTGTGTCACTCTTGGTAAATGATTTTCTTTTTCTGGTTCTCAGTTTCCCCATCTCTAAAATGCAGAGATTGGGATAAATGATCTCTGGAATCCTTTTGAACTTTGACAGTCCATGCTTTAGGGTTCCTTCCAGCTCTAATATGTTATGTTCTATGTTCTAAGATTGTGTTCAGCCCTGATATTCTAATTTCTGATGTCCCTCCTAGCTCTGACATTCTTTAGCTTTCTATCTTCTTGTGGGGTAGAGAGAGAAGACTGAGTCTTCCTATCTCACCCAGGCTGGAAGTACAGCCACCACTCATGGGTCCGATTGAGATGCTACAGTTTTAACCCGGACTAGTTTGCCCTTCTTAGGCAACCAGGTAACTCCTCCCTCCCACTAACCTTCCCCCATCACCATATTGATACCAAATTTAGTATGGACAGTGGCTTGGTTTTTTAGCCCTAAAGTAGCTTTGAACTTCTAAACTCAAGCCCTACTGAAGCTCAGAATTCTCTTGCTCAAGCAATCCACCAGCATCCTCCCCAGGAGCAGGTACCACAGGGGTACCCCCATATCCAAGAACTTTCTAAGTCTTTACTGACTACTTATTATGTACTTGGTCCAATGTTCAGTACCCTGGAGGAGGGATCAGTAGAAGACGCAAACAAGTTCTTTGATCACAAAGAGCTCATAGTCCAGTTAGGAAGACTGTTAGGAGGATTCATACATCAAAAACTGAATTAGAACAGTGCAGAATCAAATGTTAGACTTGATGCAGTGGAAGGTCAAAATTGACAAAAGTTAGCAAATGCTCTGGATCTTAGGAAAGGGAGAGGGTCACTATGGCATGGTTAGGAAAGGCTTCCTGCAATAGGTGGACCTTGCTAGGAGTAGGATTTTGACTGAGAAAGAACAGCAGGGAAAGCAATAGAGATGTGTGAAGGGGAGCCAGAATGAATAAAGGCATGGAAGCAGTAATCAATTCACTAGCAAGCATTGATTAAGCACCGATTAAAAATCAGGAACTATGCTTGGCACGGGGGATACAAAGGCTAAGAACAAACATTTCTTTACCTTAAGGACCCTACGATGGGATCTGGTGTGTTCAGGAGATAGTGAGGGGTCCTACCAGGACAGAGCTGGGAGCTACTTATAGGGGAGTAGGAGTAAAGAAAATTGATTAGCTAGAGAGAAGGAAGGGTATGGAAGCCCTTGGATTGGAAGAGCTGAGGGGTTTGGACTTAATTTATGATGCAATAATAATGGTATTCATGGCCATCATAACTTCACTGAAAAGATGAGAATGATATAGCAGCAATGACAGTAACAGCTAACATTGATCTGAAAGCACTTTACATACATTATCTTATTTGATCCTCACAACAACTCTGTTGGGGGACATTTCACAGATAAGGAAACTGAGATTCAGAGAGGTTCAGCTGGGAAACCTGGTTAGTTCTGGAGTGGAGGAGTGTTAGGATAATTTGTAGAGGGAACATTTCCCTGAGGGCTTTCTCAGAGAATCCCCACTCACACTTCCTGGTTGTGTGACCCTGGGTGAATCATTTCATCCCATTGAGCCTCATTTTTTCTTTTTTTTTTTTCTTTTTTTTTTTTTTTTTTTTTTAAAGCAATTGGGGTTAAGTAACTTGCTCAAGGTTACACGGCTAGTCATTTGATTTATGCGTGGGTGCTCATTTTCTGAGGCCGGATCTGATCTCGGGTCATCCAAACTCCGAGGCCGGCGCTCTTACTCACTGCGCCACCTAGCCGCCCCTTTAGGGCAATTGGGGTTAAGTAACTTGCCCAAGGTTACACGGCTAGGTTTTTGTTTGTGTGGATTAAGTGTCTGAGGCCGGCTCCGAACTCAGGTCCTTCTGATTCCAGGGCCGGCGCTCTATTCACTGCGCCACCTAGCCGCCCCTCATTTTTTCTTAAAAGTAACTTCCATTGCCTACCTCACAGAGTAATTGTGAGGAAAGTGTCTTGTAAACCTTAAAGGGCTCTAGGAATGACCGGGGAAACCCAGGATTAGTTCAGGATCTGCTCATAGAACCTGGTCTTCCTAACCAGCCTCCCCCAAAAAGACAAAAGGGCCCGTGTCTCTGTCCTGTCATAGCAGCCTATTACCTCAGGCATGGGGCAACTTCCTTCATCACTGAGGAAGTTCTCACCCCACCCCAAACTTCCCTTTTATTTCAAAGAATTTTTAAAAATTGAACCAGCTGCTCTCCTGGAATGAAGGGCCTACTGACCCTAGAGGGATCAGGACTTTTCCCCTTCATTCCCCACAAGTAATTCAAATTTTTCCTGACAGTCACTTCCCCCCATCTCTCCCCTGGAGCCACTGGTGGCATCAGCTGGTTCTCAGCCTGGTGACGAAGCAAGAAGCATGGAACTTCCCCTTGGGCAGCCATAGGACTAGGTCAGCCTGCAGCAAGATTGTGAAAGTGGTGAAGTTTATTCTCAATTCAGTGCCTCCTAGACTCCCCAACATTGGAAAGAACTTTCTCCTTCAAGTCCTCAGGGTCCCCTGTTTTCTTACCTACCCTTTCTCACTCCAGCCTATCAGACCTGCTATTCAGAAAGGGCCAATGATATGCAAAAACTCAGGGTGAACTCTGGATCAGAAGAGCTATCTTGTAGAATTGAAGAGACTTGCTTTGCTTGGACTCAGAGGACAAAAGTAGATCCATTGGGTGGAAACTGCAGAGGGGCATATTTCAACTGCATGTAAAGGAAAACAAGTTTCTACCAATAAGACTGTTCAAGAGTGGAATGGTGCTAAGGTATATAAGGTATAATTAGAAGGTAGTGAGTTCCTGTTACTGGAGGAGCTCAAGCAGAAATTAAATTGCCACTTGTTATAAAGGAGATTCCTGCTCAGATATGGGGTGGATTGAGATGCCCTCTGAGATCCCTTCGAATTCTGAGACTGGTCCCATGAATGGAAGACAGAACCCATGCCAGGATGCAAGCTCCCTGGGAGACAGCCCAGCCACCCAGTCTCATGCTTGTTTCTGGTTGAGATATGAGGGGCTTATCCTTTGGTGAAGGAACAGATATTAAGGGAGGTAAAAGAGATCTTCTAGGAGCTTCTGATCTCACGTAACCAGTGCTTAGCAGGGGGGAGGGAAGAAAAGGAACAAGCATTAATTAAGTGCCTACTGATCTAGGTAACATGCTAAGTGCTTTACAAATATTATCTTATGTGAGATAATAGCACAATGGCAGGCACATAGTAGGTGTTTAATAAATGCTGGTTGACTTGCCTTGACCCTATCATCACATCAAGCGGCCCCAGCCTAGGGGTATGGAGCTTGTGGGGTGTCAGGATCCGGTAGAAAGAATAGATGGGCATATAGAGGGGGTGAGTGGAAACTATATTAACTTGTTCCTAGAAGGGACCTTAGATCACCTTAGCAGCCCATTCCCTCATTTAATACCCGAAGAATTTGAGAGCCAGAAAGAGAAAATTATTTTCCCAAGCGCTAGGTGCTAGTAATAGCAGAACCAGGATTTGAAACCAAGTTCAATACTCTTTCCACTTCTCCAGACTTTACTGTTGTTGCTTAGACACTCCATTTGGAGTTTCCTTGGCAAAGATACTGGAGTGATTTGTCATTTCCTTCTCTAGCCCATTTGACAGATGAGGAAATTGAGGCAAACAAGGTTAAGTGACTTGAACAGGGTCACAGACATCAACATCAAAAGACATATGCTATAAAACCATATTACTTAACTACATGGAAGGGTGGGGAGGGAGGGGCAGATTACAAGAGGTTCAGTCCTGCCTTTGGGGAAATCATATTCTACCTGAAAAGAAAGAACTCAACTTTTAAATAAGCTCAGGCAGCTTATGCTCTGTATCCTATGAGAGACAGATGATTAGCCCAGTGTTGGAAGAGATACCCAAGGCATCTAGTAGTCAGGGAAGGCTTCACAGAAGGGGTAGGCTTTGAATTGGTTCTTCAAGGACCTGCTCAAGAGGAGGGCCAAGAAAAAGGAGGGGGCGGCTAGGCGGCACAGTGAATAAGAGCGCTGGCCCCGGAGTCAGGATGACCCAGGATAGGTCCCAGCCTCAGAACATGAGCACCCACACATAAATAATGACTGGCAATGTAACCTTGAGCAAGTTATGTAACCCCAATTGCTTTTTAAAAAAAGAAAGAAAAGAAAAAGGAGGGACATTCATTTCCTTTTCTAAGTCCCCACCTAGAGGAAAGAGCTCTGGCCTGGATTCAAAACCTGGATGTGCCATGTAATGTGTGACCCAGGGCAAGTCCCTTACCCTCTCCGGGGTTCAGTTGCCCCATCTGTAACGTGAGGACCATAATACTATTAACCTTCTGCTGGTGCTAAAAGGGAAGGATTTTATAAGTACTAAAGCAATACAGAAACATGAACTCTTGTTCTTTTTACATGAGCACTTGACGTAGCCTTGCTTTTGTCAGAGTGGGTCCACTTTTCACCAACATAGAGCACAACTCTTCTAAAATAATAATAACATAACTGACATTTACACAATGCTTGTATTTCTCAAAGTACTTAACTATATCATCTCATAGATACAGACAGGGCGGCGACATGGCACAGTGGATAGATAGTGAGCCAACCTTGGAGTCAAGGAGACCTGACTTCAAATCCAGCCTCAGATATGTACTAGTTGTATGACCCTGGACAAGTCACTTAACCTGTCTGCCTCAGTTTCCTCAAATGAACTGGAGAAGGAAATGGCAAACCACTTCACTATCTTTGCCCAAGAAAACCTCAGATGGGGTCATGAAGACTCAAACATGACTGAATGACAACAAATACATAGATAGCTTCTATGTTGTTTCATAATGTAAAGAAGATATTCTTCAAATTGATGAGACCAAAAAATTCATCATCAACCTTTCTGAAATTATTGCAAGCAACGTGGTACAGAGGAAAGCGTGTTGGATTTGTAGTGAAGGATTCTGGCTCTCCTATTTATTGCCTGTTTGACTTTAGAGAGCTGCTCAGCCTTTTAGGGCCTCAGCTTCCCTGGACTAGATAACTTTTGTGCTTCCTTCCAGTTCCAAATTCAAGATCCTATGAGCTTGGGCTGGCTTTTAGACAGCAAGCACCTGGGCCTTTACAAAACCTAAAGTCTTTGAAGTTTGGTGGGATTTAGCTGGAGTTTGGACTCTACCAGCATGGTCCACTTTCATGCCACAAGGAGGCATAAGAGAAGGTATTTAGTGAAAGCTGATGTCATTATGACAATGATGGTAATTATCTGAGAAACAGGGCACAAATATCTTTTGACATCCTCACCCCACCCACGTTTTTCAGTAGGGACATGTTTCTTCACCACTCATACTAAGTCAGTTCTGACGGTAATTTGGGCTGGGTAAGTCCCAGAGGCCCTCCCTGTGCCCTCTGGGCCCAGAGCCCAGCCCTGACAGCCTCATGCCTTCCCCTCCCTATACCTCTGGGGCTCCCCCTCCCCCAAGAGTGCTGAACTTGACAACCCCAGCTGATGGGGAAGTCCAGTAGGTACTTCCTCTTTTCTGAAGGGAGCAACCTGTAGGTTGCGTAACTGAACCATGTTCCTGGTTCCCCTCCCCACCACTGGCCATCCCCTAGGGGAAGAGGCCACCAGCTGGAGGTGTCCATGCAGCTGGGAGAGAAAAACAACTTCACACTGTACCCCTTTCTCTCTCTACACTTCCCCCTTCATTTCCCTACCCTTCTGCCTCCCATCCCATCAGCCCCATAATTGGCATTTATGGGGGTTAGAAGCTATTTGAATAAAAACAAAGGGCAGGGAAGCTTTCATGCTCTGCCATCTCTGCCTTTTGACATCATCAGGGGTTCCTAACCTGAGGTTTATAAATGTGTTTTTTTTTTATTGCTAACTTTTAAAATATAATTTTTCCTTTATAATCCTATATATTTTAATTATATTCACTTAAAATATTATCCTGGGAGAGCCTTCATCAGACTGTCAGAGGTCCCTAAATGAATAATAATACATGGTAGCTAACATTTATATAGCGCTTACTTATGTACCAAACACTTCATAATTATTATCTCATTTGACCCTCACAGAAATCCTTCCAGATAGGTGCTGCTATTTATACCCACTTTACAGATGCGGAAACTGAGACAAAGGGAGGTAAAGTGACTCGCCTAGGTTGACACAACTAGTAAGAGTCTGAGGTTACATTTGAACTCAAGTCTTCCTGATTCCAGACCCAGTACTCTGTCCACTGTACCACATGGCTGTTCATACAAAAGGCTAAGAACCCCTGCTCCATATTCTTCAAGACTGAGCTCAAATGTTGCTTCTTCCGTGAAACTCCTCCTGACTCTAAATATAGCTAAAAATAATTCCTACCTCATATCATCACATAATACTCTGTACTTCTCCTATGCCATCATATCTGAATGCTTTGGTGGGTCCCTGATCTCACTGGTGACTAGAATCATTCCACCGATACACCTTTTTATCCTTTCAGATTCTTGTTTGTGCCCTTCCAGAAATAGCCGGTAAGAAGATCTACCCAACACACAAGAGGCCTTCCTCTAGGCCTGTTAATAATTTGTAGGTCCTGGGGTAGCATTCTCCCTTCCTTATCTCTTGCTGTTGTTACATAGGCCCATCAATCATAGACTCATTAACTCATAGGTTCAGAGCTAGGAGAGATCTCAGGGTCCCTCTAATCCAACTCTCATTTTATAGATCAGGAAAACCAGGCCAGAGCATTGCCTGAGGTCACACAGGTGGTGTAAGAGGCAGGACTGGAGCCCCAGCCCTCTGACACTGGAGCCAGGACATCTTCTAGGCAAGTAACAGGACTGATCCATCTCCTTCTTGGGTCGCCTGCACTGATGTGTTTTATGTCACTTCTATACGAGTCCTTATCTCATCATCGGTGACATGTGCCAGCCTCCTTACACCCACCATCCACCTCTCTATTGTCTTCATGGGGAAGGGAGGGTCACAATTTTAATTATTCTGAGTGCTAGAGTTCTATAATCCACACCACAGAGCATCATAGCTCTCTAATCTTGGTGATAAAGAGATAAATCTTGTAGCAGCAGTCGACTTGGGATCATTGAAAGTGGTGCCCAGCCCCCCAAATGCAATCTAACCCACTCTCTTCCTATTCAGTTTTGGGCCTTTTTCATTTTTGTATCTTCCTTAGTGCCTAGGACTGTGTTCTGGACAAGGTCCAACCAATCAATGGGTATTGAATAAGTATGTCCAAGTGCCATGTGCTGTGCTAGGCCCTGAAGATGTAGACAGTTAAAAAGCAGTTCCTGCCTTAAGGAGTTTACAGTCTAGCATGGGTAATAAGACATACGTAAAAACAGTTTAGTATGAAGTAAGATGTGAAAGCTCAAGGAACAGGACAAATTCTATCAGGGCAAATAGCACACAAAACTAAGTTTATACAGAATAACTAAAAGGCATTGGGGGGACCTCTAGCATACAGGAGGGTCATGCTTCAGGTAGAAGGTATCATTTGAGTGGAATTTTTAAGGAAATAAAGAATTCTAGGGGCAGCTAGGTAGTACAGTGAATAGAGCACCAGCCCTGGAGTCAGGAGGACCTGAGTTCAATATGGCCTTAGACATTTAACATTTACTAGCCATGTGACCTTGGGCAAGTGACTTAACCCCATTTGCCCTACCTCCCCCTCTCCAAAAAAGCAAACAAAAAAATAAAACAAAAAGAGGTTATGGGGAGATGGAGGAGGTTTTTAATACATATCAGGCATGGAACAGTTAGAGATAAGGATGGAGGGTTGCACAAGGAGGAGCCAGGCAAGGCCAGTTTGGTCAGACCATGGAGTCGAAGTAGGGAAGTGATGTAATAATGAGATATAATAATGTGTTTGCATTTCAGAGAAGACACTGCTTTGGATGGGATGGAGAGTTCTTGCAGGGCAGCAGCAAGAGAAACAGATGGAGGAGTTGGAGTCTGGTTACGGAGGAATTTTAATGTCAAACTGAGATGTTTGTACGTTATCTTTTTAGGCAATGGTTAAGATTTGGGTAAGACTGGTTAATAAGACAAAAAAAAAAACGGAAAATGTTGGATGGTGTAGGGGATGTGGGAAAATTAGGACACTATTGCATTGTTGATGGAGTTGTGAACTGATCCAACCATTTTAGAGAACAATTTGGAGCTATGCCCAAAGTGCTATAAACTTGTGCATACCTTTTGTCCCAGCAATATCACTGCTAGCTTTATATCTCAAAGACATCCAAAAAAGGGGAAAGGACGTATTTGTACAAAAATATTTATAGCAGCTCTTTTTGTGGTGGCTAAGAATTGAAAATCAAAGAGATGCCTCTGAAATGGAGAATAGCTAAACAAACTATGGTATATTATAGTAATGGGACATTACTGTGATATAGGAAATGACCAGCAGGATGATTCCAGAAAAACCTGGAAAGACTTAAATGAACTGATACAAAGTGAACAGAACTAGAAGAATATGATACACAGTAACAGCAACATTATTGGATGAAGAACTGTGAATGACAGCCATTCTCAGCAGTGCAGTGATCCAAGACAATCCCAAAGGACTCATGATAACGCATACTATCTACCTCCACGGAAAGAATGGATATTATTTGACTTTTCTTCACTTTCATTTTTTTTATTCAAGTCTTCTTGTACAAAATGACTAATATGGAAATGTTTTACATAATTGCACATATATAACCTATATCTGATTGCTTACCATCTCAGGAAGGGGGCAGGGATAGAATTTGAAACTCAAAACTTTTTTTTTTTTGCTTTTTGGAGGGGAATTGGGGTTAAGTGACTTGCCCACGGTCACACAGCTAGTTTTTGTGTTAAGTGTGAGGTCAGATCTGAACCCAGGTCCTCCTGACTCCAGGGCCGGTGCTCTATTCAAGGCACCACCTAGCTTCCCCTAAACTCAGAATTTTAAATTAAAATGTTTTTTTTAAAAATTGGAAAAAAAAATAGAGCACTGGCCCTGGAGTCAGGAGTTCCTGAGCTCAAATCCGGCCTCAGACACTTAATACTTACTAGCTGTGTGACCTTGGGCAAGTCACTTAACCCCAATTGCCCTGCCTCCCCCCTCCAAAAAAGGAAAAAAAGGAAAAAAAAAAGATTTGGGTAAGGTTAGGGGTTAAGGAGAGCGCTCGTTGTTCATATCCATCCTAGAAGGTTCTCTCTCTTCCTTTTTGCCTTTCCACATTCTTCCAATTTTTTCTAGGCCCAGCTCTAGTCTTACCTCCTCCATAAAGACTTCCTGACTGTGGTGGCCCAAAGATCTCTCCCTCTTATATTGTTGATATCACTCACTTGACTGTGGAGCACAGGCTCCATGCTATTGTTAGCCCATCTTTCCCTCTGCCTCCCTGAGACAATTTGGTCAGACTTCCCCATTCTACCAGAGGGAAGAGGGGAAACACAATTCATAGGTGTAATCACTGATCTCCAAAGGAATTCTATCAACTTCTGTGTGTGGCTCTCTAGCTTACTCCTGACTAAAGTATTCAAAGGTGCCTGGGATCTGCTCCCCTTGGGGTCAGTGTGGTTTGAAAGGCTTTAGTAACTCTTGTTCTCCTAAGTATAAAAAAACCAGCCTCAGTCCCAACATTTGGGAGTCACTCAGGTCAGGCTGCATGCAGGTCTGGTGTGTCTAGACAGCTCCTAGGTGGAGGACCTCACAGGGCTGGAAAAGATGTCATGGATCATCAAGTCTGTCTCTCTCATTTACAGACTAATAGAGGGAAATGACTTTTCCAGATTCACACAGCTACTAAGTGTGTGAGGCAGGACTTGAGCTTCTGTCTTTCTAATTCCAAGCCAAATACTCTGTCTACTGCTCCATTGTCACAAGGCCTCACTAGGAGCAGTGAGGAACAGACTGGCTGAGGGAGAAGATTTTTGGAGGTCTCTGAATACAGGAAATCTAAACCTAGTTTGCATTTCAACATCAGTCCTGCTCACTAAACTCTGGCCATGAGGCAAGTTTCCAAATCACACAACTTAAATGACTCATCCAGTAGCCTGGGACCTATAGCAGTTTTCCAGCTTCACTCAGGAGTTGAGGAGGGAGTTCAGTTGTGGTAGATCTGACTGAATTCAGCTGAGAGAGAAGTGCAATTATGTAATGAATGTTATTAAGCTAAGAAGAATAAAGAAAATTATATTTATATATATATATTTATGTGACATATATACACAATCAATCAGCATTTATTTTTAAGTAAATTATTTCTTTTTAACATTGATATTTTAAAATTTTGAATTCCAAATTCTCTCCTTCCCTCTTTCTATCCACTCCCCCACTGATTCAGAAGTCAAGTACTATGATACACATGAAGTCATGCAAAACATATTTCCATATTAACCATGTTGCAAGAAAAAAATTAAGTGAAAAACAATCAATAAACATTTATCAAGCATATTACAATATGCTAGGCACTGTGCTAAGTGCCAGGGATACAAAAGACAGTCCCTGCCCTTAAGGAACTTATAATCTAACAGGGGAGATCACAAGCAAAGAAATGTGTAGGAACAAGTCATGTGCAAGACGGATAGGAAATAATTAAGAGAGGGAAGGTACTGGAACTAAGAGAGGTTGGAGAAGGCTTGCTATAGAAGCTAGGATTTTAGTTGGGACTTACAGGGAAACTACAGTAATATATATAAGAAGAACCCTAAAATGGAGCTAAAGAGATGAGGAGTGTACCTCCCTACTTTGATTGGAGACGTGGAAAACTGCCTGCTGATGGCCGCATTTCTGGATTAATTGATTTTACATGATTGTTTTTCTTTTCCATGCTTGTTCGTTGGTGAGTGTGTGGTGGTGGTGGGGTATATCTGCAAATAACTGTGATGTAGAAACTAAAAGCAGCACAAAAATTTTCTAAAGGAAAAATGTTTAATTCATACCTCACAGGGCTCACAGCTGAAGATGGCTGGTGCCAGCAGAAAAGAAAGCCGTAAACAAGTTGGCCAAAGGTCTCCCATGGGGCATCAGGTCCTGCATTCTGAGATTCACTGGACTCCCCTCAGCATATGTGTGGGGTGCCTGTGCTGCTAAAAGAGTAATAGTGACTTGCATTTCAGAATCATAAGAAAAAGGACGAGGAGGGAGAGGAGGAGGAAGAGGAGGAGGAGGAGGAGGAGAAAGAGGAGAGGAGGAGGAGGAGGAGGAGGAGAAAGAGGAAAAGAAAAGGGAGAAGAAGGAGGAGGAAGAGGAGGAGGAGGAAGAGAAGAGGGAAGAAGAGAAGGGGAGGGGAGGAGGAAGAGGGGGTGAAGGAGCAGAAGGGGAGGAGGGGAAATAGAGGGGGAGGAGGAAGAGAAGAGGGAAGAAGAGAAGGGGAGGAGGAGAAGGAGGAGGAGGAGGAGAAGAAGAAGAAGAAGAAGAAGAAGAAGAAGAAGAAGAAGAAGAAGAAGAAGAAGAAGAAGAAAGAAGGAGGAGGAAAACGAAAAGGAAAAGGAGAAGAAGAAAACCAATTTCTGGAGCAGGGAAGTAGTGTGCCTGAGGTCCACAGGGGGTTAGTAGCAATGCCAGGACTCACTCCTGTTTCCACTGATCTTTCTGCTATATTGCAGTGTCCTAACAAAGAACTTTCCCACCTATCATCTTATATCTGATCCTCATCTTAGCTCTGTGGCAGAAGTATGACAAGTTGTTGTTGTAGCTTAATATCTGCATTTTACAGAAAGAAAAAGTGAGTCTCAGAGAGGAAAAGTGGACTTTTCCAAAGTCGCACAGAAAATTAGCAACTATTATCTGGTCTTCATCCCAGGTCTCCTGCCCGTCAATCCAGGGCAAGGTAATGCTAACCTCTCATAGAGAATATCTTGTGATATGATGGCAGGAACATCTGGCAAATCAAAAGGAAGCAAATTAATATTATGCCATAGTAACTGTGTCTTCCCATGTCCTTCCTCCCACTGAGTCACTCCTGCATTGAATGCCTGGACAATCAATAGAAATTCAAGGGCATCTAAAATATTAAATGCAAATGCCCCTGGAAATATGAAAATAATTTTTCTAAAGAGCTAGTGGCAAGCCCTGCCGTAGGGTGCAATCAACCTTGTGGGGATTGCTTTTTAATGGGGGAAACTGAAAATGAAAATGAAGAAGGCAGGAACCAAGAACACTGTTCCTTAAACATATAGCTGACAGGAACCATGGAGACCATCTAGGTCAACCCCTGAATTGTATAAGAGTGACTATGTGCTGGGTAGTACAGTGGACAGAGCACCAGCCCTGGAGTCAGGAGGGCTTGAGTTCAAATGTGACCCCAAACACTTTAGCTGTATAACTCTGAGCAAGTCATTTAATGCTGCTTGCCATAGTTTCCTTATCTATAAAATGAACTGGAGAAGAAAATAGCAAACCACAACAGTATCTTTGCCAAGAAAACCCCAAATAGGACCACAAAGAGTCAGATGTGACTGAAATGACTGAACAACAAGAACAGGGGATCTTTAGACAATCTGGCTCTACTCCTCATTCCAGTGTGACTCTTGACAAGTCAATGTCTCTGGGCTCCAGTTTCTCTGCAAAATGAAGAGTCAGGCTGGGTGTGCTATGAAGATCCCTGACACTGGAGCCAGAGGACCTGGATTCAAATACAGTCTCTAACACTTAGGACCCGTGTGGCCTTGGGCAAGTCCTTGGACCTCAGTTTCCTCATCTGTAACATAAAGAGGTTGGATTTGGTAACCCTTGAGATCTCCCCTAGATCCAGAAGTCTATATTTTTGTAACTCTAGATGATAGTTAAACTTTCTTCCAGCACTAAATCCTGCTTCCTATCATCTCTTTTCTCACCCTGGTTCTCCAACTTGAATGCCCTGTTAATCCGTATTCTTCAGGCTCAAGAGCCCAAATCAGCTAGATGGTGAAGTGGATACAGTGCTGGGCCTGGAGTCAAGAAGACCTGAGTTCAAATCCAACCTTAGATACTTCCTAGTTGTATGACCCTAAGCAAGTCATCTAACCTCCATCTACCTGAGTTTCCTCAGTTGTAAAATGGGAGATTATAATACTACATACCTCTTAAGTGTTAATAGGATTTTTTGCCTTTTTCTTTTGGAGGGGAGAAGGTAGGGCAATTGGAGTTAAGTGACTTGCACAAGGTCACAGGCTAGTAAGGGTTAAGTGTATGATGTCAGATTTGAATTCAGATCCTCCTGACTCCAGGGCCAGTATTCTACTCACTTCGACACCTAGCCTCCCCTTGTTAATAGGATTTTTACTGAGCTCAAAGCTTCACAAAGAAGGCCTAGAGAACAGGAGTACCAGTAATAAAGTAGTTTAATTAATCAATTTCAGAGTGAGGCATGCTCTCTTAGTTGAAGGAAAAGCACAGGTTATATACTTGAATCACAAGTGGGGAAGGAAGGGGAAGGGTAGATCACAAACAATCATTTAGTGGTTTCCCATGAGAAACCTACAAGTCCCATAATACATCAATTCTGGAGTCAAGTCTTTGGGGGTTGTGACCACCTCCCCTAAAATAGAGAACCAGACTTCTGTGATAGGAGCAAGTTCTACAATTTTTGATTTGCTTCACTTGAGGTCCGGTGATTGTGAATGTTGTCAGAGTTTTAATTAATCAGTTCAAGCTGCATTGTGAGCTCTGACTCCCAACACAGAGAGGCAGCTATCAAGAAAATGAAATTATTAGTATATTCATTATACATATCATATCGATTAACATGAAAATTATAAATTCCTTTCTCATTCACTCCTTTTGGTCAAAAAAATTGGAATGATCCTTGAAGGCCGATGAGTAATTGAAATATGATTTTGAAAATTTTCTTCATTATAAAAATTTGCCATAAAAGGAAAACAAGAGGGACATAGTTATCATATAACAGGGGGTAACTCCCTTAACTCCTATTCCAGACATGAGTCACATCTGACAGCCAATCATGTAGCTAAAGAGTGTTAAAGCCAGACACAGGATTAACCAGGTGGGAATTTTCCTTTTCTGAAAAGGAAATAACATGAAGGGGAAATAAAGTCAGGAGGATCCTACCTTGGCTATGTCCTAAATCATCCTCACAACCTTTCCCAGGCACAGACATCCACCTTAGCTATCCTCAGACTGCCATACATGTCATTTTCTTTTAATGGCTTTGTGACAATTCAGACAACTATTCCTGAAATCAAAGCTCAAAACTTTACAGTCCCCGGAATTTTTATCTTAAATGGCAAAATTTTCATTAAATAAGTACAATATAAAAGTGAAAGAAAAAGCCTGCTACTTCCATGAATATTAAGAGATTGAAGGGACAGTAGCAAGGAGGAAAAAAAGGCTTAGGTGGGTGTAAAGTGCAAACCTCAGTCCACGTCCCAGTTCTTGGGTGTCTACATCAGCTTTTGTCATCTTCTCACCCTGGGGGTCTTGGGAACAGCTGTCTACATCAGATGTCGGGCTGCTTCGGACTCCATTAATCTTTAGGGTCAGGTCACCTGTGGGTTTTGAAATCCAAGTGGAAGGTATTGCCCTTTTGAGATGGGACAGGTAGACCCAGGACTCCATGCTCCAGAGTTTGGCTGCCCAGGGTGGGGGTGGGGGACTTTTCACTGTGGCTCCAAGGAGTGTTTTTGCAGAAGTGACATTTCCAGTAGACCCAGTCACCAGGTTGGATCAGAAACTGAGTTTTGGTTGAAGTTCCTAAAGAATGGGACTATGAGACAAGTTGGTAAGTCTCTGATATCTTCCAAGCCAACCCAATGCAGTATTGTAGGAGGGAGCCTTTGTCTGCTGTGCTTCCCTCCCATGGGTACAGTCTGAGCTTGTGGGAACCAAATGATGTAGACCCAAGGCTTGACAGGGCTAAAGGAAGGACTTCAGACCAGGGGACACCTAGATCCTCAGAGAGTTTAGCAAGGGAGGTTATAAGTATCCCATTAACTCTTTCAACCATTCCCAGTGACTGAGGGTGAAAGGCACAATGGAGGTGCTGAGCAATTGACCAGGATGAAAGTAACAGCTAATAAATCTCCTGTAAAACGGATACCTCTATCACTATATATCTTTTTAGGATCCCCCATAATGGAATGATTTTTTTTTTTTGCTTTTTGCAGTGCAGTTGGGGTTAAGTGACTTGCCCAAGCTCACAAGTCTAGTAGGTGTTATGTGTCTGAGGCGGAATTTGAACTCGGGTCTTCCTGACTTCAGGGCTGGTGCTCTCTTCACTGCGCCACCTAGCCACCCCAAGGAATAATTTTTTCTAAGAGGATTTTTGCTACCCCAGAGGCTGTGGCAGTATGACTGGGGCATACTTCCACCCACCTGAAAAACATACAGATCATAACCAAAGCATATTTGTATCCAAGGGCAGGTGGCAATTGAATAAAGCTTATCTGCCAGGTTTCAAGGGGAGCATCCGGGAGAGGGAGCTGGCCACAAGCAGGCTTCAGAGGTTTGGATGCATTATACTTAGGGCAGGTGGGACACATCTCATAGACAGTGACAGTGGCTCTATGAAAACTCTCCCACCAATATTTTCAAGTTAGCTCCACTAGCTTGTTGGGTCTCCAATGACTGACTGAATAAAGGTGTTCCATCACAGGGAGGAATAAGTTCTTAGTAAGTACTATAAGTTCATTTGGGCCAACCCATAGTTCCATAGTTTTATCAAATTTACATCCCTCATTTTGAAGCTTACCTTGCTTTGCGATAAGTATTCTTTTCTGGGCAGCGACTATCCCTTCTTTTGTTAGGTGAGGATTCTTAGGCAGGCCTTCAGAGAGATTGGGGTACTAAGGCCATGCTTATGGGACCTTGTAGCTCAGGAATTTGAGGAATTAAAGCTGTGGTTTTAGCTACTAGGTCAGCCAAGTCATTTCCACAGACACTAATGCCATTTTCTTAACTGTGTCCTGGAATTTTAATTACTGATGCAGTCTGGGGAAGCAGTAAAGAGTCTAACAGATAAATTAGTGTCTAATAGATAGGAAACCTGTTTCTGATTTTTAATGGACTGTCCTGAGGATGTGAGGAAGCCCTGATGCTTCCATAGCATCCCAAAGTCATATTCCAAAGTCTCACCCTCACTTTTTATCTCAGATGGGTGGATGGAAGGATTGAATGTGCTTACACCAACTACACAAGGGAGATAGTAAAGTGCTTAGCATAGCACCTGGCATGTACCTGACAATAAATGCTTATTTCCTTTCCTTCCTCCCCTCCTCCCTCCCTTCCTTCCTTCTTTCCTTCCTTCTTTCCTTCCTTCCTTCCTTCTTTCCTTCCTTCCTTCCTTCCTTCTTTCCTTCCTTCCTTCCTTCTTTCCTTCCTTCCTTCCTTCCTTCCCTCCTTCCCTCCTTCCTTCTTATCCAGATCCATCCTCTCCACAGCCCTGCTGAGTATTCTTTGACTGCTCCTACTCACAGGGAACTCATCCCTCTCCTAACTCTGAGTTCCCATAGTATCGACTTGTACACCACATATATAGTTCTTAGAATTTTACCATACAGTTTAGGGTATATACTCTATATCTACTCCCTTGTCTTGTTATCTGTTTCACAAATGTATACTTATCTTGATTCAACAAAGAATCTGTAAGTTCCCCAAAGGCAAGGAACTTTGTGTATATGTACATACATGTGAGTGTACTTGTGTGTACATACAGGTGTATGTGCATGGATTGTGTTTGTGGGTGTACATGTGGGTGTACTTATGTGTATATGCCTGCATGTGTGTATTTGTGTGTAGGTGTATGTACATTTAAGTATGCCTGTGGGGGCATGCATGTATATCTGCCTGTATGTGTATTTGTGTGTATGTGTGGCTATACCTGTGTGTGAACATGCATGTGTGTTTTTGTGCACACTGTGTGCCTATGTAAACGTGCCCTCGGTGCATGCATATATATATATATATATATGTATATATATATATATACACACACACACCTGTATGCATGTGTTTGTGTGTGAACACATGTGAGAGGACCTATGTATAAATGTGTGTGTGTGCTTGTCTGTGTGTGTGTCCACTAAGGGGCTCAATAGAAATACTAGGAATACAAGAGGTGCAAAAGAATAAATTTTTTAAAAATAAGGTTCTGGTATTAATTTGCTTCTTCCTGGGACATGAAAATTGAAATGCAATTATTTGGGGATGTGCCCTAGTTAAGGCATAAAGAGGGCTAGACTCAGAATATCAGAGTTGTGAGTGAACTTAGAACATTGGATATTAAAGCTCCTAGAGATGTTATAACATAGAACATGGAATACCAGAGCTGGAAGGAACTTTAGAACATAACCTTAGAGCTCAGATTGGCCTTAGAACATAGCATATCCAAGTTAGAAGAAAATTTGTCCGAGGTCACACAGCAAATTAGTGTCTAAGCTGGACTTAACCCCAATTCTCCTGCCTCCAGCCCAGAGTTCTAAGCAAACAAGATGATACTAACCTCTCCTAAGGAACACTTTGTGGGGTGATGGCAGAAGCATCTGGCAAAACATAAGAACTTGGAGCAATGGTCATTGTGTCTTCCCTCACCCCCCTTCTCCCACCCAAGAACATTAGAGTTCAAAGACCTTAACACATAGAACTTGGAATATCAGATTTAGAAAGAACCATAGAAATGACCTAGAAAGGCAACATGGAAAGGACACTGGCCTCAGTTGTAGTCTTGGTTTCTTCCCTTTAGTTACTTACATGAACTTTTAATGTGGTTTTTGCATTTCTAGGGCTAGATTACCTAAGAACCTATCCATCTTCTATATTCTGTTCCTATAGTTCTTTTGCTCCTAAAATGGTGGAATATTATAGATCAATATGAAAAAAATAAGTGGTTCACTGTGAGATAGGTGACTCCCTGTCACAGGAAGTGTTTACACAGAGGCTCTGTTTAGAGATTGTAGAAGAAATGACTAGAGGGCTGATCTCTGAGGTCTATTTAAACTCCTAGGTTCTATGGAGTTTTAAACAAAATTTGAACACCATACTCCAGATGTTTAATGCTAGGTCTCACATTTTAGAAAGGACATTGACAACTTGGAGAGGCACGATCTCACAGTGGAGGAGGGGGGGATGAGAAAGGAAGGAGGGAGAGGGGGTGGGAAATGAGGGAGGGAGATGGAAGAGAGAGAGAAAGAAGGAATGAGAAGCTGAGAGAAAATGAGAAAGGGAAAGAGGGAGGGGGAAGAGAGAAAGGAAATAAGGGAGAGAGGAAGAATGAAGGAGGGAAGGAAGGAGAGAAAGGGAGGGAGAGGAGGAAAATGAGGGAGAGAGAAGAGGGGGAGGAAGGGAGGGAGAGATAGAAAGGGAGGTAGAGACAGAGAGGGAGGGAGGAAGGAGAGAGAGAGAGAGAGAGAGAGAGAGAGAGAGAGAGAGAGAGAGAGAGAGAGAGAGAGAATTACCTTTGATTCATAATAGCTCTGTGACCCTGGGCAACTCACTTAAATTCTTAGTACCCCCAGACAACTCTCTAAGACTATAAATTGCAGAGTGAGTGCCTGTCTGTATTGGTTTAAAAAAAAAAAAGACAGTTCCTCATTGGGAATTCCCTGCATTGTTGAAATCATAAGACTAGTCAGGAAAAAAAAAAATTTGACAACTGGGAACTGTCCAAACAAGGGTGGCCAGAACAAGAAGGGATTTGGGTCAGTTGTAAGTCTTTGGAAATTATATTTTCTTCCATTTATTTTCCCCTCCCCCCAAGTGACTACTGATCTCATGGACTTTGGTACAGGGGCTTAATACAATAAGCTCTATGTAACTTGCAAAGGAATTTCCTCATCTGTTGGAGTAGGCGATGTTTAAGCATCTGTCCAACTCTAGCATTTATTTCTACAGTTCTCTACTCCTAGCATGGAAAAAGGAGGGTTGGACTAGGAAAAAAAATAATAGGGGGCTCATTATGAAATGAGCAATCCCCTGTTACTTCGGCATAGAAATAATGATCAAATTCCTGCCCCTGCCCTCCCCACAAGTCTTAGATTAATTAAGAACTGGAAGGGGAAGGAGAGGTCTTGTAGTCCAACTTCCACATTTTACAGGTAAAGAAATTGAGACCCAGAGAGGGAAAATGACTTGGCCGTAGTCACACAGGGACTGAGTGGCAGAGTTGGGGTGTGAACACCTGTCCTCTGACCGGTAAGTTCAGAGCTCTTTACACACCAGTTCTTGCAACTAATGCCCACAAACAGGATTGCCTGGAGGATCACAAACATCACCATTTGTTGGGAATCCCTCAAAAGAAATGAGTCTAGCAATCGAGATGGTGAAAAGCCAAATGCGTGACAGCCTGATCTCCCTGTCTCAAAAAGCCTCTGAGCAGTTCTGAAAATACTATCAGAGGCCCCAAGCGTCAAGGCGATTGTTCCTGTGTTAGGTAGGGACTTTGCATGATGTTTGAATAACCCACAGTAGAGGCAGAGGAGGAAATCTTAAACCGCAGAGAAACAGGGAAGGTTCTGGGAAGTGGTGACTTCGACCCAGAGGGTCTCATGGGAAAGGGAGAGGGGAATAGCGGGGTTAGGGAAAAAAGGTAGGGAAGGGAACCGAATCAGGAAAGTTTTGAGGGCTTCAGGGCGAGGCTAAAATGTTTTGTCCAGTCTGAACTCCTGTGGGCGGAACTAGAATCTTTCGGGTAGTTGGCTGAACGTTAGTTTAAGGGTGGCTTTAGAACAGCTCCAGAGCTGGTGGAACTGCCCGTAGGCGGAGCTTGTCTCCAGCTGGCTAGAACCCAGATGCTCAGCGGAGCGGTAGGGGACCACCTAAATAAGAGATTTATTTCCTTGTAGCTCCAGTGGTCTGCCCAGCCTCCCCTCCAAGGGGACACTTTTGCTACCGAAGCAAGAAGCAAAGGGAGAGAAAGAATAGAGTTAAGATCGCTCTGGGATGTCCGATTGAGTACCACTCCACCTGTGTCCACCCCACTACCCTTCCCCAACCTTACCATCCCCCGGAAAAGCAGAGGTGCCTAGAGGTCCTTGTGCAAAGAGAACACTGAGTCCCGAAGGGCTCTCAAAGGACCACTGCGCCAGCCTCCCCTCAACCCCACTGGGGCAGCCTGATGCCCCAGGAGCGGCGGAGCCCCCAGAAGACTGAATTGGGGGCGCCTGGGGCAGGGCGGGAACCGCACGTCTTGGGACAGTTTAGAAGACTGAAGGTCAGGTGAGTCTCAAAAGGCTTGCTGGAGCATACCCAGAACCACCCCCGACCACCCTCTCTCGACAGGGCTTGGAAGAAATAAGTAATGTAAATTGGGCCAGCGGGTTGTGATGTCCCTGCAGGTGTGTTCCCAGTCCGGGGCTACTTATGGGGAGGTGGTGATAGGAACCCAACTCGTGAGGGAAGAGAGTGGAAGAGCTGTGTGTATTGGGCGTCCTAAAGGGAGCGAGAAAAGGAGGAGAGGAGAGTAATGTAGCAAGGCTGGATAGAAAGGTAGAGAAAAATAAAGGGGAGAAATATTAGATTGTTGATGGAATGGGAGAAGCCAGTTTCATAGTCCTGGCTCAGGAATATTAAATGGAGAAAGCGCTAAACAGGAACCAGAAGTCCTGGCTGTGTGACCTGAGATTAGATTTTTAATCTCTCTGGGTCTCAGGTTCCCCTTCTACAAAATGGGAAGAACAGATAGACTCTTCCTGTTCCTCTCAGGAAACTAGTATATGTGAGGAGGGGCTTTGAGGTCCCTGAGCTACAGAGAAGCACAGAGGTGGTGTGTGGGTCTGAGGGGCTAGGCAGCTGGGGGTGACTGGGTGCTGAGGTAGGACTGTGTGGGTAGAATCAGTGGTTAAACTGCAGGTGGGTTTGCCTCCTCTTGGGCTAGACTCTCCTTCCAGAGTCCCAGAGGATCTTGAGTAGCCTCTGCATCCTGTCCCTCATCTACAAGAAGAGGGCAGCAGTCACTGTCCTCAATGGGGAGGGAGTCAAACAGACAGACCCCTGAGGGCCCAGAGAGGGGCAAAGTCAACCTCCCTCCTATCCCCAATCCCATCTTGTTCACATAGTCATTCAGAAGATAGATCTGTGAATAGGACCCAGTAGTCCCAACTTTCCATATCTGAATCTCTCATATCACCTGGTTAATCAGCTGTTCCTTATTCATACTCCAATCCAGAGATAAGATAAATGGATACCTTGTGATCTCCTGGAGAAGGTTGAAAGGCTCCTGCCCTTAAGCCAGAGAACTCTAACAGAATGTTTTTTTTTTCTAGAGCTTAGCCCCAACCTGTCCCCATTAATATAGTTCAAGCCAACTCTGCTAAGAGACCCAGAACTCAGTAGCCTGGCAGCATATTGTGGCAGATGGACCAGAGGCCTAGGCTTTAGAAACAGAATCAGAAAAACTTAGAACTGGAAGAAATCTAGGAATATGAAATGTCAAGCCTAGAAGATCTCTTTGAATCATGTAGTCCAATCCCTTCCTTTTACTGAGGAGGAAATTGAGGCCCAGAAAGTGGAATTGACTTTTTCAAGGTCACACACCACTTGTAGGAGAGAACAGCTCTTCCAGTACCTGGGCTGGAGCTCTCCATCATACAGTGCTGCTTCTAAGCCCTGACTTGGATCAGAAGCTTTTAGAAGGCAAAGCCTCTTCTATTCTCTTGCTCTGTACAGAGTCTGGGCACTATGTGCTTATTGGTAATGAAGGATGTGAATACCCCCTAGAGTCTGTCCCTATAAAAGCTTCTTTCTGGGTTGGTAGATGGTGGGTGTGGTACACAGGCAGGTGTAGTGAAAGTGGTAGAAATAGACCTATCCCAGGTAGCTGACGATTTCTCTTTCATTTCCCTAGAATGAGAAAGGTAAATGGAGAGCAGAGATTTGGGGTATTTTGTGTGTGTTTTTTTTCTTTTTGAGGGGGCTAAATGAGAACTGTATGAGTATAAAAAGACTGGGGAGGGGAGGGAATAAGTATTTACTAAGCCCATATTGTGTGCCAAGTGCTTTACAAATTCCATCTCATTTGATCCTCATAGCAACCCTTGTGAGGTTGGTGCTATTTTCATCCCCATTTTACAGTTGAAGAAACTGAGGCAAACAGAGGTTAAGTGACTTGCCCAGGGTCACACTGCTAATCAGTGTCTGAGGCTGAATTTGAATGTCTGTTCCAAGTCAACAATCCATTCACTTCACCACCCAGCTACTCCTTAGTTTTGAACTTGCTCTCTATATGTCTTGGTCGGCACTTCAATCATTTGGGCTTCAATTTAACCCCTTAAGGAAATTAGAGTAATCCACTTTAACCTATCTTGGAGTTCTGAGCTTAGTATGAGAGCAAGGGAACCTGTGGCCATGGCTATGTGATCTGCTAGGGAATCTTGAGTCCATAGCATCTCTTCTCCAGACCTCAGTTTACTGATCTGAAAAATTATCGAGCTGGACCAAATGGTTTCTAAGAACTCATAGTTGTGACATTCTATATTCTATGCTAGTGGTTCCTAACTCTTCAGAGTTTGAGGACCTTTTCTCTTTTTTTCTTTTTATCAAATGCTTTATTTTTGGTCTTTATTAATTTGTTTGTTTACTTTTAGTTTACAAGATTCAGTTCCATAATTCCTTGAGTTTCAAATTTTCCTTCCCTACCTCCCCCCCCCCCCACCGCCGCCCCAGCCCCACGACGGTATACAATCCAGTACAGGATCTGCAAATACTTTCACATTAGACATTAGTCAGGTTACAAAGGCATATTGTACTAGATGGAATGAAAAATGGTAAAGAAGAAATAAAACCAAACAATGAAGAGAAAAAGATCAAATAGTTTGCTTCAATCAGGATTCAGGCTCAGTTCTTTCTAGTTATATCTCTGGATGTAGGCATCTCTCTCCATCATGAGTCTTTTGGGATGACATATCACCGCATTGCTGAGAAGAGTCCAGTCTGTCATAGTTGGTCATCACACATAGAGGACCTTTTCTTTTTTTTCTTTTTTTTTTGCTTTTTGGAGGGCAATTGGGGTTAAGTAACTTGGCCAAGGTCACACAGCTAGGTTTTTGTTTGTGTGTGCTAAGTGTCTGAGGCCGGATCCAAACTCAGGTCCTTCTGACTCCAGGGCTGACACTCTACTCACTGCGCCCCCTAGCCACCCCCAGGACCTTTTCTTAATGATAAAAAAAATTTAAGGACCACCACTACTTATATTGATTGAAAAAAATATACAAAAACCCTGAAAAAATGTTCCGATGAATTTGGTGATGCTTTTAAATGAATTTATATTTTATTAATTACAACAGCATCTCTATATACTTGAAACATTGTTGATAGAAGACATTCTTTGCCCAGTTCACAAAGGATGCTTACTTGTTGGTCATACTGTGTTATGATATATAAGACAATGGATAGAGCCTCACTTGTCACTTTCAGTACTGGAAGTCTAGTTGAAGGGATGAAATGATGAACCTTAGAGCTGATTCCACATGCCACTTGCTTCAGTATTTAGACTTCAATACAAGTGCAGAAAATCCACTTTCATAAACGTATGCTGTGGAGAAAAGGCTCCTGGTATTTATAGCCTTATCAGATAGCTCTGGGCAATCAGAAGAAACAGGTAGCCACAAGTCAGCCAGATGCTTTTGTGTGTGAAGATTAGGTTCAATGGATTTTTTTCCCTCTCAACCACAAATGGAATGTAATACAAATGACAAAGTATGGTATGCACATAGTACAACAACAACAACAACAATAATAAACATTTATGTATCACTTAAAGGTCTGTAAAGTACTTTATTATCTCATTTGATCCTCCCAACAACCATGGGAGGTAAATGCTATCAGTATCCCCATTTTACAGATGAGGAGACAAAAGCTGAGAGAGGTCAAGTGACTTGCCTACGGTCACATAGCTAATACAAGTTTGAGGCTAGATTTGAACTCAGGTCTTCCTGACTCCCAAGTCTAGTGTACTATCCACATTGCACCGCTACGCTGCCTTTAGATTTGGGGATTCCTTGCAATAATTCTATGAGCCCCCATACAGATCCACAGTCCATATGTTAGGAACCACTGTTATATGCTCAAAGATCCCTTCCCTCACCCACATTCTATGCACTAAGGTCATTTTTACATCTGACATTTTAAGGCCTCTCTCAGGTCTAACGTTCTTTGAGTCTTTGATTGAGAGCTCATGGCCTCACAAAGATCACAGTTCCATACAAACATTTCTTAACCCAAGGTCCACAGACACTCAAGGAGTCTATGAATTTGGCTGGGAAATAATTACATCTTCATTTTCATTAACCTTTGGTTTTCTTTGTAATCCCATGTATCTTATTTTATGCATTTAAAATCCTATGTATCTTAATGTTATTTTATCTTATTTTATGCATTTAAACATATTCTGAGGAGTCCATGAGTTTCACCAAAGGATTAAGACCCCTGGTCAAGTAGAAAGATTAGACAAGAACACAGAAAGCTGCCATGCATGGAAGAATGTGAAGAGAACTTGAGAGGGTCAAAGTGGTGTGATGTCACTTCAAGTGAGAGGGGGAGGGAATTAGGGAAGTCTCCCTGGAGAAGGAAGTATCTAAAACAGAGTTTGTTGGGTGATTTTTTTTTTTTAAATAAAGGGCAGGCATGAGAAGGAGAAGACATGAAGAGGAATTTCAGAAGGGGAAAGTGAAAGCAAGGGATGTTCTCAAAAGTGAGCAAATGGTCCTCTAACTGAAGCTGAGTGTGTGTAAAAAGAAGCAGTGTCAGTGCCGGAGACTAGAAAGGTGGGTTGACAGCAAATTGTGAAGGGCCTGCATGCCAAAGGAGTTTGGACTTTATTCATAGAATGTAGAATTTATCTAGTCCCACCCCTTATTTTCCATATGAGGAAACTAAAGCCCAATGAGGGAAGGTAATTTGCTCAATACCTGACTAGTTGTTATGGTCATTGCCAAGACTTTTGGCTTCTCAGACCTGAGTTTGTTGCATTGCTAGGGAGCTATTGAAGGTTTTTTGAGCAATGGACTTAACCACCATGCCTCAGCTTCCTCTGCTTCTGCCCCAACCTGACCCCTTTCTCAATGGTGAGTTCTTCCTAGAATCCCTGTTGTGAAAAAGGACTCAGGCCAGTCATCCCTGATTCTCTGGACTTAGGATGGGTACTCCTTCCCTCTGATCAGAAGAGCCCAAGGGGCAGAGGGTACAGAGGAGGTGTATTTCAGAGTGGATGTGATCTTATAGGAAAATGAGTTTCTGGAGACAAAGATGAGGTCCAGATGAGCTGCTGAGTGAGATGATTTGGATGACAGGGTGGGGGTGGGGGGAGAGGGCAGAGAGGGTAAACATAGGGAGAGCTCCTCCCACTTCTTCCATTTAAAGAAGGGGCCCAGGGTGGTCATCTCATCAGATCCCACCTGGCAACAGAAATTCATCCTGCCCCTTCACAGGGTACCCTTTCCCTCCCCCTTTCCCTTCCTTCCTTTTCCTATTCCCCTCTCCCTTTCCCCTTTCCCATTTCTCTTCTTCCCTCCTCCTCATTCCCTTTTAGCTTCTTTTTATGTGCAATCTTCTCCCATTACACTGTGAGCTCCTTGAAGGCAGGGATTGCTTTTTGCCCTTCTTTGTATCCCCAGCACTTAGCATAATGCCTGGTGAGGTGGTAGATGCTTAATAAATGTTTATTGACTATTGACTCTGTCTTCTTCTCCACCCCCTACTTTTCAGTTCCTTTTTTATACATTGTCTTCCCCGATTGGAACTTGAGCTCCTTGAGGGCAGGAATTGTTTCTCTTTCTATATCCTCAGTACTTTTCGTCTTGGCTGGTATATAGTAAAGTGTTTAATAAATTCAGGAGATGGAGAGATGAATATGATTATTGCATGGTCTTGTAAAAACAGCATTGAGTATACTAAAGCTTGGGAATAACTGTACCTGACAAGGAAAAGTGAGATGACAATGAAGGCTTTTTGTTTAGGTTTGCTTTTGGCTATATTGGGAGATGAGGAGGATCAAATTTGGGATGTTAACTAGATGATAGTACAAATAGATGGTCTCAGAAGTGGTTTAATTCAAAGAATAGCTGTTAATGGTTAAATGTCAAGTTGGCAAGGAGCCTCCAGTGAAATATTCCAAAGATCTGTGCTTAGCTGTGTGCTGATTAACATTTTTATAACTTGGATAGTGCCACAGATAGTGTAATCATTAAATTTGCATATGACAAAGAATTGGGAAGGATAGCTTACACCCTGAATTACAAAGAAAGGGTCCAAAAAGATTTTGACAGGCTAGTGCATTGGCCTGAATGAAAGGAGATGCAATTGAAGGAATCAAGTGGCTTCAACCAATATCCTATGAGAAGAATGTTCTGATGCCAATTTGAGGATTTTGTGACTGACATAGTGTCTAAGCTAGATAGAACAATGAAGGAGCTGTCCACATTATGTGGCAGATACCTGACTTGGGGATTTCTATATATTCAACTTCTGCCTCTTCCTTCTTTCTTCTTCTCATGCTTTCTCTAGGGAAACGTGAATCTACTTTACCAATCTATGTACACTAAAAATCTGTTTCTTTTCTGTTTTTTTCACTTTATTGGAAGAAACTGATTTTACCTATAACTATATGGTCACTGTTACTATATTGATTTGTGTGTATATCCCTACATGGGAAATAGATATGAAAGTTGAGAGAGAGTGGGAGGGGGAGAGGAAAGAGAGACAGAAGTATAGACAGAGAGTTTTTAATAATTGTTGGGAACATTCACAGAATGGGGTGGGGTTGGAGTGTGGGAGTTTAGAACTATCCTGAAAAACAATTTCATTCAGTCATTTAATAGTTTTCCCCAAAGCAAGGAGAATCCATGAATCTAGACGAATATCTAGTCACAAAAAATTTAAGTCAATTCTTATGAGAGAAGGGTTTTAAGTGGAGTGGAGTTAGCTCTTCTGAGTCAAATGCCTAAGGAAACTTTAGATCTCTAAAGGGATAAAAGATGAAAATTTCTAATGTTGGGGGAGCTGTGGGAACACATTGGTGTTTTAAATTGATACAAATTTCTGGACAATTTCAAATTATGTAAGGGAAGTTGCTGAACTATTCATATTCTTTGATTCAGTGAGTCCCCAATTCAGTTTATTGCCCAAGAAGATCAAAGACAAAAGGAAAGTTCATATATATATATATATATATATACATATATATATATATATATATTATATATATATACACTAAAATACTCATAGCAGTATTTTTACAATAGCAAAATGCAAAAGACAGTATCTGAAACTATTATTTGGATAATGCCTGAACAAATTATGACTTATAAATATAATGGAATAGGAGTATAGATGTAGAGTTGTAGTGACCCTTATTGGAATCTAGTTGAATTCTGTCATTGTTCTGAAGTTAACTGAGGCAAGAGAGGTGACTTGCCTGTTTAGAAAGTGACAGAATTGTGGTTGAACCTGGGTCCACTATCTAAAAATTATTCCATAGCACTATGCTGCCTCTCAGTTAGTATCCCTTTGTTCCAAAGCATTTCTCTTTAAATTTATGTTTATATCTTATGTTTTAATAAATGCTGATAGCAGATGGATAGAGTGTCAATTCCAACTGTCTATGATTATTTGCTTCATTATTTTTGAAAGAAAAGGTGGTGAGATATGGGACACTAAATGGCCCATGATATATAGAAACAAAGAACAGAGGCTTGAACTTTCTGTCTAAGTCACCAGGATTCTATCCTGGCTGGGGCCTAACCCAAATGATTTTTTAGTTATTTAATAATTTTATAAGCTCCAAGTAGGGTAAAAACTCAAGTGAAGTTTGTTCTCATAATTTCCTCTGGTCACAAATGAATTAAAACTTTTAACATTAGGGAAAGAGTCTTGGTAAGTAGACAGAGAAAGGAGAGGAAGAAGAAAAAAGGAGAAGGAAGAGGAAGAGGAAAAAAAGGAGGAGGAGAAGGAGAAGGAGGGAGGGGAGAAAAAGTTTTGCTAATTTAATATTCTGTTAATTCTGTTAATTCCTTGCACTATTACTCTAATGAAAAAAAGAGGGAAAAAATAGGAAGAACTCTTCATCATAAACATGTATTATCCAACAAAAAAAAAATTCCCACATTGGCCATGCCTGAAAATATTACTCTCTCTACATTTTAAGTTCATCACTTCTCCAGCAGGAGGTGACACTCAGATAATTTCATTTTTCCTATTGTTCTGTTGGCTCAATCTCCTCTTAAGAAGGGGCAGAGTGAAGGTATTGACTATGGGAAAGTGAGACACACACCCCAGTAACTAAAAGGAAAAGTTGGAAAAGGGTGGTTCTGGACCTACAAATATTTGGACCACTAAAAGTATAGACATATTTCTGCTAGTTTTTTGTAGCTCTGAGTCTCAATCACATTTTCATGACTATCCTCACTGGTAAAGATTGTTTACTCTATACTTCATGGCTGAGTGAGGGTCAGAGTAGGGAGAGGAGAAATTCATGTCCTTTTGTATTCTGTCTTCAAGAAAGGCCACACACTATTCCAGGTTCTTTACAGGGAGAGGTCCCCAAAGACCGTGAAAGACTCTAGAAAGAAGCAAATATGTAGAGTAACTGATGCTTTGATCATGTTCCTATTGCCAGCTTAACACACTAGAGACTTTGAGGAAATCCTTCTTGGATGAGATTACAGAATCTCTCTCAATTGAGTTGAGATATCTTGCTCCCAGTAGAAAAACTCATTAACTCTAGGTATTATCTGGTATATTCAAACCTGAATAACTTTTCTCATTTCAGTTTGATATCAGCTTGGATAAATGGAGTTTGTTTATTATTCTCTATGTGTGATAGTTTTGTGTAATTGGCATTTGTTGGGAAGAGATTCAAACTTTTTTATATAGTTTGGAGAACTCCTTCCTTTGGAAAAGAATAAAAAGCAGGAGAGTGGTTTGAACTTAAAAAATTTTCTGCTAGACTGGCAATAGTAGAGAGAGTCGATAAATATAATTCTCACCCAGTAACCCCTTTCAGAGAGGAGCAGAGTAAACACCCTCATGGCCTCAACTTCCTGCTACTCTCCTGTCAGGCATCAAAGTCTCTTGAATAAAGGTGGGAAGAGGAGATTCCAAAGATATCTATCCATGCCTCCCCATCAGGCTCTTCTAGACAGACCCATGTGCATACAGATCATCTAAATTGGCAAAATACACACACACACACACACACACACACACCACCTTATGCTTAATATCTTACATTATACTTAATATGCCTGGACCACATTAGAGAACACAGAAACACTGCTTCTAGAATCCAGACCCATTTGTGCAGGGTCATTGGAAGCAAAACTGATTCATGCTAAGTTGTAGGCGGCGGAAGACATGCACATACCATGCATAGAGAATCCTATCTCTCATTTTACAAATATTTTTTCTCAAGGAAAAACCTTTTTTCTCTCACAGTATCACTCTTTATGTCTTCACTAAGTAATCCACTGCTATTTGCTTCTGTTTTATAAGTGAGTTCATCTCATTCACATTCAGTTATGATTTCACAAGACTCTAAGGAACAGGAAAAGAGTCAAAAGAATGAAAAATAGAAGAAAATGTGAAACACCTCATTGGAAAAACAATTGTCCTGGAAAATAGATTGAGGAGACATAATTTAAAAATTACTGGACTATCTGCCTTGATAAAAAAAAGCCTAAATATCTACTTTTCCCTCCATTCTACTTTTTCCCTTTTTATCCTTCTCTCTATGTCTCTCTGTCTCTGTCTGTCTCTCTGTCTCTTCTCTCTTATCTCTCTCTCTTTTTCTCTCTCTCTCTCTCATTCCCCCCTCATCAAAACATCAAAAGTACCTTTTTTTCTAACCAACACCTTCCCCAATCTTCTATCAGCACCCCTATATACTCCCCTTTTTACTTCCCTCTAGAGTAAAATAGATTTCTCTACCTGAGTATGTATGTTATTCTCTCTTTGAGTCAATTCCAATGAGAGTAAGGTTCAAGTGCTACCTGACATCTCCCATTTTCCCCGACACTGTTAAAGCAATATTGAACCTCTTATATTATAAGATTATTTACCCCATTCAATCGCTTTCTTCCTCTTTCTCCCAATGCATCCCTCTTCTTCATCTTTTTGGATATCATCTTATCATAATCAACTCACAAGAATGCCCTTTCTCTATGTATATTCCTCCTAACTTCCCTAAGAATTATATACTTCTTAGGAGTTATGAGAATGATCTTCCCATGTTAAAATGTAAAAGTTTAACCTTACTGAATCCCTTATGATTTCTCATTCCTGTTTACCTTTTGATGGGTCTCTTAAGCCTTGTATTTGAAAGTCAAATTTTCTATTCAGTTCTGGTGTTTTCATCAGGAATGCTTGAGAGTCCTCTATTTCATTAAATATCCATGATTTTGCCTGAAGGATTATACTCAATTTTGCTGGATATGTGATTCTTGGTTGTAATTCTAGTTTCTTTATCTTTTAGAATAACATATTCCAAGCCTCTGGTGCCTTAATGTAGAAGCTGTTACATCTTGTATTATCCTGACTGTGGCTCCATGATATCTGAATGTTCCTTTCACACTGCTTGCAATATGTTCACTTCAACCTGGGAGCTCAGAAAATTTGACAATAATTTTACTGAGAGTTTTCATTCTGAAATCTCTTTCAGGTGATTGATTCAACTTCTATTTTACCCTCTTGATATAAGATATTGGAGGCAGTTTTCCTTACATAATTTCTTGAAATATGATATTTAGGCTCTTTTTTTTTTATCAAGGCAGATAGTCCAGTAATTTTTAAATTATGTCTCCTCAATCTATTTTCCAGGTCAATTGTTTTTCTGATGAGGTGTTTCACATTTTCTTCTATTTTTCATTCTTTTGACTCTTTTCCTGTTCCTTGGAGTCTTGTGAAATCATTAGCTTTCACTTGCCCAATTTCAATTTTTAAGGAATTATTTTCTTCAGTGAGTTTTTGTGCATTCTTTTCCATTTGGTCAATACTATTTTCAAGTTCATCTCTTCTTTGAATTTTTGTAACTCTTTTTCCAATTTGGCTGATTCTGCTTTTTAATGAGTTCTTCTCTCCAGTGTTGTTTTTTTTTTTTGTTTTGTTTTGTTTTTTGTTTTTGTTTTGTTTTTGTTTTTTTGCCTCTTTTACAATTTGGACTATTTTGTTTTTTTAATAAATTTATGCTTCCTTTAAAAAGGTGACTTTTTTTCATGATTTTCTTGCATCATTTTTATGTCTTTTCCCAATATTTACTTCTCTTACTTGATTTTTAAAATCCACTTAAGCTCTTCCAGGAATTCCTTTTGGGCCTAAGACTGATTCTTTTTTTTTTTTTTTGAGGCTTTACATACAGCTGGGTTTCTTGTAACAGGCTGGCATTTTGCATGATGTTAACTGCATATAACTGCAAATAAGTTAACAACATGAAGTAAAAATATACAACCTTGGGTGGCTGGGCCAGCAGCTGGCTGGAGGGAACCCAGAACACCAGCAGTTGTGGTGATTCCAGAATTATCAGCACAGATATGCTTAGGACAAAGTGAGGGATTAGTGCTATATGGACTTTTGGGACCAGTATTTGGGGAAAGTGTGGGCTTCCACCCCTGGGGGCGAAAAACCTGCTGAAGAAACTTGGCACAGAAGCCATTTTGCAGCGTCAGTGGCAGCTCTAGCTCCTGGTATGTGAACTGTAGGGAGATCCAGCAATCAGTCTGTGGGTTAATCGCTTTTGCTTTAAACTGCCTGGATCTGGACTGTGGTCTGGGGGGGAGGTTTGGGATAGATATCCAATTTGCCAGAGTGGGTGGAGGCTTTACAGAGGCCACCCAACTGGTGGAAGTTGTGAAGACCCCGATGTTCGGGAAAGAAGCTCTCCTGTCTGGTGGCAGAGTCCTACTGTGGAAACAAGCCCCAAAATCAAGTAATTAAGCGGCAACATGCCTAGGCAAATGAAACAAAACAAACAGAAAAATTCAACATCAGACTCCTATTTTAGGGGCAAAGAGGATCAAAGCATAGAGGAGGACTGTGAGGACAGAACTCCTGCACCAGAAGCCCCAAATGAAAATACAAGCTGGCTACAGGCCATAGAGTACCTTAAGAAACATATAAGAGAAGTGGGGGAAAAACTGGGAACAGAAATGAGAAAGATTCAAGAAAAGTATGAAATGACAGTCAACAGCCTGACTGAGGAAAACAACATCTTAAAAAATAGACTAACACAAATGGCAAAAGAGGCTCAGAAAGGCAATGAGAAGAATGCCTTAAAAAGTCAAATTTTCCAGATGGAAAAAGAATCTCAAAAGCTCACTGAAGAGATTCATTCTTTCAGAGTTAGACTGGAGCAAATGGAAGCTAGTGACTTTATGAGAAATCAAGATGCTGTTAAAGAGATCCAAACAAATGAAAGAATAGAAGGCAATATGAAATATCTCATGGGAAAAACCATTGACCTGGAAAATAGATCCAGGAGAGACAATTTAAAAATTATTTGACTACCTGCAAGCCATGATCAAAGAAAGAACCTAGAAATCATCCTTAAAGAAATTCTCAAGGAAAATTGCCCTGATGTTTTAGACCCAGAGGGGGAAATAGAGGTTGAAAGAATCCACCAATCACCTCCCGAAAAAGATCCCAAAAAGAAAACTCCTAGGAATATTATAGCCAGGTTCCAGAATCCCCAGATCAAGGAGAAAATACTACAAGCAGCCAGGAAGAAACAATTTTAATATTGTGGAAACACAATCAGAATAGCACAGGACCTGGCAGCTTCTACACTGAGGGATCGAAGGGCATGGAATATGATATTCCGGAGGGCAAAAGAACTGGGACTGAACCCAAGGGTCACCTACCCAGCAAAACTGAGTATTTTGTTTCAGGGGACTATATGGTCATTCAGAGGAATAGAGGACTTTCAAGCATTCTTGGGAAAAATACCAGAGTTGAATAGAAAATTGACATTCAGACACAAGAAGCAAGAGATGCTTGAGAAGCTAAATGGGGAAAAGAAATCAAAAGGAACTTATCAAAGTTGAACTATTTACATTCCTACATGGAAAAAAATAACTGTGTCTGATGAAACCTTTCTCATTATGAAAATAATTGAAGAAGGGTATATGGGCATATGTTTACAGGTATACGTGGATAGAGGGCACAGGTTGAATTTGTTGGGAAGGGATGATTCTTAAGGGGTGAAGTTAAGAGGTGAGAGAGGAAAGTGGCAAGAGGAAAAGGGGAGAGACAGGGTAGGGTAAACTATCTTATGTAGAAGAGGCAAGGGGAAATAGTTGCAGGGGAGGGGAAGAACAGGAAGGCAAAAAGGCAAAACCATATTCTCATTGAAGTTGGCTCAAGGAGAGAATCACATACATATTAATGGGATATCTCACCCTGCAGGAGAGGAGGGGAAAGGGGGTTGAGGGGGGGAGGACAGAGGGGAGGGCATTCGGGAGGGGAGGTTGGAAGTACCCACTATCAAAGAGGGACAGGATCAAATAGGGAATGGACCAGGTGGGGGGTGAGATGGGTGGGAGGGAAATATAAGCAGTCTTTTACGATATATCTACTATGGTAATGTTTTGCATAGCTATACATGTACAACACATACTGAATTGCTTATCTTCTCAGAGGGAGTGGGTGACAAGGGAAGAAGGGAATAGATCTGAAAATCGAAGTTTTAAAATTAAATGCTTCATAAGATGTCCAGGCATTGGGGCTCAGAGATTCACCTTGCCCTAATGGCAAATCAAAGGGGGTATGGGAAAAGATAGGGGAGAGAGCAGATTGGATGAGGGGATATCTTGTGGGACTGCTATTCTGGGGTGGTGGGTAGGGAAAAAATGGGGGATAAAAATTGTAACTCAAAATTTGGTGGAAATGAATGATGTAAACCAGAAGTTAATAAAGCATTTGTTTAATAGTAAAATAAATAAATAAGTAAAGATATATAACCTTGTTCTATTCCTTATTCAATCTTAAACGAATCAGTTGTTCTATGTTTGGTTCTAATTGTTGCTTCTTGGTCTACATAAACATTCCTCAGAAGACAATTAAAATGCTCTGGTACTCTCATCTCTTCAAGGACTGGTCATATTTTATTGTGATCCACACAATCAAAGTCTTTAGTATAAACATCAAAGCAGACATATGCATTTTTCTTGAACCCCCTTGCTTTTTCCATAATCCAGCAAATGTTGGCAATTTGGTTTCTAGTTCCTCTGCCTCTTCAAAAACCAGCCTGCTCTTCTGGTAATTCTTGGTTTACATATTTCTGAAGCCTAGTTTGAAGGATCTTGAGCAGCACATTGCTGGTGTATGAAATGAGCACAATTGTTTGGGAATCTGAACATTCCTTGGAATTGCCCTTCTTTACAATTGGGTTTTAAAACGATCTTTTCCAACCCAGTAGCCACTTTTGAGTTTTCAAAAATTGCTCACACATTAAGTGCAACTGTTTAATAGCATCATCTTTTTTTAGCTTTTTGGAGAGGGGAAGGTAGGGCAATTGGGGTTAAGTGACTTGCCCAAGGTCACACAGCTAGTTTTGTGTTAAGTGTCTGAGGCCAGACTTGAACTCGGGTCCTCCTGACTCCAGGGCCAGTGCTCTATTCACTGCGCCACCTAACGGCCCCAACAGCATCATATTTTAGGGGTTTAAATAGCTCAGCTGGAATTCCAGGACCTCAACTAGCCTTATTGTTAGCAATACTTCCTAAGTCCTCTTGACTTCATTATCTGGGATGTCTGGCCCCAGCTCTGGTTTTTGGTGATGTTTCTTGTGTAGTTCTTTTGTGTATTCTTACTACCACTTCTTAATATCTTCAGATAATAGAAGGGCGTGGCATGCTATGGTCCATGGGATCATGAAGAGTTGGTTATGACCAAACAACAATGTATAGCTATTTTTGACATTGTTGCCTTTTGAGTTTGTGTTTTAATCTTTCCATAGTAACTTTCTCTGATCAGGTTCTTTTTTTGTTGTTGTCGCTTGCTCATTTTTCCAGCCTATTTCTTGGTTTTGAACTTCATGTTAAAGTTGGGTTCTGCTCCTAGACTGGAAGAAGCACTATCCAAACTTCAGATTTTTCATACTGCTATTTTCAGAACTACTTCTGAGGGTCCGTAAGTTTTCAGTTATTCTAGGGTGGTATGATCTAAGGGAAGTGGTCCCTTCTCTCTATGCCTATGCTCTGATCTATGAGCAACCACAAGTACTCTTTTCTGCCTTAGAACTGTGTCTACAGTCCCTGCTCCTGCTAGTGCTCCTCCTAAACGTGGGACTATGACTCAGAACCATGTAAGGGCAATGCAATCAAATCCTGCTCCCAGGGGCATCAAGAACCCTTGTAATTTTCATTGCTTGTCTGACTCCTTACTGTCTCTTGAGCTGAGAGCTCCCAGAGCTGTAATCACAGTCGTTCTGTTCTGGCACTGCCTTTGCTGGACTGTAATCCACTCTCAGACCATTGAGACAGACTTTTGCTGATGACATTCTAAGTTGTCTTGGACTTGAACATCATTTCACCCCATTCTTTTGTTGATTTTGTCACTTCAGAATTAATTTTGAGGTGCTTTCTTAATATTGAAAGAAAATTTAGGAGAGCCCAGGCAAGTCCCTACTTTTATTCCAACTTCTTGGTTCCTCCTGACTAATATCTTTTAAAAGAACATATAAGTAAGTGAATGAGAAATGAGCAGCCTCGGATGTATACAGGACTCCCCAGTATCAAAGTAAAGGGAAGCATTTGTTGATTTCTCTTAGCTGAATGATGACAGCTATTTTCCTTTTCTTTATCACTGCTCATGCATTCACTCTACATCCAGATTGGTGTTTAAATAACCAGCTCTACCATGTTTGAGGAGGAAAATTTTGATAGCTTGCCTGCCCTGGACAAACTCTCAAAAAGTGGGCACAATCTCATTTTTCCCTATAAACACCATACTGATTTTATGAGAAATATGTCAATGTCTATTGTTGACAAATGCTTCAGATGTGTTGTGGGTAGGCAAACCAAATAATAAGGTTTGTTATGCCAATAATGTTACTTTGCACATAATTTAAGTCAAAGGCTATAAGACAAGAGCCTAAGGATTGTTCAAGGTTTCACTTTCAGTGAAATAAACAGCATGGGATTATTGAAAAATATTGTCTTCACCAACTTTCTGAAAAGTGAGTCTTATTTATTATTACTTTCTGGGTTGTAACCATGCTTCAGGGGATAGTGATCACTGGAAATCTTGTTTTCAGACAAGTTGATGCATGTGTAAATAAAGTGATATAGGTTACCTCTCTTTTTTTCTTATTTTCATTATTTTTCAATAGTTTTTCTTAATGGATTCCATGTGAACCTACTATATCTGGGTAAAATTGCCCCTTCTAATCTCATTGAGGAATGTGATCTACGTTTCTAAACAAATGACCAGTCCGTCCCTTGTTACTGTCACCTCTTGAAAAATAGATGCTCTATGTTAGGAACTGAATGCAAAACAGCAAACATAAATCCAGCAAGTGACTAAAGGGCATCTATTTATTTATTACATTTTTAAGCAAAATGAATAGAAATTATTTTGGGGGGGATAAAAATACTACTACTTGGAGAGGGGATGCATTTTTAAAAAATTATTATTTGACGGAGAAGTTCCACAATATTACAGATGCTTAAAAAGATTCACCCAGGGATGTAATTGCATTCAGTTTGTTGAAGCAGGTTTCATTAGCATTGAGGCTATACCGTGGGAATTTCCACATCAGAGGTCATTAACTATCTCCTGCTTTTATCATTATTTTGTCAATTTTCTCTCTGGAGACTCATTTACTATAAAGATTGCTGAGACTAATATACAGTATTTGAGTGGTAAAACACTTTTCCTTTTCTGGATGATCATCTTCTTCCCCCATTCTTTTTATAATACCATGATGCAGTGGCATCCACGACAATATGATAAAACCTCTTCTTGATACAAAGTCAAAGCACAGTGCCACAGGTGGTGACCTTTGAGAATTGCTATTGCTCAGGTAATTGCTTGATCTCAAAACTGCCTTTGGGCCCAACCTCAATATTTAGTGTCCTTGCTCCCTTTGAGTTTCACTGAAGAAAAAGAGGCTGCAGAAGGCATGCTATTTTTGCTGCATTAAATATAAGATTAGGTGGGGAAAAGGGTGGCAGAAGTAAAGGAAAGGAGGGCCCATCGAGATATATGAAAAATAATTGTGTTTTATGGCTGTCTTCCTCCCTCAGGAAAAATAAAAGTGGAGGTACTAATGGAAAAAATAAGTTACTATATTAATTCCATTAAAATTGTTCCTTTTTTGGGGCGGCTAGGTGGCGCAGTGAATAGAGCTCCGGCCCTGGAATCAGAAGGCCCTGAGTTCGGAGCCGGCCTCTGACACTTAATCCATACAAACAAAAAAAAAAACCTAGCCATGTAACCTTGGGCAAGTTACTTAACCCCAATTGCCCTAAAGGGGCGGCTAGGTGACGCAGTGAGTAAGAGCACAGGCCTCGGAGTTTGGATGACCCGAGATCAGATCCGGCCTCAGAAAATGAGCACCCACGCATAAATAATGACTAGCCATGTAACCTTGAGCAAGTTACTTAACCCCAATTGCTTTAAAAAAAAAAATTGTTCCTTTTTTTCCTTTTTAATGTACATAAACCAACTAGAGCATACTATCAATGGTGACCTGTGTATAAAATATATCAGAAAATACATTGAAATATATGTATGAATGAAAAAGGATATGGGCTTATTTTGTGCAAAGAATGAAGTATAAAAAAGGACAGGCTGCAAGAGAGATTAAAATAATTAAAGAATGTACTCTTTATTTTGTGTTGGGTAGATCTTCTTTGGAGGTTTTAAGGAAATACATTTATAAGAATTGCATAGGATGAAAAGGCATGGTTTGAAGCTGTATTGCTGTACAAATATGCCAATGCTAAGTGGCTCAGAAATTAATCCATGTTGAAAGTAATGGGTCAGTCTGGATCGTAGATAGACAGCCAGCCTCAGAGCAAGAAAGATCCAGGTTTAAGTCAAGCCTCTGACACATACTGGTTGGTGACCCTGAGCAAGTCAATTGACACCTCAATGCTCTAAGCAAATACCTAAGTGTATAAGTTGCAAATAAAGAGCCCAATTGCAGTTGCTATATGGACTTTTCTCAACAGAGAATTTGCTATACTAGAGAAATAACTGATATTCTCCCTGTCCCCAATCCAGGCACAGTAAAACATGATACTGACTACAACCAACATTGACTCCTGAACAACAGAATATTATCCAAACAAAAGTTATAACAAGGTTTGGAATCAACACCCTTGGTCTCTCTAATTCTGTTGTGCTTTTAGAAAGCTTAACATTACTATAAGGGTCTGTTTCTTGACTAGATATTTCTAACATGAAGAAACTATGAGGGAATATGTTTCCATAGGAAAGAATGTTGTCTCTAGGCAGGACAGTGCAAAGCACTGGTGCAATTTGCCATACTTACTCCTAGCATGTGCCCATAATAATTCATTCACTATGGTGCCCTACTACATATGGCTTCCTCAAGGCTCCGGACTTTGTGCTCCCCAATCCCAGCTGTACAAACACCCAGTGGTCTTTCAGTTTTGTGTCACATCCTATTGATCCTTTTTCTCCTCAAAACGGTAGGGAAACCATTAAATAATCAACTCTACCCTACTTTCTTGGAGAACTAGCTGTGAGAACTATGGATCCCTCATTTAGGTCTTGACTTGTTATAAAGTTATAAAAATTTCCTTGACTAAGACAAAAACATGTAGAATTAATTCTTCAAACCTGAATATGATCTGTCTAGGAGATATTTTTTGACAAGAGGAATGGCTAGGAAATTATTTCCATGGGAATATAATATTTGAAATATGTAGGTCTGAAAGAGATACTAGTTAAGTAAGTCTTGTAAGTACCTAATTGTCTAGTTTCTCTTGGACAAGTAATAAAAAAATTCTTATTTTTATCTTGCTGCCTTTATATATGAATTTGTTTCATTACCAAAACACTAGGTGGATGGGAACCTTGGTAAGTAATTATTTATCCGTGAAAATTTAAAGCTTATTCTTCTTTGATTAGTAGGTAGATGGTGGCAAAAAATATTAACTAAGTTGTATGATTTAGTGGAAAATTAACTAGCTGAGAATCACTGTGACTTGAGTTTAGGTGCCTTTCCTGCTATGTGACAATGGATTGGTCAGTCAGCTAGCATTTATCAAATGCCTACCATATACCAAGCACTGTGCTAAGTGCTGGAGAGACCAATAAAGGCAATGGTTCCTTCTCTTAAGGATCTCACAGGCTAATGAGTTAGATAACATGAAAACAATTTATATATAATTGAGATGTATATAGGATAAATGTTAAGTGATCTCAGAAGGAAGGCACTAAGATTAAGCAGGACCAGGAAAGGCTTCTTGCAGAAGGTAAGATATTAGCTGAGGAAGTTCAGAAACCTAGGAGTTGAGTTGAGTGTTGAGCAGTTTTGAGGTGAGAGAGCATTCCAGGCATGGAAGACAGCCATTGAAAATGCTCAGTCAGGAAATGGAGTGTTGTGTGCAAGGAACAAGGAGGTAAACGACATGGAATTACAGAGTAAATGGAGATGAGGAGTTCAGTTATAGAAGCTCTGGAAAGGGTTAGAGGTGGGGGCAGGTTATGAAAGAGTTTGAATGCCAAACAGAATTTTCTGTTTTCTCCTGGAGGTACACAGGGAGCCATTGGAGTATATTTAAAGGGATTAGGGGGAGGCAAGAAATGATCAACATTTCATTTTAGAAAAATCAGTTTTATGGCTGATTGAAGGATAGACTAGAGTGCCATGAGACTTGAGGATAGAAGGTCAGACAAACAGGCTATCACAATAGTCCAGACATGATAAGTACCTGTATATGCAAAGCTGTATTGTTATTCTGCATGAACAACTAGGTGATATGGGGAACATATGTATCAACTATGGTACTAGATTCTTGAGTGTGGAGTGGGATTTCTGCTCTTATAAGGAAGATGAAATAATTTTGTGTACAGTTATGCCAAAGAAGAAAGATTTATTTTCTTTTTTGTACTATGAATATAAAGCATGGGTCACCAAGCTCTCTACTCACCAAGTGATCATCAGTCTACTATTAACTCTGACTCTTTCTTCAGTAAGCAGAATGACTTTCTCTGAGTGAATCACAAATTGCTATACACCACCCTTTTCCCATTTCTTCCCAGAATTTTTTCCATCTGTTATATCGAGAAGTCTCCATTTATCTATGCATTTATAAGATCCTGCTTATACCTCCTGAATGATGATTCTAGCTGCCTTGTCATTTCTGTCCAGCTCCAAGTCTAGTACATAGGCTAAACATAGCAAGAAGGTCTACTCTTAGTTACTAGTAAAATCTCTGTGCTTCAGTTTCCTGACTGTAAATTTTTTAGGAGAGTTAGTTACTATATGTAAAGTACTCTGAAATGTCAGAAAAAAAATTCTTTGAAACCACAAAATACTTTGAGAACTCATATTCCCCAGTACGACATTCAATTAAGGAGCTACATTCCCTGTTCAGCCACAGAAAGTTCATAAGGGCCAATATACCTGCTATACAGTGCCCTCCTGGCCTCATAGTATCTTCTCTTCCCTCAGTAATTGTACATTTTGGGCATTTCTTCCCTGAAATTTCTGCAAAGAGCTGTTAACATTTGCCACATATTCTTATACTGATGACTACTTCTCTTTATTGTGCTAAAAGATTTCTATCCATAGTTTGTGAAGTGCTTTAATATATATATAAAAATTAGAAATGGAGAGTCAGGCCTGGAGTCAGGAGGACCTGCATTCAAATCCAGCCTCAGACACTTAACACAAAAGCTAGCCATGTGACTTTGGGCAAGTCATTTAACCCCAATTGCCCTCCAAAAAAGCAAAAAAAAAAATGGAGAAGAGTTGTTGCCATAGACTTGTAAAACTTCATGAAACTTAATGATCATTTATTTCAACCTCTTCCTTTCATATATGAGGAAGCAGAACAAGTAATATGAAAAAGAGAGGGGAAGTGATGGGGTGTACTGCAAAAGGGAAAAAAAGGAAAAGAATGGCTACTTAATCATCAGAGAATGGAGAGGAGCCATGAGGGTAAAGAGAAGTTTTGAGATGGAAGGAAGAGAAGACTAATAGATCACAACAGATCTCCCCAATCTTCTCAATGAATGGAGTTGGAAGCAAGGTCATATTCTCAGAGATAATAAGGTGTTTATTGGTCATAGAATAACCATTTTGAGTGGTAGCAGAATAAGCTTTTTCAGGATCAGGACTATTTTTGAACCATGAAACCCAAGTCATGGTCCAGTTTTGCCATATCATTTTCAAATCCAGCCTCAGACACTTGTTACTATGTGACCCTGGATAACATTCCGATTATCCTTTTGGCATGTTCTATCTTGTTTATGCCAGCAGTGGGGAGCCTACAGTCTTGAGGCCACATGTGGTCTTCTAGGTCCTCAAATGTGGTCGTTTGACTGAAGCTTTCCCCACCCCTTGTCTATGACCTTCCTAAAAGTTGACACCTAGAATAGAATTGAATATTAATTGTATCATAACTCCATTTACTTTTAATAGCAGGCTTTTGTAAATGTTCTTGCCCCCAGCATAACTTTATCTTTTCTCCCCATTGTTTCCTCTGGGTTTTGTTCCTTGGAAATATTTCTTGGTATTGTATCACTGTGTGACATTGTTTGACCTTACTTTGCCTCAGTCTCAACTAAAAAATAGGGATCATAACAGCACATCTAGGGTTGTCAGGAGGATCAAGTAAGATAATATTTTTAAAGCATTAAGAAAAGTATCTAGCACATAGTAAATTCTTATAAATGCATATTCCCTTCCCATCCTTTCCCTTAAAGTATTTTTTATTTTAATCATGAAATATATATCAACAAAAATAAACATTTCAATACAATAAAATAGAAAATATGATTGTTATAAAAAACTTATAACTGTTACACACAGTTTGGGGTTTGAGAATATATGCTGGTGTATATACATATATATATATAATGCATCATTTAACATCATAATGCCAACTTGCTTGTGTCCTCCCTTTTTTATTTTTCTATCCTCAGCTTAGCAAAATGTTTTGCACAGGGTAAATATTTAATAAACATTTGATGAATTGCATGAAATTGAGAAATGAGAAGGAATGGAAGACTAGCTTTGGGCAATATTACAGGTAGTCAATGAGAAACGAATGAAGGGGCAGATAGGTGGTGCAGTAAATAGAGCACTGGCCCTGGATTCAGGAGTACCTGAGTTCAAATCTGGTCTCAGACACTTAACACAAAAAACTAGCTGTATGACCTTGGGCAAGTCACTTAACCCCAATTGTCCCTCAAAAAAAATGAATGAAAGATCTGCTTGCAGTGGTAAAATTGAATTAAAATGGAATAAATTTGTAGATTAATAAATAAGTGGACTTAGTATGAACTTCAGGATTTCTTCCAACACTGCTTGGTAGCTTAGGAGTAGAACAGAAGAGATGCAACCTGGAACAGTGAATAAGATACTGGCCTTGGAGCCAGGTTTCAAGTCATGCCTCTGACACATACTGGCTTTGTGACTCTGGACAAGTCACTTTCCCTCTCTGGGACTCCAAATTTGTGATCCTGTGATGAGAAAGTAATGGAAGAAAAAGACAGGGTTGGAGACTATCAAGCTAAATACACCTCAGCATCACTTACCTTTTTATGAATTTTGTTCAGTTGTATCCAACTCTCTGTGGCCACATTTGGGTTATCTTGGAGTGGTTTGCCATTTCCTTCTCCAGCTCATTTTACAGATGAGGAAACTAAAGCCCCACTAAGTATCTGAGACAGATTTCACCTCATGCAGATGATTCTTCTTGATTCCAAACCCAGTTCTCTATCCAAGAAACTGCTAGCTTTCCTACATTTTGAAAATTTCTAGTTTATTATATCTCTTCCAAACAGTAGAAAGTGTGATTTATCTTTAGTTTTCTGGACATCGCATTTTCAGATTTTTAGAATTATTAAACGTGGTTTCCTTTTACATCATTGTAGTCATTATGCAAATTATTCTTCTGGTTCTCCTTACTTTACTCAACATTATTTCATACAAGTCTGAGCAGATTTCTCTGAATCTTTCCCTTTCATCTTTTCAAGGCACAAAAATAGCTCATTACATTAATGTACCATCATTTGTTTAGTTGTTTCCCCTTTGATGGTAACCTTTTGTTTTGTTTTGTTTTCAGATGTTTACCACAGGAAAAAAAAAGCTTCTTTAAAACTGTTTGTACATAGAGATCCCTCTATCTTTGGCTTCTTTATAGTGTATATCCCTGACAGTAGGGTCCTTGGTCAAAGAAGATACATAGCTTACTTTTGAGGGGTATTTCCAAGAATGGCTGGATTAATTCACTGCAAAAACAGTGTATTCATCCCCCCACAGGCCTCTCCAACAATTGTCATTTTTCCTTTACTGTCATCTTTGGCAATCATCAGGGGGGTTTAAATTGGCATATCTCTGATCATTAGAGATGTGGAATTTTTGTCCATATGGTTGTTGATGACTTGTATTTCTTCTTTTTTGAAGACTAACTTTTCATAGCCTTTGACTATTTGTTAATTAGGTAAAATAATTATGCACACATAAATATACATGCTTACATATATGCATATATATGTATCAATTCCATAAATATTTCAAATATCAGACCATTATTGGAAAAATTACCTATAGTTTCCTCAATTAACCATTCCCCTTATATTCTGACTGTATTGATTTAGTTTGTCAAACCCTTTGCAATTTCATGTAATCAAAATGACCATTTTATATTTTATGATTATCTCTAGCACTTGTTTAAGAATAAATATTCCCTACTTTCTCATACATAGTTGTGAAATGTATCTCCTTCCTTTCTCCTATATATAGTTTATGACCTGACATTTTATATGTAGATCGTATATCCATTGGAAACTTAGGGTATTTAGCATGAGATATTAGTTTAAGCCTCATTTCTGCTAGGCTGCTTCCCAGTTCTCCCAGAATTTTTGTTGCTGTTGTTAAATAGTGAATTCTTACCCCACTACTTGAGGTCTCTTTAAATTTATCACAGTTTATATGATCTTCATTTATTACTATGTCATGCAATTATTTTGTTCCACTGACCAAGTTTTCTCAGTTTTAGCAAGGATCGAATTTTTTTGATAATTATTGACTTGTATAGGTTGAGATCTGCTGCTGCTGTCTACTTCCTTCCCATGTTTTTTATGATTCCCCTTAGGATTTTAGACCTTTTGTTCCTTTAGGTGAATTTTTTTATTAAATTTTATAATTCAGTGAGGTAACTCTTAGTTTGATTCATATGGCACTAGATAGGCAAATTAATTTTCATAACATTGTCATATTTATTATATTACTAAAACCTAATAATGAAAAATTAATATTTCTTCATTTTAAAGTATTCCTTTATTTCTCTAAGGAGTGTTTAATAATTATATTCATGTAATTACTGTACCTCTTGACAGGTGCAGTTCCAGGCATATTATACTTTCTATAATTATTTTAAATGGAATTTCTTTTTCTATGTTATCCAGTCAGGTTTTATGAATAATATGGGAAATGGCTAATGATTTTTGTGAGTTTACTATTGTGAGTTTACTTTTTGTGAGTTTACTATTCAATTTTGCTGAAATATTTAAAATTAATATTTGTTTTAATATTTAGGGCTTCTAGGTCAATAATCACATCATCTAAACAAAAAAGAACATTGGTTTCTTTCCATTTGCCAATGCTGTTTCCCTTAATTTCTTTTGCTTACTATTGCCATAGCTGTAACTGCATCAAATAATAGTGGTGACAATAGATGTTCTTATGTTACCTCTCATCTTATCAGAAAGGCCTCTAGTCTTTCTCCCTTGAAGATGTTAACTTTTAGTTTTAGATAGATGCTATTTACTATATTAAGAAAATGTTCATATAGACTTATGCTTTTTGAGGTTTTTTAACAAATGGTCATCATATTTTTTTTAAAAAAACTTTTCCTGAGGGGCAGAGCCAAGATGGCGGAGTAGAAACAGCTCATCCAAGCCACTCTGCCCCCAGATTCCCCCCAAACAATGTAAAAGGGGACTCTGAACAACTTCTGGAGCCCCAGCACCCACAGAACAACACAGAGAAGCTAAACTCCCGCTAAGGACAGCCCAGCAGCCCTGCAGGAAGGACCAGCGCAGTGGTCTGGGACCTGGCAGCGTGCAGTGCGCAGAGCGCAGGAGCCGAGCCGAGCCGAGCCCAGGTCCGCATGAGCCGAGGTTTTAGCCCCAGGGCGGCAGGGCCAGCAGCCAGCTGGAGGAGCCCCAGAACACCAGGAGCTGTAGCGACTCCAGAATTATCAACATAGACTTGCCTAGGACAAAGTAAGAGGTTACTGTCCTATGGACTTTGGGACTGGTATTAGGGAATGTGTCGGCTCCCTCCCCTGGGGGCTAGAAGCCACTGAGGACAAACGCCATTTTGTAGTTTTCAGAGGCAGTTCCCACTCCCAGCCTGCAAATTTGTAGGGAGATCCAGCGATCAATCTTGGGGGATAATCGCTCTTGCTTTAACCTCCCTGGATCTGGATTGTGATCTAGGGTGGAAGTCGTGGGTGGGTTTACAGCTTGCCAGAAACGGAAGTTGCCCCCCACACGTTGGGGACGAAAATTCCTCTATCTGGCCTTAAAGCCATAGTGTGGCAACAAGCCCAAAAGTCAAGCAATTAAGTGGCAACATGCCAAGGCAAAGGAAACAGAAAAATGCAACCCTAGACTCCTATTTTGGGGGCATAGAGCGGGAAAAGGACTGTGAGGTCAGAAGTCCTGCTCCAAAAGCCCCAGGGGAAAACATGAGCGGGTTGCAGGCCATAGAGGACCTTAAGAAGGACTTTAAAAATCAAATAAGAGAAGTGGAGGAAAAATTGGAAAGAGAAATGAGAAGGATGCAGGAAAAGTATGAAATGAGGGTCAACAGCCTGACTGAGGAAAACAACACCTTAAAAAATAGACTAACTCAAATGGCAAAGGAGGCCCAAAAGGGCAATGAGGAGAAGAATGCCTTAAAAAGTCGAATTTGGCAGATGGAAAAAGAATCTCAGAAGTTCACTGAGGAGATTCATTCCTTCAGAGTTAGACTGGAGCAAATGGAAGCTAATGACTTTATGAGAAACCAAGATGCTGTTAAGCAGATCCAAACAAAGGAAAGATTAGAAGGCAATGTGAAATATCTCATGGGAAAAACCACTGACCTGGAAAATAGATCCAGGAGAGACAATTTAAAAATTATTGGACTACCTGAAAGCCATGATCAAGGAAAGAACCTAGAAATCACCCTTCAAGAAATTCTCAAGGAAAACTGCCCTGATGTTTTAGATCCAGAGGGCAAAATAGAGGTTGAAAGAATCCACAGATCACCTCCTGAAAAAGATCCCAAAAAGAAAACTCCCAGGAATATTATAGCCAGGTTCCAGAATCCCCAGATCAAGGAGAAAATACTCCAAGCAGCCAGGAAGAAACAATTTCAATATTGTGGAAACACAATCAGAATAGCCCAGGACCTGGCAGCTTTTACACTGAGGGATCGAAGGGCATGGAATATGATATTCCAGAGGGCAAAAGAACTGGGAATGAACCCAAGGGTCACCTACCCAGCAAAACTGAGTATTTTGTTTCAGGGGAAAATATGGTCATTCAGTGGAATAGAGGACTTTCAAGCATTCTTGAGGAAAAAACCAGAATTGAATAGAAAATTTGACACCCAGACACAAAAAGGAAGAGATGCCTGAGAAGGTAATCAGGGAAAAGAAATCAAAAGGAACTTATCAAAGTTGAACTATTTACATTCCTATATGGAAAAGCAATAACTGTGACTGATGATATCTTTCTCACTATGAAAATAATGGAAGAAGGGGGTGTGGTCATATGAATACATATGTGAATGTGTGTGTATATGGTTACAGTTATATATGGATAGAGGGCATAAGTTTAATTTGTTGGGAAGGGAGAATACTCAAGGGATGAAATTATGAGGTGAGAGAGGAAAGTGGCAAGAGGAGATGGGGAGAGACAGGGTAGTGTAAACTATCCCATGCAGAAGAAGCAAGGGGAAGTGGTTGCAAAAGAGGGGGAGAATAAGGAAGGCTAAAAAGGCAAAACCACATTCAAACTGAATTTGGTTCAGGGAGAAAATGACATACATAATAAATGGGATATCTCAACCTGCAGCAGGATAGGGGGAAGGGGGATGGGAGGAGGGATGATGGATGGGAGGGCATCCTTGGGGTGAGGGGAGGTTGGAAGTACCCACTATAGAAGAGGGACAGGATCATGTAGGGAATGGACCAGGTGGGGGGTGGGATGAGTGGGAGGGAATTATAAGCAGCCTTGTACAATATATCTACTATGATAATGTTTTGCATAGCTAGACATGTACAACATATACTGAATTACTTATCTCCCAAGAGGGAATGGGTGACAAGGGAGGAAGGAAATGGATCTGAAATTTGAGGTCGTAACATTACATGTTTCAAATATTAAAAAAAAAAAAAACTTTTCCTGTATTTAACCACATATTTTTATTTTTGATTGTGCTCATATTTACAATTTATGTTATATAGCATTTAAAATAATGAATTTAAATATATGTTACATTATATTGTGACATATTGCAATATATTTTTGTATTGATATGCATATTATTGATAATAGTTTTCAAAAGTTTGTGAGCTCATTAAGAGCAGGTACTATCTTTTGCCCCATTTTTGGATCCCCAGTGCTTAGTGTGGTATCTGCTACATGACAGGCACTTAATAAGCATTTATGGGTTGATAGATTGATTTCCATAGTATTGAACCAACCCCACATTCCTAGTATAAAATCAATTTGTTCATGCCATATAATCTTTTTGAGGTATTTCTGTACTTTTGCTATTATTTTATTCAGTGTTTTGCATCAATATTCATTAGTGAATATGATCAACAGTTGTCTTTCTCTGATTTCTCACTCTTGTTTTGAGTATTAAGACCTTATTGGTTTCACAAAAGGTGGTTGGTAGGATATTTTCTTTGTTTTGCAAATAGTTTATGCAAATTTTTCAATTACAGGATTCACTGGTAATTGGAACATCATTTATGGCTTTTTAAATTTCAGTGTATGTGAATAGGTTACTTAAAATGGCTATTATTTTCCTAATCTGATTATTTCATATTTTTGGAAATACTTTCATTTAGTACGATTGTTGAATGATAATTGATTAAATTAGTCTTTTTCTCTTCAAAAGTTGTGAATTATTTTGCATTTTTTAATATGGCAACTTGATTTTTCATCTTTTTTAATTGTTCCTCTTTTTATTTCTTTGTCTTTATTAATTTGTTTGTTTACATTTAGTTTACAACATTCAATTCCATAATTCCATGAGTTTCAAATTTTCTTTCCCTCTCTCCCCTCTTCCCTCCACCATGGCAGCATACAATCCAGTATAGGATCTGCAAATACTTTCACATTAGACATGTCAGGTTACAAAGGCAGAATGTACTAGGTGGAATGAAAAATGGTAAAGAGGAAATAAAACCAAACAATAAAAAGAAAAGGATCAAGTAGTTTGCTTCAATCAGGATTCAAACTCAGTTTTTTCTAGTTCTTTGTCTGGATGTAGACATCTCTCTCCATCATGAGTCTTTTGGGATTGACATATCATTGCATTGCTGAGAAGAGTCAAGTCCATCATAGTTAGTCATCACACATATGTTGTGGCTGTGATTGTATACAAATTTCTACTACTTCTATCAGTTTGTGTAAGCCTCTCCAGGCAAATATGAAGTATGTCTGCTACTCGTTTCTTGTACCACAATAGTATTCTATTACATGCATATACCACAACTTGTTCAGCCATTCCCCAATTGTTGGGCACCCCCTTAATTTCCAATTCTTTGCAACCACAACAAGAGCTGCTATAAATTTTTTGTACATATGGGTCTTCCTCCCACTTCTATGATCTCTTTGGGATATGACCCTAGAAGTGGTATTGCTGAGTCAAAGGGTATGAAATTATTTTTAGCCCTGTGGGCATAATTCCAGATTGCTCTCCAGAATGGTTAGATCAGTTCACAACTCCACCAGCAAAGTATTAATGTTCCAATTTGCCCACATCCTCTCCAGCATTTGTCATTTTATTGTTTTGTCATCTTAGCCAATCTGACTGGAAAGATGTGGTACCTCAGAGTTGTTTTGATTTGCATTTCTCTAATCAATAGTGATTTAGAGCATTTCTTCATATGCTTATAGATATCTTTAATTTCTTTCTCTGAAAACTGCCTGTTCATATCCTTTGACCATTTATCCATTGGGGGATGACTTATATTCTTATAGATTTAACTCAATTCTCTGTATGTTTTGGAAATGAGTACCTAATCAGAGACATAGGTTATAAAAATTGTTTCTCAATTTCCCACCTCCCTCTTGATCTTGGTTACATTGGCTTTGTTTGTACAGAAGTTTTTTAATTTAATGTAATCAAAATTATGCATTTTGCATTTTATAATGCTCTCTAATTCTTGTTTGGTCATAAAGTCTTTCCTTCTCCACAAATCTGACTATTCCTTGTTCTCACAGATTGCTTACAGTATCATCCTTTATACCTAGATAATGCACCCATTTAGACTTGATTTTGGTATATGGTGTTAGATAATGGTCTATGCCCAGTTTCTGCCATACTATATTCCAGTTTTCCCAGCAGTTGTTGTCAAATAGTGTATTCTTATCCCTAAAACTGGGGTTTTGGGGTTTATCAAACAATAGATTACTATACTCATTGATTGCTGAATCTCATGCACACAATCTATTCCATTGATCCACTACTCTATTGCTCAGCCAGTACGAAGTAGATTTGATGACTGCTGCTTTATAATACAGATTAAAATCTGGTATAGCTAGTCTACCTTTGCTAGAATTTCTTTTCATTAATTTCCTTGATATTCTGGACCATTTGTTGTTCCAAATACATTTTCTTACTATTTTTTCTAGCTCTATAAAGTAGCTTTTTGGTAAATTGATTGGTATGTCACTAAATATGTAATTTAGTTTGGGTAAAATCGTTATTTTTATTATCATAGCTCCACCTAGCCACAAGCAATTGATATTTTTTACAATAAGTTAGATATGACTTTATTTGTGTGAGAAGTGTTTTGTAGTTGTGATCATATAGATTCTGGGTTTGCTTTGGCAGGTAGATACCCAAATATTTTATAATGTCTACAGTAACTTTAAATGGGATTTCTGTTTCTATCTCTTGCTGTCGAATTTCATTAGAGATATATGGAAATGCTGAGGATTTATGTGGGTATATATTATATCCTGCAACTTTGCCAAATTTATTTATTGTCTCAAGTAGTTTTTATGTGATTCTCTAGGATACTCTAAGTATATCATCATATCATCTGCAAAGAGTGGTAGCTTGGTCTCTTCTTTGCCTAATTTGATTCCTTTGATTTCCTTTTATTCTATAATTCCTACTGCTAACATTACTAGTACCAGATTGAATAAGAGGGGTGATAGTAAACAACCTTGTTTCACTCCTGATCTTATTAGAATTGCTTCTAGCTTATCCCCATTGCATATAATACTTGATGATTGTTTTAAATAGATGCTACCTATTATTGTAAGGAAGGCTCCATTTATTCCTATACTTTCTAGTGTTTTTAGTAGGAATGGATGTTGTATTTTTTCAAAAGACTTTTCTACATCTATTGAGATAATCATGTGGTTTCTGCTAGTTTTATTGTTGATATGATCAATTATACTGATGATTTTCCTAATATTAAACCATCCTTGCTTTCCTGTAATAAATCCTACCTGATCAAAGTGTATAATTTTTGTGATAAGTTGTTGGAGTCTTTTGGTTAATATTTTACTTAAAATTTTTGCATCTAAATTCATGAGGGAAATTGGTCTATAATTTTCTTTCTCTGTTTTATCTCTTCCTGATTTAGGTATCAGTCCCATATTTGTGTCATAGAAAGAATTTGGTAGGACTTCTTCACTAACTTTCCCAAATAGTTTGTAGAGTATTGGAATCAATTGTTTTTTAAACGTTTGATAGAATTCACTAGTAAAACTATCTGGCCATGGAGATTTTTTCCTAGGTAGTTAACTGATGGCTTGTTTAATTTCTTTTTCTGAGATGGGATTATTTAAGTAATTATCTTCCTCTTCAGTTAATCTGGGCAACTTGAATTTTTGTAAATATTCCTCCATTTCACTAAGATTTTCAAATTTATGTGCATACAATTGGGAAAAATAATACCTAATTATTGTTTTGATTTCCACTTCACTGGAGGTAGATTCACCCTTTTCATTTTTGATACTTCTAATTTGGTTTTCTTCTTTCTTTTTTTATCATATTGACTAAGAGGCTATTGATTTTATTGATTTTTTCATAAAACAAGCTCTTAGTTTTATTTAGTAATTCAATTGTTTTCTTAATTTCTATTTTATTAATTGCTCCTTTGGTTTTCATTATTTCTAATTTAGTATTAATTGGGGATTTTCAATTTGTTATTTTTCTAGCTTTTTCAATTGTATGCCCAATTCACTGACCTCCCTTTTCTCTAATTTATTCAAGTATGCACTCAAGGATGTAAAACTTCCTCTAAGAACTACCTTTAATGCATCCCACAAATTTTGATATGTTGTCTCATTATTATCATTCACTTGAATGAAATTATTGATTGTTTCTATAATTTCTTGTTGGACCCACTCATTCTTTAGGATTAAAATGTTTATTTTCCTATTAGTTTTTAGTCTATCTTTCCATGGCCCTTTATTTAATATAATTTTTATTGCATCATGATCTGAGAATCATGCATTTAATATTTCTGCCTTTCTGCACTGAATTGTGAGGTTTATATGCCCTAGTACATGGTCTATTTTTGAGTATGTACAATGAACCACTGAGAAGAAAATATATTCCTTTCTATCCCCATTCAGTTTTCTCCAGAGATCTATCATATCTAGTCTCTCTAAAATTCTATTAATCCCCTTAACTTCTTTCTTGTTTATTTTGAGGTTAGATTTATCAAGTTCAGAGAGGGGGAGATTAAGGTCCCCCACTAGTATAGTTTTGCTATCTATTTCTTCCTCTAATTCCTTTAACTTCTCCTCTAGGAATCTGGATACTATACCACTTGGTGCATATATGTTAAGTAATGGTATTGCTTCATTCTCGATGGTGTCTTTTAGCAGGATATAGTTTCCTTCCTTGTCTCTTTTAATTAGATCTATCTTTGCTTTTGCTTTATTTGAGATAAGGATTGCTACCCCTGCTTTTTTTACTTTAGATGATGCATAATATATTCAACTCCACCCTTTTACCATTAACCTGTGGGTATCCCTTTGTTTCAAATGTGTTTCTTGTAGACAGCATATCGTAGGATTTTGGTTTTTAATCCATTCTGATGTCTGCCTCAGTTTTATGGGAGAGTTCATCCCATTCACATTCACAGTAATGATGACTATCTGTCTCTTCCCCTCCATCCTATTCCCTCCCCTGCTTATGTTTTCGTTTCTTCCTTCTTTCTTCCCCTTCTTAAGGATTTCCCTTTTGACCACTACCTCCCTCAGTGTTCCCACCCCTTGACCCCCTTTCTTTACCTTAACTTTTCCCTTACTACTATTTCCCTCCCCTCTAGTCCCTCCCTTTTTGCCCCCCCCTTATCCTCCTACTGCCTATAGGACACAATAGATTTTTATACTTATCAGAGTGTGTTATTCCCCCTTTGACTGCAAACCAATGAGAGTAAATTTCATACAGTGCTCCTCTCCCTCCCTCCTTTTCCTCTATTTAATGAATTTTCATGTCTATTCACTTTAGAATCTTAAACTTAAGTGATTATGTTGATCTTTCTTTGAACCAGAACCAGGGAGAACAATGTTCAAATTATATTCCTCTCCCTCTTTCCTTCTCCTCTACTATAGTGTGTTTTTATGCCTCTTCAAATGACATACTTTATCTTTTTCTGTCTCATCCTTTCCTTTTATCCCATTACAGTCCCTTTGATCCCCTTAATAAGGTTTTTTTTATCTTCAGATTACTTTATTCATACCCACACTCTCTATCTATGTATAGCCCTTTTAAAGGTCATGATAACCATATAAATTTCAATATTGACAGGTACCAGCTTCTCATATATGGATGTAAACATTTTGTTCTTGTTGCATCTCAAGTTATGTGCATGTGTACATGATTATGTGTGTGCGCATCTACGTATGTGTGAGTGTGTGTTTTCCTTGTTTACCTTTTTACTTCTTTCTTGAGTCTTGTAATTGGGCTCTGGCTTTTTCATCAGTAAAGTCTGGAAGTCTCTTATTTTACTGAAGGACCATCTCCTTGCCTGAAAGATTATGCTCAGTTTTGCCAGGTAGTTAATCCTTGGTTGCAGTCCTAGCTCTTTTGCCCTACAAAATATCAAATTCCAATCTCTCTGATCCTTTAATGTAGAAGCTACTAGGTCCTGTGTGATCCTGACTGTAGTTCCATGATATTTGAGTTGTTTTATTTTGGCTGCTTACAGCATTTTTTCCTTCATCTTATAATTCTGCAATTTGGCTATTATATTTCTTGGAGTTTTCAATTTGGGATCTCTTTCAGGAGGAGTTCAGTAAATTCTTTTGATAATTATTTTATCTTCTAATTCCAGGACGTCACGACAGTTTTCTTTGACAATCTCTCGGAAGATGTTATCCAGGCTGTTTTTTTTTTCATCATGGCTTTCCGGTAGACCAATAATTCTTAAGTTATCTCTCCTGGATCTGTTCTCGAGGTGAGTTGTTTTCCCAGTGAGATATTTTACACTTTTTTTTCCAATTTTTCAATCATCATGTTTTGTTTGATTGACCCTTGGTGCATCATAGAGTTCTGAGTTTCAATTTGACTGATTCTAACTTTTAGCAAATTATAATCTTTGTTTAGTTTTTGAAGGTCCTTTTTTTAAGGAGGTATTTTCTCCAATTATTTCACTAATTTTATTTTTTAAGGATTTGTTTTCTTCAGTAAAACGTTTTTTTTCCAATTTGGTCACTGCCTCCCTGATTTGGTCTTTAAAATCTTTCTTAAGCTCCTCCAAGAATGTTATTTGGGCTTGAGACCAGTTCATTTTTCCTTCTGTGGTCTCAGGAGTGAGTAAAGAGTTCATGTTGTTCTCTGTATTTGGTGGTTCTTGACCTACATAATATGCTCGGATCAATTTTCTTGTCTTCCCCTTCTCCTTCTCAGATTCTTTCCTTCCCATTGTAATTTCCTATTTCCTAATTTCTCAGGCTGTGAGCTAAAGGCCTGGTCATAGACTTTGAATGCTGATTGTCTAGTTTGAGGCTAAGGTATGAGTCTCAGTGAATTATGCTCATGTGCATAGAGTAATCTGTGGAGGAGGGGTAGTCAGATTTCTGCCTCTATACCCCTGGGCTACAGCTCAGGAAGGCTTCTGGTAGTCAGGTGAGGTGGGCCTTGTTGGGACTCCTCACACTCTTCTCTTCAGACTCCTAGCTGCCTCAGTTACCCTCCTTCTCAATGACTCCCAAGCCAGAGGCTATTTCCACTATCTTAGGGTTTCACTCTTGGTGGGACACTTATCTTTGGATTTTCTATGTCAGGGAGGGGGAATCTGAGCAGCCAGAGTTTACTTTGTCATCATGAACCCTGGAAAAAGAGGGAGGTCATTTCTAAACTACCAGGCTAGGGGCTGGTAGCCCCAGGAGAAGCTGCTGTCTTTGCTGGTGGCCCTGAGCCCTTGATTACCTGGCTCCAATGATTCCTCCTGTCCTGTGGTGAGATACTGGTGAGACGGCTGTGAATCTCCTTTGGGACGGGTGAGTCTGCCGGCTGGGGCTCCTTCTCTCTCTGCTGTAGTCTGCTTGTCTGCTCTCTAGTCTGAGCTGCTGTAGCCCCCACATGCTCCACACTCCCTCTGTCCGGACCCATGTGGGCAATTTCCTAGGCTGGACACTGCCATGCTTGATCTCCCAGTGGATTCTATCACTCCAAAATTCATTCAGATTCACTTTTTAAGGTTTAGTGATAGGATTCATGGAGGAGCTTAATGAGGTTAGTGTTTCTGTTCTGCCATCTTGGCTCCACCCCATCTTTTTTAAGATCACATTTGTGTGGGTTTATCTATTATACTATTTTATTTAGCTAGTTTTATTTAATAATTCAATGGAGTTGCTTTGAATTCAATTTTATTTATCACTTATTTGATTTTCAGAATTTCTATTTTTGTTTTATAGCATTTTGGCTTATGTTATGCCCAATTCATTGACATGTTCTTCCTTTCTTTTTTTGGCTGGGAGGCTA